>VMBQ01000793.1:121065-223747 GCA_007657795.1 Dreissena rostriformis
TATTATTATTAGTATTATTTGTATTATTTGTATTATGAATATTATTTTTATTATTATTAGTTTTTTATTTTTTTATTTTTATTATCATGTTTGAATGTGCATAAAAAGGATAACGTTGTATAAATTATGATAACGGTTGTGTTTTACACAAATTAAAGTCGACATAGGAAGGGCTTGTTTGCTAAATCAACAATTACAATACGCCTGCGTTGACCAACGGAAAATTTGAAACAACAAAGCACGCAAAACAAATAAAATGTCAGAGATCGCATCAAAATTATTTAATCCTTATGTAACAGAAATTTAATAATTCTAATATTCAAAAAGCATTCGATTGCGATAAATTGAGCGGCATATCCTGGTGTCATATCCGAATTTTATGTAACGTACTTAAAATGACACTGCATTTGGATAATATACGACGTAATCGCAACGATGATGTTTGGAGCTGTTTAACTTGTGTCAATGCACTTTGAATACGGCCACATTTGCGGTATTGAAAAGTGTGCAATAATACTATTAGTACACAGAACACTACTGGGTTGGCGAATGCAATTTAAGGCCTATATTTACTTGGGGTGCAATGAGAACCGTATTGAAAAGTGTCAAAATCTTGCTCGCAAACGCTGTTTGCGCATTCGGATGCAAGCTATTTGCTGCTTTACTATGTTCTGAAATTCGCCACATATATTTAATACGTGATGAATTTGATAAAGTTTCTTTGTTTCTTTGTCGAGTGTGCCTAATTTTCGTAAGTCGGAATAAACAACTCATGCAAGCATATTATTTAAAAAAGAAATCCGTACCAAAAGTTTTAACATATGTTTTATATATGTATATTTAATTACCAATTCCGTTATTTAACACAACCCCTTTGGTTGAGTTTTGTATATGTGAAGGTGCGAGACGTAATTTAAGTTACACAAATGTTATAGTTAAAACACTTATTCAAATGTATAAAACAACAACAACTGCAAAACGAATAAATTAACTGCATTTCGCAAATATCATCTTTATTTGTTTAATTCGAATACCAACGATCAAAATTGGATATTATCCTTTTTAAGAGAATTACTCAAAGGCGACTGTACAACTTTTGTTCTACTTAAAATACCAATGCAAGTCGGGAAATTCAGCTTTTTGTGTTGTTATTTTCTCATGAGTGTATTTTTAGCTTGTGTCATTCAGCTCATACTTGAAGCAAAATCTTTGTAGTTTTGTTCACAAAATACATCATTTTACCGATATGGTCTTTCAAGCAGACAAAAGTTCCAGTTAGGATAGCCCATGCTTTTAATAAATCTATACGTTTTGAAACTTCATAGTTATTTCTGAAATAAAGAAATTACCAATCTACATGTAAAACAAGAAACACAGTTTATCCCCGCAAAGAAGAAGTGAGTGCCCCGTTACGGAATCAGCCATGGATGTCTCACCGTCCATCTGTCTGTCCGGTATTGGCCAAATTACATTTATCATCCCACAAATTAAATATTGAAATCGGTCGTCATAATAATGTACATAGACAAGATAGAAAATGCACCCTCTGCAACCTTAATGATATTGAGGACGAGTTCCATTTTGTCCTTAAATGCCCCATATATATCCATATTCGCAAAGAATATATTTCAAAATATTTCTATAACCATACGAGTATGTTTAAATATGTACGTTTAATACAAAGCGAAAATTAAACTATTTAAAAAAAGTTGGCAACATACTGCCATAAAGCCTAAAACAACTAAGAGACATGTTAATGTCAACAGTTTAAAAATTCTCAAGTCGGTTACCTACACAGTACTCGAATTGTTCACATACCCAAGTATTGTTAAATGTTCATGTATGTGTATGTTTTGTGTTGCTGTTCGTTTGTTTTTTAAATATTGAATGTATTGTATAATTGTTGCTAAAGTAATTTTGTCGCATTTATCTCTCTTGATCATCTATATATATATATTTATTTTTTCGCATAGATGGTCAAAGTTGGGGTATGATTAAATTGACAAGTGTATATAGATAGTGATACATTATCAGCATTTCTCAAACCTATATTTCTAAAATTATTTAACTACGAATGAAAAAAGACATAAAAGTATAAAGTTGGATTTATGCAATAATATCTGTCCTTCATATTAATGTTTTCTCTTTAAAAACAAACAAACAACTAAAAGTTGTTTATGTATAAACAAGTAAAATATCTTATATTTGATAATTGAAATATTTTTTTTTTCAATAAGGAAATTTGGTCCAGAAAAATGTAATAAGTGTAATAACATTCTCACGAAAACGCGAAAACATGTATTCCATTTATTGTAAATTGATTTTTGTTAATGATGTATATTTTGTTTATTTTGTATTTATTTCATGCTGTAATTGTATATTTATTTAAATGACGATGATCTTGTAATGCTTAAGTCTTAATAAACTATTCTGTTCTGTTCTGTTCTGTTCTGTTCTGTTCTGGTATTTCGTCCGTCCGTCCGTCTGAATTTGAACAAAATAGGACAAACACGCAACACGCAGTCACTAATGGGTTCATATCCTCAAATATTCTACGAATAATAGTAAGTTTCACTTAAGTTGAAAGTCCAAATAGTACCATGTGCTGGCATTCAAACTAAGTGTTCTTTTGGAACCGGAATACAGTATTGAACGCATTACAAATGCGTACATTTTTTTTTAGACAAACAGCTGCCAGATCACCGGCAAAGATAACCATTATTAAACAAAATGAGACAAATCACGATTCATAAATCAATCAATATGTAAAAGGCACTTCTACAACATATGAAGAATCGGGAACATTTTCAATCAGGAGTGGTTGCATTAAATCAGTTCGCAACTTACAAGAGCGTGATACTATTTTCATACGGGTCGCTTCTTTAAATCGTTCTTAATATTTACATTCTAACACGGATACTCAGACGTTTTCGGCGTTTTAATCTTGTCTGTCGCCTGCGATACTTCAGAGGTTACTTATTTACTCTAATAATTGAAAAACAACGCCATTTCAACATCAGCTCTCGTCAATTTGTGTGCTCCCTTTATTCGCCCATTGTTTATTCTCCAACATTATCCAGTGATTCGCATATTCCCCCCTTTCACAAGATACAAACCAAATAAGATATCAGTAACTTCGTTTGAGATCTCTTTCAGCGATTATTTAAGTTTTCGCTTTACCTTTCGGTTCCTTATTTGCTTAATATTACCCAACCGCTGTCTCTTGTGTTTACCTTATACAAACTATCAACTTTTCTCGTGAGCGACTTATTTGTGGCATATGCAAATCATTCCCAAAAGGTCTTCTTCTTCAATTTAATGTTCAAGTATTACTTTATCAATTCTAATTTAATCGTAAAGCGATCCATCATGCCATTTTGCGAGTTCAAAATACATGAATAGGACCACCAGCGCTTGAATGCAAGTTATAAAGGTTGGACTGGTTAAGATTTCCTTACTTGTTCTGTTTTTTGTTTGATGTATGATTACCCAAATATGAATGAGCAATACAGCAGGTAATTACATGTAATATCACAACATTGTGCCTGAAGTTTATATCAATCAACACAATGTGGTTTGTTGTCGATGAGAGCTGTGCTCGGAACCAGTTATATCTCAACATACAAACAAATATCTCGGGATTTTCAACAAAACCGGCAGTGGGAACCACCCCTATCGCTGAAGGACACCTGTTCATTTTTAAGGTATAGAGAAGGTAGCCACTGTACGGACTATGACAGAAATTGATTTTTTTTCCATAAAAACAAAATAAGCTGGATAGACCAAGTGTTTACGATAGTGTCCAAAGATCGGAATAATATGTCCGAACTAGGATATAATGTCCGAACATTGTTTTTATTGAGGTTATGCACATATTGGTGACAACTTTTAATATGCAGTAGAAAGTATAAGCGCGTTTACAGAATTCAACTTTCGTCCGAACGCTGTTGAAATGAATAAACATGGAATGGCAAAATGTATCATCATTCAGTATGCTTTTTGTCCATTTTACTATTCCCCGTCACTTACAAATTACAACAACGCACATACATGGGCGGATACGAATACAACTATTATGCGGTAGTTGGATTGGCGTACACATATGAGTATATTTTTGTTTGAGTTGAAACAGCATATTTGGCTTGATGAAAATTGATAATGCATTTCGTTATGATCTGGGTCGTTGACTTTCTTTGCTTTCTTTATTTCGGCTGCCAAATAGATCAGTTGGATCCGAAAGTATCAATGCACGATGGACTTTGAGACGTTAAGGTGCAATGATATTTAACAAAAAAGTTCGCGAATTTTTCCTAATTGTACGAAAATCTTTCAAATTATTCATTTATAGTTTATACAATTAGCACAAATACCTTATTACGAGAAATCCCAACGTGTTTTTGTTGGGACAGGACATTTTGGTAATTCCGTTCTTATACAGTTAATGGCACGCAACCAGTTTCGTTCGTTACACAAACGCGCCACGATAGTTTGGAAGAAACACTATTCAGAAAGAGTGGCCCAGATGGCTGATAATCCGTTTAAGCTGGAAAGGAAACTTAAGCCAAACAAATAAGCAAACTCGTCATCAGTTTCTATCCTGATATGTTCTGAAGTATCGGGACAATGTCAGGGTAAACAGAACGTGTTGTTTTTGAGTTCCTATTTCAGTTCTTTGATTAATTCTCGAATAACAAAATGGCCAGTCGGGCTTGTTTTCGTTTTAAGGCCAAACTCTATTCGACACTGACGAAACACGAAGAGGCAGTTTTGTTTCGATTTAAAAATTAAATTGTTTAAAGTGAACTTATAAGTTCTTATCAGAAATTTAGATTGATGTAGCATTGCTGTAGAATATTAAGATTTAAATATAATCAAGACAAGCACAAAGAAAACAAGTGAAATTGTAAAGAATACTGTATTAAGAGGGTGCAACAGTTTAAACTAATTTAATATTATTTGAGGATTTAGATTCAAAAAGTATTGTTCTATTATACGTGAAACAGATCGTGTCAGCATATAAACCATTAGCAGTTTTGTGAAGGGAAAACTTGATATATTAATTGTTTGTTTTATAGTCATTTTAAGGTTGAGTTTTATAATAATGGTAAATGTATAATGCTTGTTGCGATACATGTCATAACTCGATGTGAGTTGACACACATGCGACGTTCACAAGAATTTCAAATGAGTTGTGGTTATTTAAGCTTTGAAATCACCAAATAACATGTGTCAGGTATATTTATTTTGCAAAAGGTAAGTAAAAGATCTATTAACCACAAGTTTGAAACAGTTTGTGACCCGTCACATTTCGTACAAGTTTCGGACTGTCTGACTGTCTGAAATCTACAATTGTAATAAGTTTCTTTAGAAACAAAAGATTACCGTTTTTTTCCCTTAAATGCCGATGTCACATTTTAAAGAAATTATTTTTTATTACATCCTCCTAACCTAATGTTAGGAAAAGTTGTCCGTGGACCAACTTATTAAAAAAATCAGGCCTTTGCTACAATTTTTCTTTCTATCTTGAAAGTGCTACCAGAAGGCCACACCACACTCTCAATACAGTAGGGCTGCGGTTTCCATGTTGCCGGCACTCACTAATCCCCGTCCAATTCTAGTGACCATTAACTGCACTTAAGAGTCAACTTTTCACACCAGTGTAAACAACCTGTTGTCACTTTCGAGTATTTGCCGTCTTTACCGCAACCTGCCTGCCACTATAACAGTGTCGGTTAGATTCAATTTCAATGTGACATTCTGTAAACAGCTGTACGGCGCCAGTCAGGGATTAGCGAACCCTCAACTCGGCATCGAAAACGTATCGGTCAGAAAGAGGTCTGTAAACAATGAACGGTTGAACGCTATCAAGGCAAGTGTCCTTTTTTCCTGACAAAAACAATTGGCATAAAATGGTCACCGAAGTATAATTAGAAAGAGCAAAACGAAATATGATACATTTTTATTCTTATGAGGTAAACTAATGCTACTTGTTATTTTTCGGCAACTTAAGGGTGTTACTTGTTTTAATATAAAAAATAAACAGAATGTCGACAAGCATTCTCAGCAGACATCATTGTTATTGTCAATAACACACAATAATTTAGCAATTAAAAATGCAAATCATCATTGCAAATATTCCAACTTACATGAACATAGAATACTGATTGGCATTTTCGTCTTTCAATGTGGCCGTTTTAATGCTGATGTATGGTCATCTTTTATATCGCCATGTCTTTAAAGAAACTTTCGAAAATAAACAAGTATCTTCAGTTTGATTAATACTACAATGTTGTTTGATCTTACAATCTTGTTAATAATAAAAATAATAATAATAATAAAATAATAATAATAAAACAATAAAATAATACTAATAATACTTAATAATAATATTATTAATCTAAAATACATTTTATGCTTTTTACTTGTTACATACGGATTTTAACGTGCAAAATGTTGAAATCGTAATTTAATTGAATGACTTTCTCTCTCACACACAGACACGAGGCTTGTCATCCGCCAATCATCTCCGCTCCCCGATCTGTCACTGGATTTATCATGATTAGCCAAGTATTTCGAAACATAAGCCGTATGGCAGCAGTGTTTTTATTTATGAAACAGTTTAACACATTTTAATATTGTCATATCATTTACATTGACAAATTTGTACATTGTATGTCAATTTTCAAAGTAACCCGAAAGCAAACACAGCAGAGACGGTGAGGTCTTCTCTCCAATAGTCTTATGGTTTCAAACACAATTAAAATTGCATTAACCTTCATGTAGTGACTATCTAAATTAGCAATTACCTTACGTGTGTATATCTTGCAAACTTACAAACACGATTATTCCATATACAATTATCATTGTCAATAGTCGGCCGATGACAGGGGACCGAGAGGTCTTCCGAAAGCAAACATCGGTATGACACTGAATACATTTGTGCTCTTGAAATTGATAACACCGGCCAAGAGGTATCCATTTAGGCGGAGGATGAATGGTTTGCGGAGGACAAAGGTAATAATAGCTCGTCGCCAATATCGTTAGGAACCAATAAGAAATTGTTATTTTACAATGGCAAGTATAACTTAACCTGAGTATAAGCGCACTTCTTACTACGTATCAACGATTATTAAGGACATTTTGAACGTTGAGGTAAAACGTCTACACTGTTAAATAAATGTCATATGTACTTTTTTCCGAACCATCATTATTACAATTAGAAAAAAGACATATATTACATAATACACGTATATTCTTTTAAAAGGATCTAATAACTTAATACGGCTATTTGTTAAAAAAACAACTCTTGCTTGATCAGAGCCTAATGTTATTAATAAATCAAATAAGCGCGGATAAATAATGGATTGATTATTTATGGGGAGCTTTTCATCACATCGCTTTATAACTCATAATGTGTGTTTGAAAAACTTACATTTTAACAACATGTTACACTAATTCAAAAAGGAAATTTACGGCACTGACATACCACGACTTAACATTTATTAAATAAACACATGATAACAACATAAATTGTCGTAGTATTCAGACATGCACCATTTCCGTCGATCATTTTTCCATTGTCAATGACAAGTCATGGCATTTTCGTCGAGATAATCTGAACAAATGATTAATCAGATACATTTTTGTTTACAATGATATGTTTTGTGAATAACTCCGGGGAAAGTTTAAGGTTTGGAGCCTGATAAACCCGATTTAAACCAAATTGTTTTACTAGGCGAACGGGTTTATTTTTGTGATACAGTCGGAGCAAATGACCGTTAACGATTGCACAATGGAGCAAACATAACAACAAATATGGATGGAGAGTACGTTGGCTTTTGTTTCCTGTTACTTATTCTAATAAGGAATAAGGAACCATTCCTTATTACTTATTCAAGCTTAACACATTACTTCTTTCTAAACACATTGTTTCTCAATTAGTCGTTAACAAGAATTAGATTATGTACTCTTTGGTTTATGTAAATTTATTTTCAAGTTTTTTTCTTATTCAGCCGCAAAAGGTTACTGCGTTATTTATATTAAAAACTAAGTCGAAATGTTTTAGAATACACACCATACTTAATAACATGTACAATTAGTTTCATAGTTATGTGGTATTCTTTTTTCAGGTAAAATTAGTGTTTGAGTTAGACATGTGTCAAGTCTTCATTATGTGTCAAGTCCTTATTCGGTTTGAATAAGGAATAACAAAATGGCTCCTTGTTCTTTCGTCATTCTCAAAAAAGGAACTGCTGTCTACAACTGAGTACAACATAAATATGTTATAGTACATATTCTATTAATAATAAATACAATTCATAAAGACTTTACTTAACATTATGGCTAAAATGCCTAATTTTACTTTACAACGATGACACTATCTTATAATTTCACCGCCTTAACGATTTCCAAAGTTGCCTCGATGCTTTTTTTTACTATTGTAGTAACTGGAACCTACGCAATAACTATAGTAAACATAAAATAATTATTTATGGTGCAAAACAACTTAAAAACTTTCACTTAAACCCGACAACACCGTCAATTATCATTACCTACGATTAACATGTTCAAGGAATGGCCCATATCTTACAGCACGAAAACAAACAGCACAACAAGCAAGTAAAACATTGCATTGTTCACTCGGACAAACAATGCCAGCCCTCAAATCGACCTTGTAATAAAGCTCTTCGACCATTCTGCACTCCCCATTCTAACTTATCGATCTGAACTATATGTATTGATGTATATGAACGAATTCACAAAACACTTCTAAGGTCAATCACAAGCGCCAAAACCTTAACAACCATTTCCTTTCCTTTCTGCATGGAGAGCTTGGCTGGAATAAATTTATTATCGCTAAAGAAAAAGATTCTCAGCACTTAAATACAATTACATGATTAATCTGCCTGATAATAATCTAAAATGGATAATCAAAATAACAGAAATTCTCAACACACCATTTCAAAAACATTTATGGAACAACCAAGGTCATGTAAAGTATATGAATATTTTTAAACAAATTAAACATATGTAAAAAGAGCAAAAAAAGTAACATGGCAAAACATTCTCACAACCTAAAACAAAACCCGAGCATATGAAGCATTTAAAGAAACATTGAACTTTAAAAATACCTTGCACTCTTTTCTAATCGGGAGTCTCTCGGTTGGAACTGGTCTATACAACGGTATCCTATATGCTGAAAGGAAATAACCAAAATGAACAAATGACAAAATAAGCTCGGAAGAACATTACCGATTAACCTCTGTCCGTTTTTTTAATGCAACGAGAACAGTAACTGAATACTAATTAAAACATGCCAATAGCAAACCGAACCATTTAAACTGCTTTATAAATAACATCGGTCCCATGTGTTAAACAAGTATGTACATTTATAAATATTGTAATCGAATTTTTTAACAGGTGATCCAATAAATTAAGCCACCGTTTTTGTTCAATGCGCCACTAATTTGCTTCAACAACGCCTCCTGAGTTTCTGTGACAAAATAATATAAATTTATACCCCACGCAAATACATTCGACTACTTTCCTTTCATGCTTTTGTGTGTATGTCGTTCTAATTTGCATTTTGTAAGATTTTGTTTGTTTTCCATTTATTAATTTTGCTACGCACAGGGGCCATTTTTATAGCATTATTTTATGATAATAAAATTGAGCTCTGATTGATGACTTTCAGAAAATGATTGCTTAGAGTTGAACACTTGTTATAATTATTATATTTGATTTAGGTCTTCGGCATTTTAGGTTATAATACATCGTATCATATCACTCCCCACCGTTCCAGCCACCTGTGCTCTAACACAATCTACAAAAATGTATGGACTTTTTCTGTATTTTCAACCACTTGAGAGTTAGATTGAATTTTAAACTGAATGAACATTATTTCAACATAAGACTTTTAATTAATATTGTTATGTCTTTACAACAAAATAAAGACAAAAAAATATACATATCGCATATTTCCTTAGAAACTGGACAATTCTAGGAAGGCACTCTAGCAACCCTTATTTATTCATATCTTTCATATTAATCTTTTCAGCCATCATTTTCATATGAAAACACTAAATGTCTGTAATAATTTTGATAAAAATCATCTTTCAGCTTTCAGTAGACTTATTTAAGCCGACATACTTTTTAAAGATGAACATTTAAAAATCAATTGCTTTTACATAACTTGTGTAGCAATTTTTGCTTAATTTTCAACTTTTTTCAAATAAAAATCTCAGTTTCGCAAGGTTTGAACAAAACAACAATATCAATGTGACAGAATCTTTAGATTACAAAGTTAATCATTAATCATCATGCCATAAATTCGAAAATATTTGGGTTACTGAATCTTTAGAAATATATGAAACTACAGGAAAGAACTGAACGCTGTAACTAACAAGACAATTAATGAAAGCGTGCATGCATTGCAAAAATAAACAAATATCCACGACTTACTAACACACCCGTCAAATTGTCCCTTTAACACAGTATGCATTTAACAGGACAACTGGAAGCAAATGTGTCGCGTTCTGAGAAAACTGGGCAAAATGCATGTGCGCAAAGTGTCGTCCCAGATTAGCCTCTGTAGTCCGCACAGGCTAATCCGGGACGACTCTTTCCGCCTAAACTGGATTTTCGCTAAGAAGAGACATCAATTAAACGAAAAATTCCATAAAAGCGGAAATTGTCGTCCCTGATTAGCCTGTGCGGACTGCAAAGGCTAATCTGGGATGACAATTTACGCACAAGCATTATGCCCAGTTTTCTCAGAACACGTCACAAATTTGCTACCTGGAAGCTAACGGCGCAGGCTCCTGGAAGCTAAACACAAAAAAGAACTCATCGATAAAGCTTAATTTATTGCAGAAAATCTTCCTTATGAAAGATTAGTCCAAGGAACACTGTGGCTAGTATTGTAAACAGACATTTTTGATTTAACATTGTTTTGTGCATATTTTTTTGATAGCTTGCTTGAACAAGTAAGTAATTTAAAATTCTAATATGTACCTTTACCTTTCAATTTAACAAGAAACTTGAATAAATTATATGTCTCTTTTGGATATATGAACGGAAAGAAAAGCAGTATTCGTGATTTGTATGCAACTAACACATGCTCTTCTGTTTATCCAACTCAAGAAAAGTCCGAACGCCGTTTAAATAAGCTCTCGTAAGCGCATTTGACACGAAGGTCAATACCAGTTCTCGCAACTTATCATTTTGCTTTTCAAATTATCAATGCAAATGGTTGCCGAATCGTTATTGAGTCGTGTTCTGAGAAAACTGGGCATAATGCATGTGCGTAAAGTGTCGTCCCAGATTAGCCTGTGCAGTCCGCACAGGCTTATCCGGGACGACACTTTCCGTCTTAACTGGATTTTCGCTAAGAAGAGACATCATTTAAACGAAAAATTCCATAAAAGCGGAAATTGTCGTCCCTGATTAGCCTGTGCGGACTGCACAGGCTTATCTGGGATGACAATTTACGCACAAGCATTATGCCCAGTTTTCTCAGAACACGACACAAATTTTCTACCTGGAAGCTACCGACACAGACTCCTGTAAGCTAAAAACAAAAAAAGGTAATCGACAAAGCTTAATTAACCCATTTATGCCTAGTGGACTCTCCCATCCTTCTAAATTGGATCAATTTATTTACAAAATTAGGGATGTTTAGTATATTTATTTCTATATTTAGAATATTTCTTACAGAAATTCCTTGAAGCGAACAGCGCAGACCCTGATGAGACGCCGCATTCTGCGGCGTCTCATCTGGGTCTACGCTGTTTGCCAAGGCCTTGTTTTCTAGACGCTAGGCCCAAATGGCTTAATTTATTGCAGAAAATCTTCCTTTTGAAAGATTAGTCCAAGGAACACTGTGGCTAGTATTGTAGATCGCTTGCTTGAACAAGTTAGTAATGTTAAAATTCTAATGAGCACCTTTCCCTTTCAATTTAACAAAAACGTGGATACAATTGTGTTAACAATTCAGATAAAATGAAGTGTCAATTACATGTACCTTATTTAAGAATAGTTATTTTAAGAGTTTTGCACTATATAAAAAAGATCATATTTGTTACTATATGTGTCGTGTTCTGAGAAAACTGGGCATAATGCTTGTGCGTAAATTGTCATCCCAGATTAGCCTATGCAGTCCGCACAGGCTAATCAGGGACAACAATTTCCACTTTATGGAGTTTTTCGTTTCAATGATGTCTCTTCTTAGCGAAAATCCAGTTCAGGCGGAAAGTGTCGTCCCTGATTAGCCTGTGCGGACTGCACAGGCTAATCTGGGACGACACTTTACGCACATGCATAATGCCCAGTTTTCTCAGAACGCGACACATACATTTATTGCTGTGCACATGACACCTGAGCAGGTAATGCAAGTTAAGCAATAGTTATTGAACATGACTTATGGGAGATGCGTTTATAATAAACGTCATTGCGTGTGTTCACGTTATGTTTGCTATGAATTTAAACTCTTTAAATTGTGTTGAGTTTGTTAACAGAAAGATATTCTAAGTGTATATATTTTGACCACACAATACTATGATAAGCCTTTCATATACTGCAGTATGAATATTACATTTTCATGCAAATAACTGTGAATAAATAAATAAATAAATATGACCACAAAATAAGAGATGATAGACCAATGTAATTTGTCCATGCCGTATTATTACATATTATATATTACATATTATTATATATTATAACGTCATTGACCATTTGTGAATATATTGTGTTGTAATATGTGTTAACTCAAAGGCTTAACGCCTAGTGTATGTTGAATAAACTCTATATTATCTTATGCCAATACCCAACAGTCCATTTCCATCGTGACAGACATACTGGTGATATATGTTTCCATATGTCTCTTTTGGATATATGAACGGAAAGAAAAGCAGTATTCGTGATTTGTATGCAACTAACACATGCTCTTCTGTTTATCCAACTCAAGAAAAGTCTGAACGCCGTTTAAATAAGCTCTCGTAAGCGCGTTTAACACGTAGGTCAATACCAGTTATCGCAACTTTTCATTTTGCTTTTCAAATTATTAATGCAAATGGTTGCCGAATCGTAATTTAGCCATAGCAAATTGATCAGTCGCGTGTTTATAATTCTTGCGGTTGGTTGATTACGTCGTTCCCAAGAGTTACGAACTCGTCCCTACGACTAACTTAGTTGTTCCCACAAGTTTATACGTCGTCCACAAAATAGCTTTATTCGTTAGCAAGAATAAAGAATTTCTATTCTTCGTGGAACCGAGAAACTAAGACGGGGTAATGACATACATAAAATAATTCACATGTGCATCTGTGCCACTGTACAACAGTATGTGTATAGAGTTCTGAACAATGGATTATGAACCCATTAAAGCGAGATAACTCCGATTTACAGTATTTGTTTTAAACAACAGTTATTCGTTTTTATATGTTTATTTATAAATCTTTGGACAGACGGACAAATTTATGAATCATCATAGTGTGTAGACAAAAATTATGTTATCAATTTACCTCTTCAGAGTCAGAATGACATTGAAACAGCATGAACAATGTGATCTAGTCATTAAGACCGCTCAGTCCTTCGATTCTTTGTGTCGTTGATTTGCAAGAATTGACAGCTCCAATTTTAGTAAAATTTAACGCTAATTTTTGAAGTTTCAAATTGTCAAATTGTCAAATATTTATTTGCATATCATATTTATATGAACATTTCAAATACTATGCAATAGAACTATTCTTTGTTATAGATAATCATTTAATGTCATGCTATTAGTGCATTGAGATTGTGAACATTGATCCAATCATGTTATTTACAGCCTTTACACTTCTTTCAATAGAATTGGTGCATGTTCAAGTTATCAAACCATCAGATCTGCACGCAGTCTTCAAGGTAGATATGCCATGAAATGCTAAGACAATGGCGAAACCCCAATACTCAGTATTTTAACAAAAGAGGACTACATTATGGCTGGAATGGACAACTCGGACTATGCTGACAAATCATCAATATCTGGCACTGAAGGTTCACATTATTCATCTCTAGTGTTATTTCAAGATGCCACAGTTGATAGGCCCCTGTCCTTACCCCCAGTGTAAAAAAAAACAGGAATAAGCCGTGCACATCCAATTCTGACGACAAAGCTACCATGTCAAGAGGTACCTCCCCATATCAAGCCAATAGTTAGACCAGTCTTATCACACGATATGTTGTTGCGTCCTGAAAATAAGCAGGCTCCGTTGCTCAATATAAAGAAGTGAAACCAATACAGAAACTGCCAGGAATGTAACCACAACGCGTGAATTCACTATAAGTGTTCTGCGCAATGGTTCAGAAGTAGAAAATCCTCATATCTGGGCCGCCGTTCATACGCTTGTTTCTTCTGCTGTGGTGCCGATGATTTGTGTTGGCTTCCTATCTGTTATACCAAGACCTTCCGGCGCTTTTCCATTGGTCAATGTGTTGTTCGGGACCGCCAAGGCTGGTTTTGCAGGTGATATGAAGGTTGAGTAGACTGTTCAGAGAGAATGAAAGGGTTCAGGATGTCACTATATTGTAGGAGAGACACGCAATGCTGGTGCTGTAGCAGAACTTGAAATTTTGTTCCATAAGATAGGGTCTATCACCAGCACCTTAAATCTTCTAATCACCAAAAGGCCGATGGTTCACACAGAATTTCATTTTCAGCATTTACTGAGCGCCACTCGTCGTTACACGTTCAACCAAAATGAAGTAATTTTGTTGGACTATGTGCTCGAACGTCAGAACCCATACACAATGACGGTCAGTGTTTCCGTTCCACTACACAATTTACTGACAAAACTTGCTGTTGACAAAGAGGTTGTTGAACGCTTACTCAAATGTATTAAAATGGTGAATATGTTTACCGCGCATACAGGCATGAGTGAATAGTTGAGAAAGCCAAAAAATCAGTTCCGCCCTTTCAAAGAGAAAACTTCCCAAGTTCACTGACCATCTTAAACAGTCATTATTGACATCAAAAGTTATTCGTAATGAACAGAAAGCCCCGTCATCCAAAGATATGGCAGATGCACAGAGGAGCATGGACTTTGCTCAAACAAAATGTTTCTCCATCTAGGCTAAAGGTGAAATATTGGAACCTAACCCATTATCAAAACTCCTTGGCTGAAATAACACCATGTGGGGTTAATTTTGCTGGATCTATATAAACTATTGAATACAATTAATAAACTGTATACGGCTCACCCTTCTTGTGGTAATAGCCTGATTGGTTTCTATATTCAACACTAGCCTTGTATTCTGTACATTATTCAGTTCCCCCTTACATGTTATCTTTTGGTTATGTGAGACACGCACAATAAAATTATTACTGATTAGGTGATAGTTATTTCACAACAAGATAGCCCATCAATGAGTTATCCGTTTTAGGGACATATTTTGTACAGATATGAGTAACAGTTACAATTATCATCCCTTATACTAAACAAAAAGGAAAACATTCAACATAATCATGCATAACAGAAATTAATGGATATACAACTGTGAATCAAAATATATTTTTAACTGCTGTTGGGACATGTTGAGGTCAAACCTCAAACCGAACATACCAAATGTACTCCAATACACGTTTAACGATCATCACTGTGGGTGACATGATAACAGATATAAGACAGGTTTAATTTTACCTAATTCATAATTAATAGTTTTTTTTTTTCATAAATTGGGTTGCATGGCCATGGCGTATATTTGTCATACAGGGGCGTAGGTAATGGAGGGGCAGGGGGGCGGCCACCCCTCCAATATTTCGGCTAGTCATCGTTATATAAAACGTAAAATCCCCCAAAAATCGCCGCCCCAAAACCAGTATTTGTGTAATCACGCACCGTCAGTGCAGAAGCCATGTGTCCCCTCTCCGTCTGCTCTGAGGTTGTCAATATCCCTTGTTAGGTGTCATAAACTAGGGGCCAGGGTAAATGTCATTGCGTTAATTGTTTTATTGTTCTTTTCCATGATTGCACTGTCGGTGTTTTGATTAAGGTCAGGCTGTTCTTTTAATTTTAATTGATCGCTTTAATTCAAAGGTTACTGCCACTTAGTTAAAACAATTTTGAGTAAATATGCGCGTGAAAATCATAAATTAGTTTGAAAATATTTTTGTTCTCTAATTTCAGGTTTTAAATATGTCCATCATAAATAAAATATATGTGTTGTGAATGTAATGTTTATGTTATTATTTCTCATATCACTTGTTAAACTCCGTTATTAAAATACATAAACATTTACTTAATTTTATGTTTTAATTAGCACGAGTTTTTGGAAAGAAAATAATAACTGTGAGATTTCTGGGTCGTGGGCGGCGGCATTGGACAAACTGATTTCATGAAAAACTGAGAATGAGACAAAAATCGAGCATTTATATCAACATGAAAGTTCCCCCAAAACGCACCATATTAATTGTTATTGTAATTTTTTTCGGAACCACGGGAGAGGGCAACCCTCTCAAACGAACCCCGTTATGTTCCCAGTACAAAAACTGGACCGCCCCTCCAATGTTTGGAGGTTATCTACGCCCCTGGTCATATTAGGTCATACTAATTATGTATTGTTAAATCAGGCAACGTGGAGATAGTGTATTTTTCATATAAAGTCAGTAGTTTATATCCATTTATTAAAGTCGCAATCGACCAATTTAATTTATTTTCAAACCCTGAATCACGCCAGGGTCAGTAAGATGCCATGTAACTTATACAACAATGTTCTAGTAACTCAATATTTATTGATTCATTTACTTATACTTATTTATTTTTTATTTATAAACATACTTTTTAAGACTTTAAACACATCAATTTCCAAATACTATATAACTCTGGTATGAAAAATAGTGTTAATGTCCTTTTAAACAATATGTGTATACTCATCTATCAGTTTAATTTGGTGACAAGATACTGATGAATTGACTTATGTATATCATGTGAGTTGAGATCAGGTGACATTGGTTCAAACAATAGAATTCCCTTTTCACCACTTGCACATGAGTGAACATAATTACAAAAACTAAAATTGCTTCAAATTTTGAGAGTTCAATTGAAAGAGAATCAGACAAATTCAGCCACAGCAGTTTTCTACTGCCAAAACATCAGGTTCAGCACACGCAAAAACAATCTGCACGTCACAAAAACCAGACACAAACACAAACGAGAAGTCGTGGAAATAAGAACGAAAATCTTGGCACGGTCAATTCAAACTTTGGGAAACCAGTTTAATGGACCAAGAACCTCAAACTTGGTCCATATACATTCACATTCAGTGTAAATTATAAATAAACCAAAATCCATCGCAATTTACATCAAGCATCAAACAAGATGCTGCGTTTAATAAACACTGATTCTCCCGGTGGAAGTCAGTATCCATTAAACGGTCAATGTGAAAAAATCTTTATCCATAATAAGGTCCATAATAAGGTCAATCTCAAGGTCTAAATAAGGTCATGTGATGTGAGTTTGCTGTGTGTTTATTTTAATCAAACAGTTAATTTTGGTTTACCAAGAATGTTGACCATGTGAATTAGTCCAAAAGTAGGTAAATTTTAAAGATGATGGTTTAGTTTTCATAGTTAAAATCCATACAAGAATCGATACAATACACATGTGCATTATAAGACTCTCTTTTCTTGTGTTAATAACCTTAACCGATAATTTTTTAGTATTCAACACTAACCTATTATTCTCTGTATAAGTCATTATAAATTAGTTCCCCACTTCATTTATCACTTGGACATGTGAAACAAGGGATATCAAACCATTACTGATTAGGTACCAATTATTTCACAAGTGGAGAACACTGCAGAGTTATCAGTGTTAAGCACATATCTTGCATTGATATGAGTAACATTTACATTATCATTCCTTATACAAACAAAAAGGAAAAACATTCAACAAAGTCATGCATAACAGAAGTTAATGGATAAGCAACTGCAAAGTGAAATAGTTTTTTAACTGTTGTTGGGACACAGACAACCTATCAAGGACAGATAACACACCTATGCACATACGTTCAGATTCTTCAAACCTCAAGCAGAACATACCAAATGTACTCCAATACATGTTTAACAGTCACCACTTTCGGTGCTATGATCACACTGAACAGAAATAAGATAAGTTTTAACTTACCTACGTTATAATAATAGTTTTGATATTGATAAATTGAGTCATGTAAAGATGATGTATTTTTGTATATTAGGTCGGTTGTAGTTCATGTCTAGCTATTTAAGTTGCTATCAACCAATTTTATTTATTTACAAACCCCACATTTCACCAAGGTTAGTAAGAAGCCTTGTAACTTATAATACCAGGCTCTACTTATAACATCTTACATATAATTATGTCCATGTCTTAAAACCATGATATTTAAAATAATTTAATATTTATAGATTTATTTACTTTTTAAAGTAAACATTTCCAATTGATTGCTTAAAACAATTTGATATGAGCAGCATAACATTGGGATGCCATGATTGTTTTGCAGTTTTGTTTTTCAATTAACATGTTTTTTTTTTCTTTTTACAAAGCAATATCATGAATATAAGGATTTAATTTGATTTATTAACAAACTGTTAACACATCAATTTATAAACACTCCATAACTTTGGTATGCAATCAAAAATATCATATCCATTTTATAAATTGTAGTGTCTACTAATCTATCAGTTAATTGTGGTGATAAGATACTGGCAAATTGACCCATATATAAATCTAAATAATCATGTGAGTGAAGATCATGTGACACTGGTTCAAAAATCAGAATGTGAAAAAAAAAATAAACTAAAATGGCTTCCAATTTTGAGAGTTCAATTCATAGAGGATCAGATTTCTTCTTTGACTTTTCTTGTTTCACTTGTCAGGGAAATGACAGAAATACAGAGGCTGAATTTTTCTGTGATGACTGTTCCAAGGTTTACTGTGGAAAATGTTTGGAGTACCATAACTTTCTTTTCCAGAAGCATGCTACTTTTGGCAAGAAAAACATCAGCAAGTGGCCCGTTGCCAATGCAACATTTGATGTTCTAGAGCAATGTCAGGTGCACAAAGACAGGAAATTGGAAATATTCTGTGAAGACCACAGTGAGCTGATGTGTACTGTTTGCGATATGTACAATCATAGGTAAGCTCTTTACTTAATAATAGTAACTTAATTTAACACTTCTGGTAATGAGTTTAAAAATTGTGAAATTACATTCTATTTAAGTTTTAAAAACAATGAAAGATTTCAGTTGCTAATGTTAAAAATACTAAAAGCATTTAAAGGTACTTTCTTTGCAGGAAATGCAGCCATGTTGTACTCATAGCTGATAAAGTGAAAGACCTGCACCAGAAAGGGGAGTTCAAGCAGTTGTCAGCGACTCTAGATACTTTACATGGACAGTTGATTCTGAAGAAAGATGACTTTGAGGAAAGTCTTAAGTCCCTTGAAAAATCATACAATACAATTCTTGAAGAAATCAAAGCTTTACGCAAGTCGCTCACTGATTATTTGGATCAACTGGAGAGGAATACCATCAAGGAATTAGACACACTACTGGCTAGATTGAGGACATCTATTCAAACTGATCATGGAAACTGCATTGGGTCTGTCAAAAAGATGACATCTATAAAAGAAGATTGGCTCAATGTTAAAGGGAAAAGTGAAGCAATCCAAATGAATATGTACAGAAAATGCCTAGACCTCTCAGTCAAGACCCAAGCAGTTTTACAAAAAATGGCAGTGAAGAATGATATAACACTGAGCTTTACACCTGATCCAATCATCGAACAAACCATGCCCACTATATCAGGATTGGGACAAATACTCATCAAAGAAGTAACCAGAGAAACAAAACCTGAAGCATGTTGCACATTATCCAGTAAACATGATCCTAAAAATCAAACAATTGATACAGAAAAGCCAAGCCTGGTTTCAAGAACATTATCAGGAACAGCCAGAAAAGCTGACATTGCAAACCAAACAAGTACTCTTAACAAGCCAGTTAGGGTTTCCAAGCAAATGTTAGTAACACCTAAACAAGGCAACAT
The DNA here is from genome assembly GCA_007657795.1 of Dreissena rostriformis. NCBI lineage: Eukaryota > Metazoa > Mollusca > Bivalvia > Myida > Dreissenidae > Dreissena > Dreissena rostriformis. The sequence goes on from VMBQ01000793.1 coordinate 141,126, forward strand.
TGCAAACCAAACAAAGGTTGTAACCATGCAAGACATTGTGTCGAATCCAATATCAAGTTCATCTACACAGTCTAACATTACAAGGGATCCATACATGTCAAGCAAAATGTCTGATGCAATAACACGTTCATCACACCAGCTGGTCGATGGATATAAATCAAGTGCAATCGACAAGACTGATCCAAACCAACTCATCAGAGTGAAGAGAAGTAAGAAGCATAATGTGAAGATAAAGAGGGAAATAAATGAGTGCACTATATCAGGTATCTGTGAGACAGATAATGGAGAACTCATCATCACAGACTGGAAAAACTGTAAAGTGAAGCTGCTGGATCAGACATACAAGGTGGTGGCCCACTATGATTTGCCTCCTATACCATGGTCTATGTGCAGAATTGACTCAAGTCTGGTGGCCGTTGCTGTGTGTGACCAAACGGTCTTCTTCATCAAAGTGATCAATGGTCAGCTTGTAAAGGACAGGATACTGATATTTGAACATGACTGCTTTGGTATTGCCCATCACCAGGGCAACCTGTACATTAGCTCAGACAAAGCCCTGTACCACTACACTGTGGATGGAAGACTGGTGAGCAAGATGTATGAAGATACAAGCGGTGAATTGACAGGTAAACATTACCAATATATTTATTAAAATTGTCCATACTTATAGGACCAATCTTTCTTCTATAATTGTAATCAATGAGCAATATGTTTCATATACTCTTATCAAACAAATGTATACATGTTGCAAATAAAAAGCAGAACATAAGAAACCAGTCATAATAATATGCAGTTTTTAAGTGCATTCACAAACAGTTAATTACCCCGGGTAGTCACATTCATAATTCTTAACTTGTCTTTTAGTTTAACATTCAGGTTAAAATATTCTTCCCATGTTTGCTTTATTTGATAAATCGGTTTATAAATGCATTAAATACTACCAGAAATATAGACTTTATATTGCCAATGAAACTCAAATTATTTCTTTGGTTGTCCATACTACTGTTACATCCTGTGCAGTGGAGATAGACACAGGATATAAACATTTTGGTCAACAGTGAACATAACCTGCTGGTCACAATTTGTTATATAAAACAATAATGAAAATGTGTTCCTAAAAGCTTGACGCTTAGCCAGCATGAAATGATCTAACCTTATTATTATACTCCAGATAGTAGTCGGGTAATTATATGAAATATACCCTATCCACCACCAAATCATTGCTACAACTGATTTTAACTGATCATGGGATTCCAAATGTATATTGACCTGACTATAGAGTGAAATGTTCCAGTTGTTATTCACCATTACTTCCCCATTCACTCACAGCATAGCATGAAATACTGTGGTTTCATTTATTTGATGAAATTTCGTGGATTCGTTAAATCTGGCATATTCATGGGATCTTAAATTCATGGATTTAAAATGTTTGAAAAATACATTGCCCTTGTGTTTTTGTCTGTTTTTACACCCTGAAGCATACACTTACCAGCATCGTCCGATCCAAATTGTCCGAATATCAATATAACATGGTCTCTTAAGCTTAGTGTAAAATCCAAATATGGAGATAATCCGTAGGTGCAATATAAGAGTATCGCAACAAACAGTCTAATTAGTACCCATCTTGTCTTGTATAATTGTAATACAATCAGTGGTGATATTTATGTTGGTTTGACACGACTGCAGTAAAGCACTCAATGATAATCATTGGTCCAAGTTCATTTAAAAATCCTAAAACCTAAATGATGAGCCAGATGTCTCACACATAAACAAACATACACAGGGAATTAAACACACACTTTTTACAATGTTTTAACCATGCACTTTTATTCACGTTTTATTTTATAAAGTGTTTCAAATATGAATTAAATACTATAATAAATCAGGGCATTTTTTTGCCAAAAGAAATTACCTCTTTTTTATTTTATGACCCAATATCATGTTTCCCTATACACGCCTTTCCATACCACAGTTGCCACCTGTGCAGTGAGTCCAGATGGAGACAGGATATATGTGTTCAACCAGGCCAGTAATCAGCTGGTCACATTGTCCAGGGAGGGCGCAGTGATCTCCACATTGAAAGACCCTGTACTGAGGGGGCAGTATGACGGTCTCCCATTTGGCCTCCATGTGACAAACTCAGGCCAAGTTCTGGTATGTGGATTCTTTTCCAACACAATCCTCCACATAGACAGAGATGGGAGAAAGAGACTAGCAGAGATGGTCACAGATGGTGTTGAAAACCCAACATCTGTCTACTACAGTACACATACAGGAACTCTAGTTGTGGGAATGTTGTTTAATAATAACATTATGGTGTTTAGCACACGCTGACTTTTAGAATAGTTGACACATACAGATCGAAATGTACATTATATACATTTTAAACAGTATAACAGGCATATTGAATGTTTGAAATAAGACATATTTAACAAATGAAAATATGAAAATAGTTAAACTATGCTCATGTACTAATTAGTTAATATTAATAGATAATTTATTTGATATGATTGCCATAATAACTATATAATTTTGTTTTATTTTGTTTAAGCGATTGAGTTTATGTGGAACTTGTTGTTATACATTTTATTTGATATAATTATTTTATTTCATACTATTGTTAACGATTGTGTTTGGTAGGCACTGTTATGAATATTGACTTTGAATGGTTAAATGTGTTAAGTATTATAAACTTGTGCGTGAGAATGATATCACATAAAAATCATTCACCAAGTGGTACATACAAAAAAACTGGAAATGTGTCCATCGTACACAGAAGACCACGCTAAATGCCACTGGGAACATAAATGAGTTCTGGATTGACAGTCATTATGTGAATTATGATTAAACAAAAATAAGTACAACTATTAAAAAAAATCAATAACTCTTAAAATAGGGGAACAGGAATAAGAGTTCTTAAGCAGAGCATATTCCCTCAATGGGATCTACTCAAACAAATTTAAGTTTAAAGTTCATTATTACTTTAGTTCCCGAGAGATGCTTAGGACAAAATATAAGTATAAAAATAAACAAAGGGCATTCACTCTACAAATAGGGAAGCAAGAGTAATGATTTTTAAGCGCTGAGCATTCTGTAATCCAAACGAAAATTACAATTTCATGATATAATGTATTATCTCATTTTTATCTTTAACATATTCTAATTTTAATTGATCTTGATTAACATAGTTTTAATTAATTTCAATTCACACAATTTTAAATAGTTATTGTATTATTTTAGAAACGCTTATTTTTATGTTAGGAATTGTGCACTTTTAGCTATTCTAGAACATTGATACAAAACATGATAATTATATAAATAACAATTCACCCCGTGCACTTTTACCATGAATAAAGAAAAGAAAACATAAGCCGGGTACAAGTGAACCAAAGATTCCTATCCAAATTCCTTACCATATTGAGAACGCCGAAAGTAGTCCGGAAATTCCGTGACTAAAAGGTCAACAGTCATGACCCGAACAAATATGAATAAGTTAATGAGTACACGTATCACGTGGACAATCACGTGGGATCACGTGGGAATCTGAATTTGGAAATTCCCGTTCGCAATTCTCAAATACCTGCTCCTTGGCCCCGCCCATATACCCTGAAGGGATATTTAAGAAGGCGCGCACTGCAAAAACTACAGTGCGTACGCTCTTGAATATCACTGTTCTAAGTATATGGAAATTATTTTTTGCAGGTAAATTTGTTTATTACTATTTACTTATTTTCACACTAAGATCATTGTTTGCTGCAAATGAACATTTTCATACTTAAATTATTGTTCGCTACTTTCATTCATTTGGACTAAGTTCGATATAGGGTATTTAGGAATATTATTTAAGTGCACAATGTCCGGATAAGTATAGGAATTCGGTATTTATAGTTGTCGCTATTTTCTGAGTATTATACCAATAAAAATAATAAAACAGTTTTCTCATGCATTAATAACTTCTTTCTTTTACGATTTGATAGAACAATGTAAATTTTTGAAAAATGTTAATGCTTGAACAATAAGAATAGTGTTTTGTATGATTTATTAATTTATAATGATTATTAATATCGTCGCATATATATATAAATATTTATCACAAATAATATTTGTGCATGCAAATATTTATGTTCCCTTACATCCCTCCTTTGCCTATATAGCAAACAAACAAAAACTCTGTTTTTGGTACTAGCCGCAGGAACTCGCATACCGGCTGTCCATTTATTATTATACTTAACATAATAACCATCATCAAAACGTCAAACATACATCACATAATACAATCTTTCTAACAGTCATCATACAGTGACGTTCTATGTAAATTTAGTTCAATACATATATCAATTATTCAATTTCATATATAATTTCCATAATATGAAATATTAACACATTACTTTAAAAAATAACATGTATACCGTGCTAGTTCCCAAAGCTGAATGACGAAAAACTGACCACGTTTTAACCATGCACGAAAACCTCGTGCTTCTAGAGCGCCTCTAGCGGCAAATTCATACTGAAGGGAAAGTAATTTTCGACTCATTCAATAAATTTCAAACATCGAAAATTATATTTGTTTTGATATAATATACAGTGCGCACGCTCTTGAATATCATTGTTCTAAGTATATGGACATTATTTTTTGCAGAGAATAAAATGGGCTGTTTTACATCGACTAAGTTATTTATGTCTTTCACGCAACAGAAAGTATTAGCGCTTAACGCTCATTGAACCAGAAAAAATAAATAGAAATAACATTCGTGATTTAAGGAATAGGATATTAAGACAGACAATCGAAGGACGAACATATCTATTAATTATTTAGAATTGAATAATTAGTCATACAACACTTCATAAAGATCCCGGTATATACAACATAAAATGGATAAAATGGAAAATCCAATTGCGCTCGAAAGTTTAGTAAAATTGCGTATGACAATTCACTTAAATAGATCTACCTACCTATTAAGTTTATACCTCTTTTTCTTTTCTATATATGCTCGGCACCAAAATTTAAATACAAAATTAACAAAAAGCAATAATTCAAGGGCCATAAATCCAATGTGCCTATAGGGATTTAGATGGTAATTATGGTTAGCCTCCATTTGATGATAATAACTCTTTTTTGAAAGTATGGTGATGATCCGATGAATACTGATTGATATAGAGATAGGAAACCAAAACTAGAGTGACTGACGGCGTGACGGAATTAGAGACAGTTGGGTAACTAGATGTCTCCCTTGGTGGGCATAACACAATTCCTTGCTAAAAGATAGTACATGTATTAGGATTTGTGATCCAAGAACATGCAAACAAACAACTACAAATTGTTATGCATTTCATGATGGCTATACATTTTTAACAAGAATAAAAAGTTATTTTGACTACTCTGAGGATGCAGCCCTTTCGATACACACTAAATTTTCTTCTGTTCTGTTATCATCTGTTGTTTCCAGTAAAATTCTTTATTAACTCTAAAGAATCTTATCAAGACTCAGACTAACTCACGAAATGCGTTACAGATCGCCGTGGCGTAGTGGATATGGTGTCCGCCTAGCGATCGGGAGGTCATGGGTTCGCTCCCCACTGGGAGCGTTCCTTTCATCTTTCCCAAAGACACCAAGTACTGGTTCTAGTCCCAGGAAACGGACTCGAGAGCATTTATATAAGCCTTCGGCTTTTGATGCAATCGAGCTAAAATAAATAGGTTTAAACTAAACTAAATGCGTAACGGTTAATTTATATTTCCCATTTTATTAAAGGCCGGATCGATATTGCACAAATGATGTTCCATCACATGAAAATAGCAGTTATATACATTCTGATTAATTTGAAAAGTCAGGTGCCACCACTGAACAAACCTTGTTAAACAAACCACAGAAATTTGCTCAGTCTCACTTAAGTGTTACACTCATGTCCATGGTCGTGTATAAGAGCCCATAAAGCTGCCCATATGCTTGCATTGAACCAATTGTGCATTTTTTCACAATTGTAGTATGTCTTTTATTGTTTCACCAACATGTTATTAGATGTTATAAATTGATTATGTGTTCAGATATGAAATAAACTCACAAGATAAACCGAAAATGGATTGTCTTTAATTACCAATTACAATTTTGACATTGTATACAATTTAATGAAAACTATTTTTATACAGCCTTTACAAGTATATTGAAGCAAGAATGTCATAGCAATATTGTTGTCACCAATATGGTTTGCAAAACAAAGCTCATGTTCTAAAAATCGTGTCCTTAAGCTCAAATCTGTTTCGACAGTAACAATTTCAACTACATTTTATCATATACCAATTAATATCGACTGCAAAATGCATGATTTGATAGTTAAAGGTTTATATTAATATTGAACAACAGTTACTTTTCTGTAAATAGAAGGTCAAACTCTGCCGTGCGATAATATTGCCAACATGTGAAGTGTCATTTTTACAAAATAACTTACGAATCCTAAAGTATGAATCGTTTTTTAAAAATAATCTACGTACATGTCAGTGTGATTTATCACTACATATCCGAAAGGATAATTAATAATTTATTTCACGTATAGTTATTTATTCTTTATTGCATTTTCAAATCAAACTATATAAATAAATTGTGCATTATTTATGAGTCATCATTTACAATCCATAGTAGCATATTACTTGTTGATTATTTCTGATAACAGTCTTTATTTTCTTATGTGAAGTCCGCGAATGACATAAACATGTGCCTTGTGCAAATAATCAACTTTTGCACAACGTTTTGAAAGCTTGACCAATGCAAGAATAATTTCCAGCGAGTTGAAAAAGAATAAATGAGGGAATTTTACATGTAGAACTTATTCTAGTTAGTGTTGTTTTAATGAAAATATGGTTTGATACCAACTATTGCATGCTGTAAGATATTTTACAAGATTTCTACATGCGACGAGTGCATTGTCTCATGAATGATTTAATGCAAAGATACAGGTTATGTTTCTTGAATAAACAGGACATAAAATAGCAAATACTATAAACATTTATACGGAAGAAACAATAGCATTGCCTAAACCAATTTCTACCTTTCCAATTATTGATATGTTATTTTGTCCCTTTACTTAACTGATGTTCCTTAACAGATAAAAAAAGTGAAACATCCGCTGTATACGCAAGAGTGAACTCTTATTTTAACCTCAATGCAGTCATTTTTTTAGTAGTAACCAACTGCCAAAAAGTCAGGTTAAGCACACACACAAAACGAGACAAATCACAAAAACAGGGAACAAACACAAACAAGAAATAACAGAACTGGTGACGCCGAATATTAAAACGGTAGATCCAAGCTTTTGGAAACTAATTTAATAGGCCAAGAACCTCACACTTGGTCCATTATACTTTCACATTAAGGGTAAATTATTAATAAATCACTATATTAATCCTCACAATTTACATCATCAAACACGATGCTGCTTTCAATAAACGCTGATGCTCCCGATGGAATCCTAGTCAGTATTGTTTCATCGGCTCCTTATAATAAGTCTTAATCCATAATTAGGTCAATGTCAAAATAAGGCCATGTGATGTGAGTGTTCTGAGTGTCAGATGAAAGTACCAAAGCTTTCGAGGAAGTACCGGTAGTATTGATTTTAATCAAAAAGTAAATAGGGGTTTACCAAGAAGGTTTACCTTCGGAATATGCCAAAATGTAGGTTAATATCAAGGTCAAAATGAGGTCAAGTGATGTTGGTGAGTTGAGAGTGCTCAAAGATAAAATCCATGCAAGCATCAAAGCTGTGTAGCAAGCAGTAAAGATGTTAGACAAAATTTGTCGTTTGGGGTAAACCAAGAATTTGGACCTTAAAAATAAGTCTTACGTTGCAAAGTAGGTCAAAGTCAAGGTCATGTTGGTGTAATGATATAGTTCAATGACATCATCAATGTACTTTTTTTGCATATACGTTTTTAATTATTATCATTACCTGTAAATGTTCCTAATTTGTATAAATTACAAGATGTAATATACTTGATGATGTACAGGAAGTGCCTCATAAGAAGAAAACAATTGTTCTCAAATAATTGTATCATTTTGCATTTTCTGAAAATTTTCGGAAACTGATTTATGAAAATACACAAGCTGGGATAGGTTTACAAATGTCAACCAATGGTAAGCCAGTGAGTGTCTCCCCTACAAAAACAAGCAAAGTTCAATAGGTAACCTTTGAATAATTAGGTCAAAAGCAGTTGCATTATTGCCTTCAGACATTAAATGTATATAAGATGAAATGCAGACTAAGTTTCAAAAGAAACTGTTGTTGTTGTTACTGGATTTATTACTCAGTGATTTCCTGAGGAAGAGAAATGAAGTAATGGTAATTTTATATTATTAGAAAAGTGGCGTGTTGTTCATACACTTCCAGAGTGTTTCAATTTCCATACACATAATAACTTTTGGTATGCAATTGTAAAATTACGTCCATTAAAACAATTTTTGTATACATATCTATCAGTTTAATTCAGTGATAAGATACTTACAAATTGACCCATATAAAAATCTAAATAATCAAGTAATCAGTAATCATGAGAGTGGAGATCAGGTGACACTGGTTAAAAAATCAGAACTTCGTTTTATCAACTTGCACAAGAGTGAACATAATGAAATAATAAAAATGGGTTCCAATTATGAGATTTCAATTCATAGAGGATCAGATTTGTTCTTTGACTTTTCTTGCTTCACTTGTCAAGGAAATGACAGAAACACAGAGGCTGATGTTTTCTGTGAGAACTGTTCAAAGGTTTACCGTGGAAAATGGTTAGAGAACCATAACTTTCTATATCAGAAGCATGCAACTTTGGACAAGAAAAACATCAGCAAGTGGCCTGTCTCTAATACAACATTTGATGTTCTAGAGCAATGTCAGCTGCACAAGGACAGGAAATTGGAAATATTCTGTGAGGACGACAGTGAGCTGATGTGTACTGTCTATGATATGTACAATCATAGGTGAGTAACTTTACTAAGTAATAGTTACTTAATTTAACACTGCTGGTAGTGAGTTTAAAAATTGTAAAAATTAAAGTGAAATTACACCCTTTTTTTTAAAAAAGGAACATAAGTTGCTGATGTCTAAACAATACTGAAAGCATTCAATGGGAACTTTCTTTGCTGGAAATGCAGCCATGTTGTACTCATAGGTGATAAAGTTAAAGAGCTGCACCAAAAAGGGGAGTTCGAGCAGTTATCAGCGACTCTAGATACTTTACATGGACAGTTGATTCTGAAGAAAGATGACTTTGAGGAAAGTCTAAAGTCTCTTGAACAATCCCACAATACAATTCTGGAAAAAATCAATGCTTTTTGCAAGGCAATCAATGATTCGTTGGATCAACTGGAGAGGAATACCATCAAAGAGTTAGGCACACTACTGTTCAAATTGAGGACATCTATTCAAACTGATAATCAAAACTGCAACGAGTCTATCAAAAATATGACATCTGTAAAGGAAGATTGGATAAATATAAAAAACAAAAGTGAAGCACTCCAAATGAATATGTACAGAAAATGCCTGGACCTCTCTGTCACGACCAAAGCAGTTTTACAAGAAATGACAGTAAAGAATGATATAACACTGAGCTTTACACCTGATCCAATCATCCAACAAACCATGTTCACTATTTCAGGATTGGGACAAATACTAATTAAAGAAGTAACCAGAGAAACCAAACCGGATGCACGTTGCACATTATCCAGTAAAAATGATCCTAAAAATCAAACCAGTGATACAGAAAAGCCAATCCTGGTTTCCAGTACATAATCAGAAACACCCAGAAAAGCTGGCATCGCAAAACCAAACAAGTACTCTTAACAAACCAGATAGCATTTCCACGCAAATGGTAGAAACACCTAAACAAGGTTACACTGCAAACCAAACAAATGCTGTTAACACGCTAGACCAAATGTCAAATTCAATATCCAGTTCATCTACACAGTCTAACAGTACAAGTGATCCATACATGCCAGGCCAGATGTCTGTTAAAGCAACAAATTCATCACACCAGTTGGTCCATGGATATAAATCAAGTGCAGTCGGCCAGTCTGACCCAAACTAAGTCATCAGAGTAAAGAGAAGTAAGAAGTATAATGTGAAAATTAAGAGTGATTCAGACAAATGCTTTATAATAGGTATCTGTGAGACAGCTACAGGAGAACTCCTCATTACAGACCGGTACAACTTAGAAGTAAAGCTGCTGGATCGGACCTACAAGGTGGTGGACCACTGTGACTTGCCTAAAAGACCATTCTCCATGTGCAGCATTGACTCCAGTGTGGTGGCTGTTGCTTTGCGTAATAGTGTGGTCCTATTCATCAGAGTGACCGATGGTCAGCTGGTAGAGGACAGGGCATTGAAACTCAAACATGACTGTTATGGTATTGCCCATCACCAGGGCAACCTATACATTAGATCATTGACAGCCCTTTACCATTACACTGTGGGTGGAAGACTGGTGAGCCAGCTTTTTCAAGATGACAGCCGTGTATGGACGGGTAATTATAATTACCATTATAGTTATAATTATTGTTCATACTTGTAAGACCAATGATTTACTGTCATTGAAATCAAGAAACAACATGTTTTACTTAATCTTATAAAACAAAAGTACATGTTGTAAATAATAAGCTGAACATATTCAACAAAGTCATTTATCTGTAGTGTTTATGCTCTATTAAAGAGAATATTAGTCAGTCCAAGGCCAATTTCATCTTCAAAAATCAATGGACCAGAACGAATTTCACATTTAAAGTAGGTAGACTCACATACTAAAAATCAGCTCATTATATGAAAGTGTTGCGTAAAAAACCCTCCTGGATATCAGTTAGTATAGAGAAAGTTTCTAGGTCCAAGGCCCATAACTTCGCCAAAAATCAATGGACCGGAAAACAATTTTACACTTCATCTGAAGGTCATGTAGGTAGACTCACATATCTAAAATCAGCTCTACATCTGACAGTGTTGCGTTAAAAAACCTCCGGAAAACGGAATGCCGGACGGAAAGAAAGATGGACTGTCCAACTGCTATATGCCACCCTACCGGGGGCATACAAAATTAAGAGGTTGACATATAATATTAGTTTCACAGTAAATGATGATCATTTATCAAAGTATATTTCGAAGTATAAACCTTGGAACCAAAATGATGAGGCTGACACCAAATATTAACAAACATACACGGGACACAAAATACACCATGTTTAAAATGTTTTAACCATGTACTTGTATTCGTTGTTTATTGTATAAAGTATTTCAGACATGAATTAAATACCACCATAAATCTGGAAATTTTATTGCCAAATGATCTAACCTCTTTTTATTTTATAACCCGATAGCATGTTTCCATATACACATGATTTTCACTGCTTTCCATACCACAGTTGCCTCCTGTGCAGTAAGTCCAGCTGGATACAGAATATATGTGTTCACTAGGGCCAGAACTCTGCAGCTTGTCACACTGTCCAGGGATGGCACAGTGATCTCCACACTGACTGACCCTGTACTGTCCTCCATGTGGCAGACTCAGGACAAGTTCTGGTATGTGGAGCCAATAACAACACAATCCTCCAAATAGACAGGGATGGTAGACAGAGACTGGCACAGGTGGTCACAGACAAGGATGCTGAGACAGTATCAACATCTGTCTTCTACAGTAAACATGCAGGAATTCTAATTGTGGGAATGGCATATAATGATGACATTTTTGTGTTGAGAACACACTGAATTTTTTAATAGCCGATGTATAAAGATTTGAAAATACGTTAAATACATTTGCCTTTTATATCAGTCTTGAATGCACATTGACAGTTTGGAATAGAACATATTCAACAAATGAAAATATGAAAATAGTTCCCATTAAAACAGTGTTTACATAACAATATCAAAGTGAGTAAAAATATACTCAAATACTAATAAGTGTTACAGAAACTTTATTTGATATGAATTAAATAATAATAGCTATATAATCTACTCATTTCGTTTGAGAGAATGAGTTCATGCGATACTTGTTGTTGTAATTTTGTTTATACTTTTGTTCACGATTGTGTTTGTTAAATTAAGTACTATCATGAATATAGACTTTATGAGTCAACGGGTAAAGTATTTATAAACTTTTTAATGAGTATGATATCAAATAAAATTCACTTTCCAGTTGATATATCAAAGACGAAAAACTAGAAATGTGTCCATTATACTTCACAGATGCTCCCGCTTAATACCATTTATGCCTAGCGTCTAGAAAAAAGGCCTTGGCAAAAAGCGTAGACCCAGATGAGACGCCGCATGATGCGGCGTCTCATCAGGGTCTACGCTATTTGCTTAAAAGAATTTCTGTAAGAAATATTCTAAATATAGAAATAAATATACTAGACATCCCTAATTTTGGAAATAAATTGATCAAATTTAGAAAGATGGGATAGTCCACTAGGCATAAATAGGTTAATACCACTGCACACATAAATGAGTGTTGGGTGGACAGTCATCATCTGAATGCTGATAAAAAGGACAAAAAATAACAAAGGCCCATTACTCTAGAAAAAGGCGAGCAAGAGTTATGGCTCTTGTGAATTGCACATCATAAATATCAAGTTTCAAGTTAATACTTTGTAAAGTTCTCGAGATGTATTCAGCAAAAAAGTAGAAAAATAAACAAAGTTAAAAGACGTTCAAAAATAGGCGAGCAATAGTAATAGTTGTTGTGCACAGAACATTCACTCAATGAGAACTACGTACCTAGTAGCTTCAAGTTGATACTCTTTTTTTCTTTTCAATATAAATTGTATGCTGCGTACAGTCCTTCCCAAAATTATAATTTATAGCCGGCCAGGAGGTCCTATAATCATACAGCCTTTGCCGGCCCGATTATTTCCGACCCAAAATAGAAAAATGTAGAAGAAAGACAAAAATGAGATATTTTAACAATTTTTTAATATTATTGTAACAATTATAGTACATTTCCAATCTACACATGTAAACAATAAAATTAACATTAACATTATTTCACATTACCTACGTAATAGAAATAATGCATTTATTCATGTAGAATGTCCAAGATTTGTTTTCCTTTTAACTGCTGTGTTGATGTTGAAAGTTTGCGGGAAGTAAACAATGGCCTTTGTTAATGCCCTGCTTGCTTACGAATTAATCTGATAAAACGGGAACCAAAACGCACGTGGTTGTCAATTTTGATTCTCATCCTTTGCGGAATGTACTCATATAGTGATAACGTAATGTGTTATTCGCTGTCAAGACGCAGCAAAAATCGTATACCGTATAAACACTTACGTCATTCAAAAAATGAAACCAATGAAAAAACTTTTACATTATCGGAGTATTCATTAATTATTCGGTAAAATCTAACATTTACACTGAAATTTGTCTGAAAATAGCTTATGGAATTCCAAATTTCCCATAATTTTATTACCGGACACGAGGTCTAGTCTGGATTACCTGCCCCTGACACTCTGTACTAAAATATTATAGTACGACGGGAACCAGAATAACACGAGGTCATGCAATATTAGAATCATTTTCGGATTTTCAAATTTATTATCGGAAAAAACCGAGCACCGACGGTATTTGGGAAGGACTGACTGACGGAATGACGGACTATTCAGACACTACACGCCTCACTTTCGTGAGGACAAAAACATTCGCCACTTTAAGTAAATGTAATATTAGAATGTTTTACTGAAGAATAAGCAAACAAACGACTACAAATTCATCTGCATTCCAAGATCGCTATACTTCGTAAATATGAATATAATGTTATTTTGACTCATATGAGGTTGCAGCCCGTTTGATATACCCTTCATATTCTTCAGTTATGTTATACTTTGTTGTGTCCATGAATTTGTTTTATTAACGCTATACAACCTTATCAAGACTCAGACTTACTCACAAAATATGTAATGGTTATTTATATTTCAATTTGCCTTAAAGGCGGATCGATATTGCAAAAATAATGTTCCATTACATGGAAATAGCAGTTGTATACATTCGGATTAACTTTGAAATATTTCTAGAGATAATTATTTTAAACATAAAAGTCGGATGCCACCACTGAACAAACCTTGTTCTTGGATGCACGTGACCCAGCTTTGAACTCGGTCTTAATATTGTCAAGTACATAATTAACCTCGAGTCATATATGTAGCCTCCAGAGTGGTAACAAGGTTTTTTCTAAGGTTTGACATGGTGACCTAGTTTTTGGATGCACGTGACCCAGATTCGATTTCGGCCTGGATATTGTCAAGACAAACATTATGATATCGCTTTATCAAGATTGTATGAGTAATGTGGCCACTAGAGTTTCAACGATCTAAACATGACGAAGTGCGACCACGGATATAATATAGAGTAGATGATAATAGTAGCGTTGAATTTCAACTGTGACAAACGTACGCAAAATCACGGCCCTTTGTCTGTTTTTTACCACGTAAGGCTTGCGTTGTCAACTCTTCTTTCACTACCGATCGATCTCCTCATACTTTCACATTTGAGGTACCATTTAATGTTAAGACGATCGTAAAAAATAACTTTGGACGTGACAAGTGTATGCGGATTATGACTTTCGTCTGTTTTTTTCCAACAAACAAACAACAAAAAAACAACGAACGTTCGTAAATAAATAAATACTTTATATTTGTTGTTGAAATTTAACATACAAAAACTATTTTGATCAAATAAAATCAATTCGACAATAAGGTGGAGCTTTCAAATTTGACCTAACAAATTTAATAAAGAAAGGTCTTCTTTGCAATAAAATACTAACACCCAACTGTAACCGCGGCAAACACGAAAAATACACAGGTTAGCATTCCTTCGTACAAAAGCTTTGGTGAAAACACCGTCCAAACGAACAAATGGTAAATGTGACGTCACTATTAAAGTATACCATAGCAGCGTAAACAGACGTTCCGCGAGCAATGTTTGGGTGCAGTCTAGCAGTGGCAATCTACCAACTGGTACGTTGTGTTTGTAGTGAAAACTGAAAAAACAATACATATATACAATTGGTAATGAGTTAAAGGTATACAAATTGTCGGAGACCTGCAATGGTGACAATACCTTTACCCCTCTTGACCCAAATTCAAACTAACATAGACATTGTCACCGTTCAGGCCGAATTTCAACAAGATTAAGTTATAAACGTGGCATCAAATATGGTAGCAAAGTTTTTAATATATTTGACTTGGTGCCTTAGTATTTGAACATACACGACCTAGATGAAACAGTCGGCCTAGATATTGTCAAAATATACAGTCTTAACAAGTTTAATCAAGATTGAGTCATAAATGTGACCTCTAAAGTGGTTGCAATGTTTTTATAAGAATTGACTACGTTTCCTTGTTTTTTGGACACACATGACCATGATGCAAACTCCACTTACATATTCTCAATATTCTGACCATTTTCTATCAAGATTACGTCACATATGCTGCTTCTAGAGTGGTTACAATGTTTTTTCTAAGCTTGTTCATCGTGACATAGGTTTAGACCTATATGACCCAGATTCACATTCTGACTAGATATTGTCAAGATAAACATTGTAAACATGTGTCTGGTGACCTACTTTTTGGGGTCAGGTAACCGAGACTATAAATCAGCTTGAATATTGTCAAGATTAACATTCTGATCAAGTTTCATCAATATTGAGTCAAAAACGTGACTTCTAGAGAGGTAACAAGGGTTTTCTCAGATTTGACTGAGTGACCTAGTTTGGGACACAACTTGCAAAGATTCAAACCAGCTTTTTACACAAAGTCTCAGTTCATCACATGAATGTATGCCCACTTTAAAATGAAAAACTGGCAAATCTGCATTGAGGTTTAATTTTGAATGATTTAACTATTGGCAAAATATATTACATGTATCATATGGAAACTGTGGTAATTTATTTTTTTTTTTACTAAAAACTACAGCTTAAAATTAAATTAAAACTGTTATCGTTTTTTTTTTTTTTTTTTTTAGNTAAAGACATACATGTAATTGTGTCGTGTTCTGAGAAAACTGGGCATAATGCATGTGCGTAAATTGTCATCCCATAGTAGTATGTGCAGTCCGCACAGGCTATTCAGGGACCACACTTTCCGCCTTAATTGGATTTTTGCTAAGAAGTGACTTCACTGAAACGAAAAATGTCATACAAGCGGAAAGTGTCGTCCTTGATTAGCCTGTGCGGACTGCACAGGCTAATCTGGGACGACGCTTTACGCACATACATTTTTCCCAGGTTTCTCAGAACACGACACAATTGTGCGTCTCACCTCTCAGTTTCGAGAACAATATGTTCACCAGTGTCATCAGCCAAAAGATGGGCCCCGCGTACGTGGCAAAAAAAAAGCAGAATCCCGACCATGTGTGGCTGGTAGTCATGGAAACTGACATACCCCGCAGACACGTCTACGGTTGACAGGCTGTTGGAGTTACCCTGGCAATGGAGACATTTCAAATGTGGTACTTGAGACTGGATATTAAATGTTTTCAAAATATCAATATCATTGACAAAAGATATTAAGTAACAGGGGGCACGCAGAAATAATCAGTAGATATATTGAAGGGAATTGTTTACAGTTGGGCGAAATGTCAATTTTCAAAAAAAATGGATTCAAAAAAGAATATAAACAATATATTCAAACAAGCAAATTAATACTCCTGACTAAGAACAATGTTACAAATATATGTTTGTTTATTGATAATCATTAATTGAAAACGTAAAATTCATAAAGTGTTTGTCACACTGTTCAGCGATAATTTAGCAAAAACGTTTATTACTGTCGTGGGGTTTTAACTACTCTGCAAATGTCGAATGCCTGATAGGTGTAGTGGTAGCGAGTAAGATTTTGCCTATATAGGTCCCGGGTTTGATGCCCAGGCCAGGCACATTTTTCACATATCTTTGTTTTTATAAAAATAAAATAAAAATCTATTCCAAATATAACAGTTTTGTAAGTAAAATAAATTAATGATATTTTGTTTACAAATACGAAAACCTGTGCACAAGTTACTTTAACCTTATTAACTTAACAATTACCATGGCTACCATGAAACTGCTCTGGCATTTAAAGGGACATACACATAAATATAGGGAAGGTATTTGATAGAAAAGAAAAATATAACAAAAATACAAATTGTTTTTAATTACGACAATACTTTCATTGGAAAACATTTCAATGGCATAGAATTGAACATGTACATGTATGTTTAATGTAGTTTTAAAAACCAAAGGTTGGGCTATTTTTGATGGTACATCTTCTGCACTCTTAATCCACCTGACAATCATAACTTTTTAGAATTTGATTTTTGAGATGTGTATATTACACATATGATTTTTTTTAGATTATCACAAAGAAGTTCTGTGCGGAATGTTTCTGATATATACCAGCATTTTATATTCCTAACGATCGTTGTGGTCGCAGTATTTTGGCTGGGAGATTAAAAACTGACTGGAAACATTGAACTTAATTGCAATTAGTTCGACCTGGATTATGGCTTCCCTAGGTAAGTAAAATCTAAAAGACAATACACGACACAATTGCATAAAGTGAACTTTAATGACGCAATTGATTGAATATTTCATACTTATAAAACTAACGTCATCCATTTTTATTTTACCAAAATCCTTTAGACATTAACAGTCATCATGATGAATTCATACATGGTCCGTTGACTACTAGCATATTTACACACATACACATGAACCTTTGTGCTTTCAAGAAAAGTTAATCTTATACATCAAGAACCGGTTTCACCTACCTGTTGAAAAAAAACAGTCTGACCCATCCACCAACACAGGAGAGCCAATCCACTGACTGGCAGACCCTTTTCATTTACCAACAGTTTCCCTTGCAACCGCTCTTGTACAATCACCATACCAACGAGCACTGTGTTATGCGTCCGCAAAAGTAACAACATTAACAAGACCCAAGTCATCTTGAGCTTTCTTATAACATCAGAAATGTACAATTTGTTTCTTTTGATCAATATTGCTGAACTTTCCGACTCGGACTGACCGCCATTTTCACATCTGCTTCTGTACATGTTTTTCAGCCATTTTGTAAGGGTCATGATATTCGTCAGCAGGATTACTGCATAGACGCCACGTGCTTCCAGTGTGTCATGCAAACTGAAAAATAAATGAGGAATATTTTTTCAAACCGAAAGTCAGTTTTAACCTCAACCTAATATTAACTTCAAGAAAATTCATTGAAACCATACAATTCCTGATGTCTGACTCTAGCGTGTTTTGTTCTTGTATCAGTTAAGTGCTTAACACAAGTAAACAATTCTAAAGTGATGACTTTTTAAAACCTGTCATATAGAGCGGATAACGAAGTTATTATCTTAAATGTCCCTGAAGTACACTTTAAATTAAGTCACTGTGCATATCTCTAAATATGTTGGACAAGAGAGCTGTGACATAAACGCAAGCTCACTGGGATAAACTATTCTTTAAAAATTGACATCACTTACTTTTGAAGCTGTTCGCCAGTTTCCAAGAACAGAGGCAGTATTTCACGGGAGTTCACACGATACAAGTAGGTAAAACCAACCCCAGTGAAGGCCATTGTCTCTGTAGTGACCCATAAATCTATCACCATGGTGACCAATATCACAGCGTAGGAGATTATCACACTCTATGAGAGAACTAGTGTATTATCTGGTATGAAATAAATCAATCATTAATAAAATAATAAGACTTTCGTATAATTAGTAATTAGCAATAAAAATATCATGTATATGGTAGCAAAAATCATTTTTTTTTATTTACCTTCAAGCCTGAAAGCTAGTTCTGGAAAATGAAACTTTTTATTAAAAGCTTACCTTAACAACCAGTCCCCAATGTCAGAGGTGTCCACCCACTTATTGCCAGTTTGGTTAATCATCCTAAACAACCTTCCTAGCAACATCACTGCTGCCATAGCAACACAAAGTGACCATGGTAATATATGCTTCCAAAACAAGTTGCTAGGGAATTGAAATTCATTTTGTTGTTCACTGCTCATAGATTTTGTTCGTACATATTAATTACATAAGTACTTCTGTCCACATGCTCTCTTTTAGTAACACAATTTTTGTTTGAATAAATGTGTTGTAAATTATTGATTCTTTGTTCTGATGCAGAATTCTGTTCAGTTCTATCCCTATTCAGATGCTCTCGTTCCATGTCTCTTGAGCCTTTCTGATGATACCAGGTTTGATGTTCTTCTTCAACAAAACTGCTTGCTCCCAAAATAAGACTGTGTGCGATTGATCCCAAGAATAGAAAACTTTCTTTAAGTCATTTTGGTGTCCACTGAAAAAGAGCTGAACGTATTCTAAACAGCAGGGAATCAAGAATTATGTTGATATAAATTTTAATAAGATTCATCTTTAACTTTAGGGAAATGCAATCACAATTATGTTTGTTATTTGAAATATAGCTAAACCCCCTCTCTTTTAAAAAAGCAATCTTTAATACATACAGTTTGCTGAAGGTCTGATGAAAACAGTTGTACCTACCGATACATGTAAATTACAGCGACTGATTAAGGCCACTTTTAGATAAATCAATAATATTTACTTGGAAGTTTTCTGGGCCAATATGGCTGATCTTGAATATCAGCTAAAATATTTTAGATTTGTACATTTTTTACATATAGTAATTAACAACATTTTTAATGAAAATCAGATTTAAAAAAGTTGACCATGAAAACAGAAGCACATCAAAAGTTATTGAATTGCCATACCGCACATCTTATGTTGTCATCTTTTACATCACTCAGGGCCATTACTATACAAATTCTGTGCAAATTTGCTTATTATTGTTCTTGGTCTAATTTTAATGCCACATTTTGTAAAATAAAATTTGAATTGAAAAGAACAGAGCAGAAACAAACATGGCTATCAAATTAATTGAATATAAGTTTTAGTGTCAACGTGTTTATTTTATCATGACTGCATAGAAACCTTTTGCTGATAGAAACACTTTCGAATCCATTTCCTTGACGGAACCAGTACTTGGTGTCTATAAGAGATATAATTAATGATCCAATAGCGGGGATCGTACCCGTGACCTCCCGGTCCCTATGCGGACACCATATCCATTACGCCACGGCGACCAACAGTAATTTGAAACTAAAAAACCTGTTCATCTTGATGATTCTTTGTTGAGATGCATAAATAGCAGTGTACATATTGTAAGCCGAGCGGTATCGATGATGTTGCATTTTATTTATTCAGGACTCAAACGCATTAAAAAGAAGTCAGGATGGTTTCTGTAACTATTTATTTATTAGGGCAGAAGCTTAACGTTTGCCATATAAACAGTACTATGAGTGGTTAATTGAACAACAAGCATGATATTAACTATTTGAACAGCAGTTCAGATTAAATAAAGCGATGGAATCAGTCGTCACTCTTTATAGTTATTCTAAATAGGTCTAGTATTTAATGCAGATGCAAAATGTCAGTTAGAACTAGTTAGAACTATGACGTACAGATGTAGATTAAACGTAGGTAAGTGAGTCGTATATGTTAGTGTTTACCTTTGTTGGCTTTTGACATCTTAAATGGGTTGTTAAGTAATGAGTGACTATTCTGGGTCAAGTCACGACTGACTAGTGAGTTACGACTGACTTCATCATCAACCACAGCTCTATTTATAAGCAGTTGCTGAGGCTGGGCGTTGCTGGCGACCAATCAGAGCCAGACTTTCATGAAAGTATTTAACTATGTAAAACGGTTTAAGCAACATTAACAACATTTGCATAAACAGCATTGCAAGTCTAACAAGAAAGCATTACATCAATAAAAAGCTCAGAAAATATTATGCATAACTATACAATGCTTTCATTACATTTCTCAATCATAATAATAATATTTCATCTAACACATAGTGAAAGCAATGCGAAAGCATTGCGCGAAAATACTTTAAATAGTTCCCCACCAGCATTAATATCTGACAGGACTACTAGCTGTATAAGTAACATTGTAACAATAAAACAGTTAACAGGTCATAATACTACACATAAACATTGGGAAAACACATTTCTTCGATAAGATATAACTTATTCGCGTAGAATTAACTTGCTATGTCATAACCTTCGACATTGCAAATGGCGGACATTTTGGAACATTTAACCCGCGTTCGATTCAATGCTGGCGATTCAAATTACAAGTAATGGATATTCAATAATGGAGAAAGCATTAACTGGATTTAACAAACATTTGATAATGGTTGTTAAACCAGATAACAACAAGGAAAATTTGGATTATTAAAGTTAAACAGGTAAGGCATTCTTAAGTGTACATATTTCGGACGTGTATAGTATTCGGATAAACAGTAATACAGGGTATTACAATATACAGGCATAGAGTTCCATAATATTGAAAGACTAGTTATGAAAAATATGAACCTATTTCAAGCTGGTGATACATTTAGCCCTGTGTGACCATATATTGGTGACCAACAGGCCAATAGCTGACAAAAGCAAACACTGGAGACTTAGAGACTTGAGGCTCCACCCACACAACAGTGTGCTGTGAAATGATTGGCTGGTACAGGTCATCATGTGACCTAGTATCAGGATGATTGACAGGACCAGGTAGCCAATGGCAAGCATTGGTTTGTTCACACACCATCCTTGCTAAGAAGTCAAAGTGGTAGTCAGTAAACACTGTAAGAAAAAAATCAATGCTGAAAATACGAATTGGAGAATGAAAACAACAATTGAAGATCATAAAATAAATTAATTAATAATGAATGCCAAAGACATGCTGTACAGGTCGTAGGTAGTCAAAGAACGGGCTATTCGACTGGACATTTTGTCCATTGCCAACTCGTAGCTTCTGAAGACATCTTTCACTGCGGGTTTGCCTACGCTGTCCATCAGATAGGATCTGTGAAGCTCCATGGCAAACGCTGGTTATATACCAGTCGTGATAAAATACGGTATTTTAGAACTTTTCTTTTTGTTCGTCATTCGTGGTTTACAGTCCCTTTAAAATCTGGACAGGCTATAACATGCAGCTTGTCATTGGAAAATATATTGCTCTGGTAAAATTCCATGTTGTAATGGTTCAATTTATAAAAAAACACTCATAAGTCACAATGAGCCTCAGGTTTTCAACAAAAACGAGCTTTAAATAAAATAGATTTTTAAAGGAGCTTGCAATTGGAAAATTTAATGCTCTGGTAATATTTCAAGACGTCATGGTTCCATGAATAATACACATTTGTATGTCGCAATGAGCCCCAGGCTTTCAATACAAACACACTTTGCAGGAAATATATTAAAAAAAATTAAATCAATTCAACTTGTACTGTACCATGAGAAATGCCCCCAACACTGAACCGCAGGAGGCCAACAATTTGTTTGGTGTTCAGATACAAGGTGTCAAGCTTCTGGCTGACCGATAGCCCATCTAAAGCCCCTAGTATGAAATGGCCAAGGTTATTTAGGTGCACTGGAAGGTCCATCAACACAGAGAGTGCAGGGGCGAGATCTATCTGCACTAACTAGTGGTAAGGGCTCAAGGTATCGGCTGTAGAAAATATTAATTTTAAAGGGACTTGTTCACAGATTTTGGCCTGTTATGAAGTTTGTCATTAAATGCTTTAAATTGATAAATATAAACATCCGAACTAAAAAGCTACAATATAAAAACAAGAATAAATGTAAAAAAGAAAAAAAAAGAGAAAAAAAGAGAGAAAAAAGTTAACCACACCAGGGCTCGAACCACTGACCCATGGAGCAAAAGTAAAGCGCCGAAACAACTCAGCCATCCGTCTTCACGTGTGTTATTCAGAGTTTATGTTCAGGTCGTCGTTGAGTCTTTACGACTACATTATGTGCGGACCTGACCATCCGTCTTCATATGGGCTGCTAATTATTTTATACTTTGTATAACTATCCACGTGTTGTTACAAAATATAACGAAAACAAAAGAAATCGAAATTTTTAGATCGTTTCGCGTCTGAGACGCTTTATAATTTTATCAATTTCTAACGATGATTTTTCGTAAACGCAAGTGTATTTTCAGTATAAAAAGGTCCATGTGCAGAATTGACCCCAGTCTGGTGGGTGTTGCTATTGATATCAGTAAGGTCCACTTCATCAGAGTGACCAATGGTCAGCTGGAAAAGGACAGGACGCTAAACCTCCCACATAACTTATATGGTATTACCCATCACCAGGGCAGCCTGTACATTAGCTCAGACAGAGCCATTTACCATTACACTGTGGATGGCAGACTGGTGAGCAAGCTGTATGATCAAAGTAGGATGGAATGTAAAGGTAATTATTATAAATATGTTTATTATAATTGCCAATACTGATAAGACCAATTATTTTTTTAAATATATCTTTGAAGTCAGATTTTTTTTTTAAATTAAACCAAGGCAACAACTGTTCTTGAGATTGTATAATTACAGAGTCTTAAACACCATGACTCTACAATCACATCTGATATTTAAATTTTGAATAAATGAAAGTCAAGTCACATAAGATTGTTCTTTACAAGAGTGCCAAAGGAACTCCGGTCAGAAAAAAATCAGGAAACGATTAGACAAAGTCTCAATTGAGTTACTACTTTGAAGTTATTTAAAAATCTTAAATTTGATCAAGAATATGTATTGACATTTGACCTTACACCTAGTTACCTGGTTCTTGCTTTTGTGACACTACTTCTCTTCATGCTTATCACTTTCACCAAATGTTTTTTAAAAATCCATACATGCTAGGAAAATTACACTCCAGACAAAATGTTTAGTAATTATTTCTTATGTTTGGCTTTTGACATTAAGTTGTGACCTTGATCTTGGGCCTGCAATTCAATGTCTCATCATGCACATCACTTTTTTAAATCAATTGAAAATACCTAAATTTGAACTTTTACCTTGAATTTTGACGTTGCCTTTGACCTCAGGACGTGGCAACACTCCGTTTTATCATGCTGATCACGTTTGCCAAGTAAATTGAAAATGCATCCATGATAGACAAATTAAGGCTCCCAACAAATTGTCAAGTACTAATTCCATAAATTTGACTATTGATCTTGAATTGTGACCTTGCCCTTGGACCTTGGATCAAGAATTTTGACCATGAATTGAGGACTTGACCTTCCTTCCAAGGGACCTAGTTCTCGCGCACAACACTCTGTCTTTTAATGTTGATCAATACTGCACATGTATTTGAACATTCATCACGCCTTGACAAAGGTATATGCTGCACAAAGAGTCAAACCCAAAATTCTTAGATGTGTTCTTCGACCTTTAATTGTCAGCTTGACTTGTGACCAAGGGACATGGTTTTGCGCACGACAGTCCCTCTCATTATGCTGATATCTATTGCAAGTTAAATGCTATAAAAATGTATGCTCCCGACAAAGTTTTAAGTACAAATTTCCCAAATATGGAATTTTAACTTAAATTGAGACATTGACCTTGAACATAGGGACCTGCTTTTGGTGCGGGACACCGTGTTCCATTATGGTGATCACTTATTGCAAAGTTATATGGACACATGTATGATCTGGACAAATTTCCTTAATTTGACATTTGAACTTCAATTAGGACCTTGACCCCGGACATGATTCCGTCTCACCATGCTGATCATTTAAAACAAGTAAATTGAAAATCTATACATGGAGGAATTTCGGGAATTTTTTTTTCTCGTTGCTTAGGTCTTCCCATAATACAGCAGTTTTTTTTTTCAAATTGGCGTATAAAACAATATATATTTTTTTCAGAGATACACACATAAAAGATACTATTTATAAACCACGAAGTCCATGTTGGCTCTTATCCTTCATCTTGTTCAATACGATAAGACATGGGTTTTATTTTCTTATACATGTACTTGATACGTTTAAGCAAACCAATTTTAAAAATGGTGAGGATCTCCATAAAAATCATTTTTTTTAGAACGCCCACATAAGTAATATGGCCGACGGATATTTCAATTTCCAAACTGCGATTGACAATCTTTTACTTTATTAATGGAGCTTCCCAGCCTGCTCAGAGTTATATTATAACTAAAAATCATAGAAAGACATCACTTTTAACACGGCCTTGAACAGTAGTTAAATAACCATTATACAAATTTGTTTGCAATTCCCATTTTTGGATACATAGGTTTTTTTTTGTCTTAGTATGCTCTATATGTTTAAACAATGCTAAAGGAGAATATTGGACCGTAACCCATTATCAAAACCTTTTGGAAGAAATAACAACCTTGTGTGAAATTTTTTGGCGTATCTATATAACTGTTGTATCGAAAAGCATGTGTAGTATACGGATAGCATTTCTTGTGTAAATAGCCATACAAGATATTTTTTTCTGTATTCAACACTTAAAGGGACTGTCCACTAGATTTTGGCATGTATTGAAGCTTGTCATTAAATGCTTTAAATGCTTTATATTGATAAATTTAAACATTTGAACTAAAAATCTCCAGTAAAAAACAAGAAAACAATTTAAAAAAAGGAAAAAAAGTAACCCTCAACAGGGCTCGAACCACTGACCCCCGGATTCCTGGAGTCCTAGAGTAAAAAACTACCTGTTAAGACCACTCGACCACGGACGCTCATATTTAATGCGGATGTATTTTTTAGCTATATAAGCAATCCTCGTAGGTTCCCAAAATATCGTTTCGCGTCGCGCGACGCTTTATCTAGTGGACAGTCCCTTTAACTTATATTCTCTATATAATTCAGTTTCCAATTACATTTTATAACTAGGACATTTAAAACAAGGAAAATCAAACCACAACATAATTGGTCATATTCTTCATGACCATTCAGGTCAACCCACAATCAGAACACACCAAATGTACTCTAATACATGTGACATGATAACAAATATCAGATAATATATTACCTTCTTGATTGGTCTCTGTTGACTGATTCAATTTATTTATCAAACCTGAACATGGTCAGAAAGAAGCTGTGTAACTTACAGTACCATGTTCTAGTTAGAACATTTAACATACCCGGTATATACCCATGTGTTAAAACCATGATACTAGAATAATAAATATTTATATATTTCTTTTCCTCCTAAAAGTATTTTTTTTTTTAATCTAATGCTTTAAACAATTTGGTATGAGTAGAGTTGCATTGAGATTTTAAACATTATTTCTAGTTTTTGTTATGCATTTAAATGTTAGTTTTTTTCTCTCCGCTATAACAAAGCAATATGAGACTTTATTTTGATTAATAATCAACAACTGTAGACTTTTAACACCACAATATTTATACACTTAATAAATTTGGTATGCAATGGACATGTTATGTTCATTAAAAAAAAGGAAATTCATATATCAGTTAAATTTGGTGATTAGATACTAACACATGTATTCATAAACATGTATACATTTAAATTATCATGTGAGTGAAGATCATGTGACATAGGTTCAAAAATCAGAATGTCATTTTATCCTCTTGCACAAGAGTGAAAATAATTTTAAAACTAAAATGGCTTCCAATTTTGTTAGTTCAATTCAAAGAGGATCAGATGTATTCTTTGACTATGCGTGTTTCACTTGTCAAGGAAATGACAGAAACATAGAGGCTGAATTTTACTGTGAGGATTGTGAAAATGTTTACTGTGGAAAATGTTTGGAGTATCATAACTTTCTTTACCAGAAGCACGCAACTTTGGACAAGAAGAACACCAGCAAGTGGCCTGTTTCCCATGCATCATTTGATGTTCTAGAGCAATGTCAGGTGCACAAGGACAGGAAATTGGAAATATTTTGTGAGGACCACAGTGAGCTGATGTGTACTGTCTGTGTTATGTACAATCATAGGTAAGCACTATACCACGTAATAATTGCTTAGTTTAACATTGCTATAACTGAGTGTAAAAAAGTTTAAATATAGATTTGTGTAGTTTTTTTTTTTATAATAATAAAGATTAAAGTTGTTGATGTCTTAACAATACTTTAAGTATTTAAAGGGGACTTTCTTTGCAGGAAATGCAGCCATTTTGTACTTATAACTGATAAAGTTAAAGACCTGCACCAGAAAAGAGAGTTCAAACACTTGTCAGCAACTCTCGATACTTTACATGGGCAGTTGATCCTAAAGAAAGATGACTTTGAGGAAAGTCTGAAGTCTCTTGAACAATCACACATTAAAATTCTGGATGAAATCAATTCTTTCCGCAATGCAATCAATGATTCTTTGGCTGAAATGGAGAGGAATACCATCAAGGATTTAGACATACTACTGGCTAAATTGAGGACATCTATTCAAACTGATCATGGAAACTGCATTGAGTCTATCAAAAAGATGACATCTATAAAAGAAGATTGGCTCAATATTAAAGGGAAAAGTGAAGCAATCCAAATGAATATGTACAGAAAATGCCTAGACCTCTCTGTCAAGACCCAAGCAGTTTTACAAGAAATGGCAGCGAAGAAAAATATTACACTGAGCTTTACACCTGATCCAATCATCAAACAAACCATGCCCACTATTTCAGGATTGGGACAAATACTAATCGAAGAAGTTACCAGAGAAACTAAACCTGAAAAATATTGCACATTATGCAGTGAAAATGATCCTGAAAATCAAACAAGTGATACAGAAAAGCCAAGCCTGGTCTCCAGTCCAGTATCAGGAACATCTAAACAAGGTAACATTGCAAACCAAACAACTGCTGTTAACATGCCAGATATGATTTCCAGTCCAGTATCAGTAACACCTAAACAAGATGACACTGCAAACCAAACACATGCTGTTGACAAGCTAGATACGATTTCCAATCCAAAAATGTCAGTAACACCTAAGCAAGGTGAAATTGAAAACCAAACAACTGATAATAATAAGCCAATCCATGAGTCCAATCCAATAACCAGTTCATCTACAAAGTCTAACATTAGAAGAAATCCTATTTAGCCGAACAGGATGTCTGATTCAGCAACAAGTTCATCACATAAGCTGGTTGATGGATATAAACCAAGTGCAATCAGCAAGTCTGATCCAAATCAAGTCATCAGAGTGAAGAGTAGTAAGAACTTGTATAATGTGAAGATAAAGAGGGATTCAAAGGTGTGCACTATATCAGGTATCTGTGAGACAGCTACTGGAGAACTCCTCATCACAGACTGGCACAACTGTAAAGTTAAGCTGCTGGATAAGACATACAAGGTGGTGGCCCACTGTGATTTGCCTCCTATACCATGGTCCATGTGCAGCATTGACTCAAGTCTGGTGGCTGTTGCTGGGTGTGTCGGAAATATCCACTTCATTAGAGTGACCAATGGTCAGCTTGTAAAGGACAAGGTACTGATCCTTAAACATGCCTGCTATGGTATTGCCCATAACCAGGGCAATCTGTACATTAGCTCAGACAAAGCCCTGTACCACTACACTGTGGATGGAAGACTGGTGAGCAAGATGTATGAGGATACAAGCGGTGAATGGACAGGAAACATTACCAATATAGTTATTAAAATTGTCCATACTAATAGGACCAATCTTGCTTTTATCATTGTAATCAATGATAAATATGTTTCATATATTGTTATTAAACAAATGTACATGTTGCAAATAAAAAGCGGAAAATAAGAAACCAGTCATAATATTTGTAGGCGCATTCACAAACAGTTGATCACCTTCACAAATCTTAACTTGTCTTTTAAGTTAACATTCAGGTTAAAATATTCTTCCCGTGTACTTTTATCGATCCTTTATTTCATAAAGTTGTTTATAAATGCATTAAATACTACCAGAAATATAGACTCTATATTTCCAATGAAAACTCATTTTTTTATAATTTAATGATCTTTTTCCCCCCATATTTCCATATGCAACAACCCATCTCTAGGGTTTTCCATACCACAGTTACATCCTGTGCAGTGGATATAGACACAGGATATAAACAGTTTGGTCAACAGTTAGCATAACCTGCTGGTCACAATTTGTTATATCAAAAATAATAAACATGTATTTCTAAAAGCTTGGCGCTTAGCCAGCATGAAATGATCTAACCTTATTATTATACTCCAGATAGTAGTCGGGTAATTATATGAAAAATACCCTATCCACCACCAAATCATTGCTACAACTGATTTTAACTGATCATGGGATTCCAAATGTATATTGACCTGACTATAGAGTGAAATGTTCCAGTTGTTATTCACCATTACTTCTCCATTCACTCACAGCATAGCATGAAATACCGTGGTTTCATTTATTTGATGAAATTTCGTGGATTCGTTAAATCTGGTATATTCATTGGATCTTAAATTCGTGAATTTCAAATGTTTGAAAAATACATTTTCAATGTGTTTTCGTCTTTTCTTACTCCCAGTAAGCATACATTTACCAGCCGTGTCCGATTCAAACGGTCCAAATATCACGATTACATGGTCTCTTAAGCTTAGTGTAAAATCCAAATATGGGATAATCCGTAGGTGCCATATAACTGTTTCGCAACAAACAGTCTAATTAGTACCCATCTTGTCTTGTATAATTGTAATAAAATCAGTGGTGATATTTATGTTGGTTTGACACGACTGCAGTAAAGCACTCAATGATAATCATTGGTCCAAGTTCATTTAAAAATCCTAAAACCTAAATGATGAGCCAGTTGTCCCACTCACTCCCACACATAAACAAACATACACAGGGAATAAAAGCATACTTTTTACAATGTTTTAACCATGCACTTTCATTCACGTTTTATTTTATAAAGTGTTTTAAAAATGAATTAAATACATGTACTTAAATAAATCAGGACATTTTTTTGCCAAAAGAAATTACCTCTTTTTTATTTTATGACCCAATATTATGTTTCCCTATACACTGCTTTCCATACCACAGTTGCCTCATGTACAGTGAGTCCAGATGGAGACAGGATATATGTGTTCAACCAGGTCAGTAAACAGTTGGTCACATTGTCCAGGGAGGGCGCAGTGATCTCCACATTGAAAGATCCTTTACTGAGGGGGCAGTATGACAGTCTCCCATTTGGCCTCAATGTGACAGACTCAGGACAAGTTCTGGTTTGTGAATTATTTTCCAACACAATCCTCCGCATAGACAGAGATGGGAGAAAGAGACTGGCAGAGATGGGCACAGATGGTGTTGAAAACCCAACATCTGTCTACTACAGTACACATACAGGAACTCTAGTTGTGGGAATGTTGGTTAATAATAACATTATGGTGTTTAGCACACGCTGACTTTTAGAATAGTTGACACATACAGATGGAAATGTACATTACACACATTTAAAACAGTTTGGCAGGCATGTTGACAGTTTGGAATAGCACATACAACAGATGACATTGTGAAAATAGTTCCAATGAAAAGCAGAATTTCCACAATATTATAATAGTAGGTTAAAATATGCTCAGGTACTAATTAGATTAAATTAACAGATAATTGATATTATAGATGTCCAATAATATCTATATAATTTTATTTTATTTTGTATTTGATTGAGTTTATGTGATACTTGTTAATAATTTTATTTTATACTATTATTATTTTACACGTTTGTTCAGGAATTTGTTTTAAGATATGTTAAGAATAAATTTTGAACGAGCAATATATAAATTAAAATTCATTCTCCAAGTGAAACATCAAACAGAAAAATAAGAAATGTGTCCATCTTACACAGATGCCCTTGCTTAAAACCACTGGACACATAAATGAGCGTCAGGTGGACAGACCTTATGAGAATTTTGAATTTAAAATAGTACAACAATTAAAAAAAGGGCAATAACTCTTAAAAAAGGAAGCAAGATTCATGGTTCTTCAGCACTGCTCATCCCCCAATGAGATCTACCTACAGGAAAATATCAAGTTTCAAGGTCATAACTCTTTTAGTTCCCGAGATATGAGCAGGACCAAATATAAAACGGGCAATAACTCTACACATCGGGGAGCAAAATTAATGGTTTGTGTGCACTGAATATCCACTCAATAAGATCATAATATCAAGATCATAATATCTACCTACTTATTAAGATGATACATCTTTTTCACGCCAGATATGCTCCAGACAATTTGTTTAAGTACACAATTTTAAAACGGGCAATAATTAAATGGCCACTTGTCCAATGCGCCTGTAGGGATTAAGGTGGTTTATTTTTAATGTAGCCTCCAGATGATGCTTATTAACATTGTCTGAAAGTTTGGTGATGATCCGATGAAAAATGATTGAATTAGAGAGCCGAAACCAACAATTGCTGAATTACATGTACAGATAATATTAGGAGTTGAAATCCAAGAACAGGCAAACAAACAACTACAAATTGTTATGACATCCAATATATATATATAATTCATAAATAGGAACACAAAGTTATTTGGTCTACTCTGAGGTTGCAGCCCTATTGATATACCCCTCATATTATTCAGTTTTGTTATAATCTGTTGTTTCCAGAAACATTATGTATTAACTATATAGAATCGTATAAAAAAATGGTCCAAATTGACCAAATTAGTCATCACGGTAATCAATGTTTTCCATTTACTCAACCACTTCTAGAGCAATAGAATCGTATAAAAAATTGGTCCAAATTGACCAAATTAGTCATCACGGTAATCAATGTTTTCCATTTACTCAACCACTTCTAGAGCAATTCACTTTATCCTTAAATTTAGACCAGCTCAGTCTCACTTTAGTGTGAAACTTGATGTCCATGATGTATAAAAGCCCAGTCTCACGTAAGTGTAACACTCATGCCCATGATCCAGGTGTATACAAGTCAATTAAGCGGCCCATATGCATGCATTGAGCCAATTGTGCATTTTTCACAAGTCTAGTATGTCTTTAATTATATTTTATATTATTGTATATGTTATAAATTGATTGTATGTGCAGATATGAGATAAACTCACAATTAATGCCGAACATGCTGTGCTATTTATTTCCATTTTGAATTTTGAAGATGTATAAAATATAATGAAAACCGTGTTGGTACAGCCTTTAGTTTAAATGTTTATTGTGGAAAGAATGTCATTTTAATATTTTTGTCACTTTGGTTTGAACAACAAATCATGTATTGATAACCCTGAAGCGCTCCCAGATTCAAACAAGGTCTTGATATTGTCAAGATGAACAATCAGACCTAGTTTCATCTTAGATTTGACATTGTTACATAGTTTTTGGATGTACGTGACCCAGATTTAAACGCAGCCTAAATATTGTCAAGATAAACATAATCAACATCGAGTGATATACGTAGCCTCTAGAGTGGTAACAAGGTTTTTCTAAGGTATGACTTGGTGACCTAAATTTTGAATGCATGTGACCCAGATTCGATCTCGGCTTGGATATTGTCAAGACAAACATTCTGATATCGTTTCATCAAGAATGTGGCCGCTAGAGTTTCAACGATCTAAAAATGACGAAGTGCGACCACGGACATAGGTTGACCACAATATGAACTAACAAGAGCACCGCCTAGCGGGTGCAGACCGCTCATCTATTTGTCAAAGTATGAATCAAATCTGATCATAAATAAAGAAGTTATGGCAATTCTAGCAAAATTGTGGGGTGTTCAATTATTGCATTATCTTTCAAAAATGAAAAAATAATAATATATATATTTTATTATTATTTATTTTTTTTGGGGGGGGGGTGTATTAGTGCTTTAAAGAAAGAAAACAATATATGTTTATGGAGTGAATTGTATGCAGTTATTACCAATATTAAAAGAAACACTCTCAAATTAAACAGATTATTTTGAGGCTACATAATGAGTTTTCCGAAATATGTGAATTCAAAGTGGTCATTAAANGGGGGGTGTCGGGGGGGGGCTGAGAGGGGGTATAGTGTGGGGTGTGGTCATTGATTAGATGATCTTTCAAAAATAAGAAGTAAATGGAAAAAATGGGGGAGATTCTGGGGTTGGGCGTCGGGGATGGTTTGGGTGGCGTCTATTGTGGCATGTCAGGTAAGTGTTGTTTTGTCAAAGTATGAATCAAATCTGATCATAAATAAAGAAGTTATGGCAATTTTAGCAAAATTTAATACTTTGACAGTCAAGATCGTGCAAAGGTAAAGGTCAAATTCAACTTGCCATGTACAGTACTCTCATAATAGTAAGAAAGTATTTGAAGTTTGAAAGCAATAGCCTTGATACTTTAGAAGTAAAGTGGATCTTAACACAAAATTTAACCAAATATTCAAAGTTACAAAGTCAAAAAAGGGCCATAATTCTGTCAAAATGCCAGTCAGAGTTACATTAATTTGCCTGCACAGTCCCCTTATGACAGTTAGTAAGTGTTGCAAGTATGAAAGCAATAGCTTTGATACTTTAGGAATAAAGTGGACCTTAACACAAAACTTAACCAAATTTTTAATTTTCTAGGTATAACAAGGACACATAAGTATGTCAAAATGCCAGCCAGCGTTATCTTACTTTGCCTGCCTAGTCCCCTCATGATAGTAAGTTAGTGTACCAAGTTTGAATGCAAAAGCTTTGATACTTTATAAGAAAAGTCCTAAACACAAAACTTAAGCGGACGCAGACGCCGACGCTAAGGTGATGACAATAGCTCATTTTTTTTTTCAAAAAATAGATGAGCTAAAAATGGAAGTCCGCGAATTTATGTGCCCATTATGTCCTAAAGGTTGCGTCTTCAACTCCTCTTGAACTGCTGGGAGGGTCTCGCTAATATATAGTAGATGATGATATTAGTGTGAAATTTCAACTGTGACGAACGTGGGCAAAATTACGGCTCTTTGTCTGTTTTTCAGCTCGTAAGGCTTGCGTTGTCAACTCTTCTTTCACTACCAGTGCATCTCGCTCATACTTTCACATTTGAGTAACCTAAATGTCTAGACGATCGTAAACAAATAACTGTGGATGTGACAAATTTTTGCGGATTATGACCTTTCGTCTGTTTTTTCCAACAAACAAACAACAACAAAAACAACAACAATGAACAATCGTAAATTAATGAACACTATATATTTCGTTGTTGCAATTTAACATACAAAAACTATTTTGATCAAATGAAATCACTTCGACAATTAGGTGAAGCTAATAAGTTTGACCTAACAAATATAATAAAGAAAATGCTGTTTTGCAATAAAATACTAAAACCCAACCGTAACCACGGCAAACACGAAAAATACACAGGTTAGCATTCCTTCATACAAAAGCTTTGGTGAAAACACCGTCCAAACGAACAAATGGTAGCGCTGTGACGTCACTATTAAAGTATACCATAGCAGCGTAAACAGACGTTCCGTGAGCAATGTTTGGGTGCAGTCTAGCATTGGCGATCTACCAACTGGTACGTTGTGTTTGTTGTGAAAACTGAAAATACAATACATATATACAATTGGTAATGATTGCCATGAAGTGTTCACCTGAGTTCAAGGTATACAAATTGTCGAAGACTTGTAATGGTGACAATGTTTTTACTCCTCTTGACCCAAATTCAAACATGACATAGACTTGTCACCGTTTAGGCCAAATTTCAACAAGATTTAGTTATAAACGTGGCCTGAAATATGGTAGCAGAGTTTATATTTGATTTGACTTGGTGCCTTACTATTTGGACATACACGGCCCAGATGAAACCCAGATATCAAAATAAACAGTCTGAACAAGTTTAACTATATTTACATATCGTCAATATTCTGACAATATTCTATCAATGTTAAGTCACATAATTATGCTGCTTCTAGAATGGTAACAATGTTTTTCTAAGATTTCTACTCGTGACATAGTTTTAGACCCATATGACCCACGTTCACATTCTGACTAGATATTGTCAAGATAAACATAGTAAACATGTGTCTGGTGACCAACTTTTTGAAGTCACGTAACCAAGACTCTAAATCAGCTTGGATATTGTCAAGATTAACATTCTGATCAAGTTTCATCAATATTGAGTCAAAACGTGACTTCTAGAGAGGTAACAAGGGTTTTCTCAGATTTGACTGAGTGACCTAGTTTGGGACACACCTTGCAAAGATTCAAACCAGCTTTTTACACAAAGTCTCAGTTCATCACATGAATGTATGCCCATTTTAAAATGAAAAACTGGCAAATCTGCATTGAGGTTTAATTTTGAATGATGTAACTATAGTTTAAAAAAAACAACAACACATAATATGTTCATTTCAGAATATTGGAAAAAAATGAATAATTTTCTGATACGCAAGGCACAAGAGAAAATTTTACAAATAAAGTTAAAAAAATAAATAACAGCAATTTCCATTAAAAAAGTTATAACTTTTGCTTAGTCTGTTTATTGATAAAGACATACATGTAATTGTGTCGTGTTCTGAGAAAACTGGGCATAATGCATGTGCGTAAATTGTCATCCCATATAAGCCTGTGCAGTCCGCACAGGCTATTCAGGGACGACAGTTTCCGCCTTAATTGGATTTTTGCTAAGAAGAGACTTCATTGAAACGAAAAATGTCATACAAGCGGACAGTGTCGTCCTTGATTATCCTGTGCGGACTGCACAGGCTAATTTGGGACGACTCTTTACGCACATACATTTTGCCCAGTTTTCTCAGAACACGACACAATTGTGCGTCTCACCTCTCAGTTTCGAGAACATATTGCACCAGTGTCATCAGCCAAAAGATGGGACCCGCGTACGTGGCAAAAAACAGCAGAATCCCGACCCAGTGTGGCTGGTAGTCATGGAGGCCGACATACCCCGCAGATACGTCTACGGTAGACAGACTGTTGGAGTTACCCTGGCAATGGAGACATTTCAAATGTTGTACTTGAGACTGGATATTAAATGTTTTCAAAAAAGCAATATCATTGACATAAGAAATTCAGTAACAGGGGGCATGCAGAAATAATCAGCAGACATATTGAAGGGAGTTGTTAACAGTTGGGCGAAATGTCAATTTTCAACAAAATGGATACAAAAAAGAATGTAAGCAATCTATTCAAACAAGCAAATTAATACTCCTGACTAAGAAAAAATGTTACAAATATGTTTGTGTATCGATGGTCATTAATCGAAAATGTAAAAATCATGAAGTGTTTGTCACGCTTTTCAGCGATAATTAAGCAAAAACGTGTATTACTGACGTGGGGAATTTAACTACTCTGCAAATGTCGAAAGCCTGAGAGTTGTAGCGAGTAAGATTTTGCCCAGGCCAGGCACATTTTTCACATATCTTTGTTTTAATAAAAAAAAACTATTCCAAAAATAACAGTTTTGTAAGTAAAATAAATTAATGATATTTTTTTACAAATACAAAAATCTGTGCACAAGTTACTTTAAGCTAATTAACTAAACATTTACCATGGTTACAACGAAACTGCTCTGGCATTTATAGGGACATATATAGGAAAGGAATTGATAGAAAGGAAAAAAAAAATACAAAAATACAAATTGTTTTTGATTTCGACAACACTTTAATTGGAAAACATTTCAATGGCACAGAATTGAGCATGTACATGTATGTTCAATGTAGTTTAAAAAAACAAAGGTTGGGCTATTTTTGATGGTACATCTTCTGCACTCTTAATCTCCCTGACAATCATAACTTCAGAATTTGATTTATGAAGTGTGTTTATTACACATATATTTTTTTTTTGACAATCACAAAGAAGTCATGTGCGGAATGTTTCTGATATATACCAGCATTTTATATTTCTAACGATATTTGTGGTCGCAGTGTTTTAGCTGGGAGATTTAAAACTGACTGGACACAATGAACTTAATTGCAAGGAGTTAGACCTGGATTATGGCTTCCGTAGGTAAGTTACAAAGTCCAATCTATAAGACAATACACGACACAATTGCATAAAGTGCATTTTAATGACGCAATTTATTGAATATTTCATACTTATAAAACTAACGGCACCCATTTTTTATTTTACCAAAATCCTTTAGACATTAATAGTCATCATGATGAATTCATACATGGTCCGTTGACTACCAGCGTATTTACACACATACACATGAACCTTTGTGCTTTCAAGAAAAGTACATCTTATACATCAAGATACGGTTTGACCTACCTGTTGAAAGAAAACAGTCTGACCCATCCACCAACACAGAAGAGCCAATCCACGGACTGGCAGGCCCTTTTCTTTGACCAACAGTTTCCCTAGCAACCGCTCTTGTACAATCACCACAGCAACGAGCACTGTGTTATGTGTCCGCAAAAGTAACAACATTAGCAAGACCCAAGACATCTTGAGTTTTCTTATAAAATCAGAAATGAACAATTTGTTTCTTTTGATCAATATTGCTGAACTTTCCGACTCGGACTGACCGCCATTTTCACATCTGCTTCTGTACATGTTTTTCAGCAATTGTGTAAAGGCAATAATATTCGTCAGCAGGATTACTGCATAGACGCAACGTGCTTCCAGTGTGCCATGCAAACTGGAAAATAAATATATTTTCAAACCGCAAGTCAGTTTTAACCTCAACCTAATATTAACTTTAAGAAAATTCCTTGAAACAATAAAATTCCTGATGTCTGGCTCTAGAGTGTTTTGTTCTTGTTCAGTTAAGTGCTTAACACAAGTAAACAATTGTAAAGTGATAACTTATTAAAACCGTTCATATAGAGCGGATAACGAAATAATTATCTTAAATTTCCCTAAAGTACACATTAAATTAAGTCAATGTGCATATCTCTAAATATGTTGGACAAGAGAACTGTGACATAAACGCATGCTCACTGGGGAAAACAATTCTTTACAAATTGACATCACTTACTTGTTAAGCTGTTCGCCAGTTTCAAAGATCAGAGGCAGTATTTCACGCGAGTTCACACGATACAAGTAGGTAAGCCCAACACCTGCAGTGAAGGCCACTGTCTCTGTAGTGACCCCTACATCTATCACCATAGTGACCAATATCACAGCATAGGAGATTATCACACTGTATGAGAGAACTAGTTTATTTTCTGGCCTGAAATAAATCAATAACATAAATTAGACTTTTGTGTTATTAATTTAAATTTAATTTAAAACCATTTACTTTAGCTCGATTGAATCGAATACCTAAAGCTTATTGAACACACACTAGTTTGTTTCCTGGGTTGAACCAGTAGTTGGTGTCTGTGGGGGAGATCTAAAGAACGCTCCCACAGTGGGGATCGAACCCGTGACCTCCTGGTCGCTAGGCGGTCACCTTATCCACGGCAGCCTTGATTTTGTGTAATTTGTTATAACCAATATCAATATTATGTATATAGCACATTTATAAAAATAACTATTTATGTTTAGGCCTGCCATCTTGTTCTGGAATAGGAACGTGTTAGAATAAGCTTACCTTAACAACCAGTCCCCAAGGTCTGGGGTATCCAGCCACTTGTTGCCAGTTTGGTTTATCATCCTTAGCAACCTGCCTAGCAACATTACTGCTGCCATAGCAACACAAAGTTTCCATGGCAACAAATGCTTCCAAGACATGTTGCTAGGGAATAAAAATTCATTTTGTTGTTCACTGCTCATAGATTTTGACCCCTTGTTATCTGGTTTTTGTTCATAATGATTAATTTCATTGGTACTTCTGTCCACATGTTCTCTTTCAGTTACACCATTTTTGTGAAAATACATGTGTTGTAAATAACTGGTTCTTTGTTCTGACGCAGAATTTTGTTCAGTTCCATCACTCTTCAGATGATTGTATTCCTTGTCTCTTGAGCCTTCCTTCGCTGCGTCTATAATGATAAGATTTTTTAAATGGCCTTGAACTTTGGTCACCATGGTAAGGAGAAAGAAGGTTATTGTCAGATGATACCAGGTTTGATGTTCTTCTTCAACAAAACTGCTTGCTCCAAAACTAAGACTGTGTGCGATTGTTCCCATGAATAGAAACCTTTCTAGAAGTCCTTTTGGTGACCACTGAAAAAAAAAGAAATTATTCCAAACAGCAGGGCCAATTTACAAGGCTTACGGTGTCCAATGAATCAAGAATGAGGTTGGTATTAAATAAGAATCATCTTTAACTTTACGGAAATGCATTCACAATTATGTTTGTTATTTGAAATAAATCTAAACCCCCTCTCGTTAAAAAATCAATCTTCAATACATAAAGTTTGCTGAAGGTCTGTGATGAAAACTGTTGCACATACCGATACATGTTAATTGCAGAGACTTATGAACAGCCAATTTTAGATAAATCAATAATATTAACTTGGCAGCTCTTGGGCAAATATGGTTGGGGGTCAATATCAGCTAAACAACTGTAGATTTTCACATTCGGTACATTTGTTCTATATGGTTGAGGGTCGATATCAGCTTAAGTACATTTTTTTTGTAAATTTTGCTCATTTATTCATTTATATTCACTTAAATGAAAATCTGATAACAACAGTAAGCCATGGATAGAAGAAACAGCTCAAAAGTGTATTGTACATTATTGAGTTGCCATGAATGCACAACTCATGTAGCAATTTAACATCATGCAGGGCCATAAATATACAAATTCTGTGCAAATTAGCTTATTATTATCATTGGTCTTATTATAATGCCAAAAAAAGGTTTGTATACAATTTTATAGCAGAAACAAAAATGATTATCTAATTGACAATTAGTTTTAGTTTAAACGTGTTTATTGTATCACTATTGCATAGAAAGCCTTTTGCTTATTGAAACGCTTTTGATGGAACCAGTTTTTGGTGTCCATAGGAGAGATAAACAAAATGCTCCAACAGCAGGGATCGTACTCGTGACCTTCCGGTCGCTAGGTGGACACCATATCCACTGTGCCGGGGCGACCGACAGATATTTCAAACTAAAAACCCCATTCATCTTAAAGATTCTTTGTTGAGATGCATACATAGTATAGTTCATATCCAAGCACAGACTTCTTTTATATTTAAGGATTACATGTGTAGTTGTAAAACATATTCACCTGTTTCAAGTTGGTAATAAATTTAGCCTGGTGTGACCAAAGATTGGTAACCAACAGGACACTAGCTGACAACAGAAAGCACTGGAGACTTAGAGACGTGAGGCTCCACCCACAAAGCAGTGTGCTGTGAAATGATTGGCTGGTGCAGGCCATCATGTGACCTTGTATCAGGATGATTGACAGGGCCAGGTAGCCAATGGCAGGCACAGATTTCTCCACACACCATCCTTTCTGAGAAGTCAGAGTGGTTGTCAATAAACACTGAAAGAGAAAAAAAGTTTAATGATGCCAAAAAGATGATATTTACAAATTAAAACAAGGACTCGTTGTATGTACCAAGGAGGAGATATGCAGAGATAGTGATTCAGCTTAAGCAGAGCGGCAGGGGGCCTTCCATTTTTATGCCAAAGTCTTTTTAATATCAGAGCCCCCCCCCCCTCCAGTTTGTCTGTCCCACTGTCAATCTTATTGTGAAAAAGACAAACCAAACATGTTTATATTGGCTGTTGATTATTATAAGAGTAGCATACAGTATTATGTTTGTAGGGATGGCAACAAATAGCAAAATTGGTATTCAAATAGTTTGTTATTTTATTAACAATATTAACAATTGAAGATCAAAACAGACAAACAATAAACAAACCAGTGTTAGAATAATGATTGCCAAATACATGCTGTACAGGTCGTAGGTAGTCAAAGAACGGGCTATTCGACAAGACATTTCGTCCAGTGCCAACTCGTAGTTTCTGAAGACATCTTCCACTGCGGGTTTGCCTACACTATCCATCAGATAGGATCTGTGAAGCTCCATGGCATAGGCTGCCAATTCATATGAGGGTTCTGCCAAAAAAAAAATGGCAACGAAATATGACAAAGTTTATTGATAAAGATGTTTTTCTTATGGACGATAACGCTTTAAAATTTAAGTTATTGTGATAAAATCTAGATGTTTCTTTCATAGTGTCAAAGAAAGCTAGTATAAATGTAAAGAAAAAAGTCACACTGCTATGGTGTAGAGGATAGGGTGTTCACTTTCAATCCGGACAAGCTTTACCATGCAGCTTGCAATTGACAAATGTGTCGTGTTCTGAGAAAACTGGGCATAATGCTTGTGCGTAAATTGTCATCCCAGATTAGCCTGTGCAGTCCGCACAGGCTAATCAGGGACGACAATTTCCGCTTTTATGAAATTTTTCGTTTAAATGATGTCACTTCTTAGCGAAAATTCAGTAAAGGCGGAAAGTGTCGTCCCTGATTAGCCTGTGCGGACTGCACAGGCTAATCTGGGACGACACTTTACGCACATGCATTTTGTCCAGTTTTCTCAGAACACGACACAAATGTAATGCTCCACATAACATTTCATGAGATAATGGTTCAATTATTAACATACAAGCACATGTTACAACGAGCCTCCGTTTTCAACACAAACAAGCTTTAAGGAAAATAGATTTTAAAGGAGCTTTAAATTTGGAAAATTTAATGCTCTGGTTTTATTCTAAAAAGTAATGATTCAATTAAAAAAATCAAAATTATATGTCACAGGCTAATAAGGGACGACACTTTTCGCCTAAAGTGGAGTCTTGCTAACAACAGACTTCCTTTAAATGAAAACTACAATAACAACTGAAAATGTCATCTTGATTAGCCTGTGCGGACTGCTAGTGGATTAATCTGGGGCGAGTGAGGCTCATTTAAAAGGTAACTCTGTTCAACTTGCACTGTACCATGAGAAATGTCCCCAACACTGGACCGCAGGAGGTCAACAATCTGTTGAGAGTTCAGATACAAGGCGTCAAGCTTCTGGCTGACCGAGAGCCCATCTACAGCCCCCAGTATGACCTGACCAAGGTTATTGGAGGGCACTGGAAGGCCCATCAACACTGACAGAGTAGGGGCCAGATCTATCTGCAGTAATTGGTGGTGAGTGCTCCATGTATCTGCTGTAGAAATTATAGATTCAAATAAATACATTATATCATGGCATCTGTATGTTATGCCTTTTTTTCTATGAACACCCAAAGCATAAATGTTTAACATTTTATATTATGTATTTAACATAAACGTTAAGTATGTGATCAGTTTATATCCAAGCTTTTAGATAAGTACTAAAGATTTTTTTTACTGTCTTTTAACGCATATTACTATACATTTTTCAAAATGATTCTTTTTTCAATATTTGGTATTTTGCTCGTTATTGATTTACAAATCATGTAGGTTTAAAGGGACTGTAAACCACGAATGAAGAAAAAAGAAAAGTTCTAAAATACCGTTTTTTTACAATTATTAGTTTATATTGAATAAAATATCACGACTGGTATATAACATTACTTGAAACAAGTTTTTTTTTTTAGTTTTACTTTATTTTTTATTGATTTATTTTTCCTGGGTATGTCTACCAGGTAACTACCAGTTAACTATGAATAATGCAAGTAGATTGATCATCATCGTCACGTGGTAAACCCATGAATGCAAATTGTGCATGCGTAGTGAATTGTATATATTTTATATGTAAAATGATCAATCTACTTGTGTTATTTATAGTGTGTATATCGTTATGTCACCTGTTTTCGCGATGTACTTTCGATTTCACATCGCGAAATTTTATTACCGAATATATTGAAAATATGAAGTTTTTTCAAGTAATGTTATATACCAGTCGTGATATTTTATTCAATATAAACTAATAATTGTAAAAAAAATACGGTATTTTAGAACTTTTCTTTTTTCGTCATTCGTGGTTTACAGTCGNAACTTCTTTTTTCATCATTCGTGGTTTACAGTCCCTTTAAAGGCTGAATAAGTGAAGTTTTAACTACTTATGAGTCGCGGAATTCAACGGGTTTTTACTTTTAACAAATTTATAGGGATCCCCATTTTAGCTGACTTTTAAGGTTTGATTTACACAGATCACTGATCACTTTTGTATGTGTCAACAAAAAGGCTGACAAGGGTAAATATGGGTATTACAAACAGAATGAAATTTTAATAAATAAAAAAGCAAAAAGCGAAATCTGTTGTACATTTGGCCTTGACTTTTCCATATGATCTAATAAAATAATTGACATAATTGCAGTGTGCCTCACATGCTACTTGATAGTCAAATTGAGCAGGGAAGGAAATCTTAAAACACAATACTGAAATATCCAGTAAAAATTTGGAACAAGTCCCTTTATATTGACAATTTTTATAAAAAATGTTTATTTTATGTGGACTCTTTAATTGTAGACTAAGATTCTCCTATCTTTAAAACATCATCTCATTGGATGCACAATCGTTCTGATGACATTAAGACTATCAAGCAACACATGCTCACATGTGTCGTGTTCTGAAAAAAAATGGCATAATGAATGTGCGTAAAGTGTCGTCCCAAATTAGCATGTGCAGTTCGCACAGGCTAATCAGGGACGACACTTTCCGCTTAAATTGGAATTTTGCTGAGAAGAGACTTCATTTTAACGAAAAATGTCATAAAAGGGGAAAGTGTCGTCCCTGATTAGCCTGTGCATACTGCACAGGCTTATCGCGGACAACACTTTACGGACATGCTGTTTGCCCAGTTTTCTCAGAACACGACACATTTGTCCTTGAG
This sequence comes from Dreissena rostriformis, assembly GCA_007657795.1. NCBI lineage: Eukaryota > Metazoa > Mollusca > Bivalvia > Myida > Dreissenidae > Dreissena > Dreissena rostriformis. The sequence goes on from VMBQ01000793.1 coordinate 184,540, forward strand.
ATTGAAACAGTTCTAACCAGAAGTTACAGAGCCTTTTAAAGGTCTAAACTTACAATTCTTATGTTTTCTTCATTACTATATATTATGTAAAATATCTTGATACATGTCACAATACAGTGTAACATGAATTGGTACCATATTGCTGATATTGTGGACTGAGGAACACTGCTGGGACCAGGACCTCTCTGTCTGATGCTCCACCATGACTTCCCTGGTCAGACATCCCGTGGTCTCCACACACCAGCAGCAGGAAACGTCCTCCCTAGAAGAACAAATAAAGATTAAATGAATTGATCATGGTGAAAACTGGCATATTGAAGGCTTGTTATACATTTTGAACTTAGTGATAATGAAGTTGACTGCTGCTTACACCTACGATGCTCCCAAAAAACTAATAGTGTTTAAGTAAAAACAAAACAAGAGTTCCGTAAGAGGCTCACCTGAACCCCAAGGTACTTAAATGTGTCGCGTTCTGAAAAAAATGGACATAATGCAGTCCGCACAGGCTAATCAGGGACAAAAAGCGCTCGAAAATTGTGCGGCAATGTACAACGTCACGCCATACGCATGGAAAGCGTGCGTGTATTGGATTTTTTTATTTTTAGCGCAGACAACATTGAGGTCTGTTGATTTCGGTAAACGTTTTGTACATCTTTTTAACAAAATTATATCGCGAATAATTTGGAATTGACATTTCCTCAAAATTAATTTCAAATCAAGCACGCCGTATCTTTATCATTACGGTCTTTAAGTTAAGTCATTAAAACAGTTATTGTACTGCATTCTGATTAAAGAGAACATCCGGACTAAATTGACCAGTCGCCAGCTGTCAATCAAACTCACGGAACAATCAATCATATTAATTTTATTACGGCCACATGATCCAACAAACAAAGAGTGTAGGAGTAATTGAATAAGCGTTTTATGTAAACAAAACTAGTGGTTGGAGTGATCGCTTATTTGGCGACTGGTCAATTGGATTCATTGTTGGGCGTTATGAAAGCACGCTAAGTACGTCTACTGACCTATTGGGTAGACTGCGGTGTTTTGACAAACATTATTAGCATGTGTCAATGCAATTGTGCCGAATTTCTCCATAATAACCGGTAATACATTGTTTTGAATGTCATACCTTTTATTAAATTTATTCATTCTTGTAAAAAGAATGGAGAAAATAAAGTAAGCAATGAAACATGTGATATAACAAATGACAGCAATCTTCGATCTGAGATCAAGCATAATTGAGAATTCAACATTTCATGGATTAACATTTGTGAATGCATACATGTACTTTGAAATATTTCATGATGGTTAATGTGTGTCGTATACGCCTATGCATCTTATATGCGGACAAAATTAGAAAAAAAATGAGATGCGTCTAACATTCCGGTGCGACATATAACCCGAAAATACGGTGATGATCACGCACTTCACGTTTTCAAATTCATTGAAAATAACTAAATTTTCCTTTCAACCTTGAATTGTTACGTTGCCTTGAACCTCATGACCTGGTTCTTTTGGGCAACGCTCTGTCTTATCATGCTGTTCACTTATCCCAAGTTATTGAAAATCATCCACGATAGAAAGTGTATGCTCCGAACAAAGTGTCAAGTACAAATTTCCTTTATTTGACATTCAAACTTGAATTGTTACCTTGACCTTGGACCTAGGGACCTGATTCTTGCCCGCGACATTCCGTCTCATCATGATTCGCATTCCAAGTAAGGTAATTGAATATCTATCCATGGAAAAAGTAATGCTCCGGATAAATATTATCCATTGCAAGCCCAGCTGCTTAGGTGTTCCCATAATACGGTGATTGTTCAAACGGCCACATAAAAACAATATATATCTTTTTCGGGGATACACACATAAGACATCATATTTATTCAACAAGAAGGCAATCATGGCCCTTTTCTACATCTTGTTCAATAAGAGCAGAAAATGTTATTATTTCCGTATACACTAATATTATTTACTAAAGCAAAATAACTTTAAAAACGGACAGAAAGTCCATATAACTTATATTATAGAATCCCCACATAAGTCAAGTGGCCGACGGACATTTTAATTCCAAAACTGCGACAGTCTTGTGCTCTATCAATTGAGCTTCCCATCCACCTCAGAGCTGGATGAGTACATAAAATTATAGAAACACATCTTATTTAACAAGGTCTACTGTAATAAGTCACTTAAACATTGTTTGCTTCCAATGCAAATATTTGATACATAGGTGTGCTTGTGTATTAGTATGCTCTTTTTTCAAATATGCTTATGGAGAAATATTGGAACTTTTTGTTGCATCAATAAACACTGTTGTTTACAATAATCATGTGAAGTATAAGGCTCGCACTTCTTGTGTTAATAGCCTCACAAGATAAAATTTTCTGCATCCAAAACTAACCTAAAAGTCTCTATATAATTTAGTTTCCCCTGACATATTACCACTGAATCATGTGAAACCAAGGCACATCAAACCATTACTGATTAAGTGACACAATTTCACAACAGGAGAGATTTCAATGAGTTATCTGTGTTAGCGACAAGAAAACAAATAACAGATATACGATACGTTTTATCATACCTTCTTCATAATAACAGTTCTTTTTATTGATAAATCAGGTCATGTGGAGATGGTGTATTGTTTCATATTAGATCATAAGCATTTCATATCCAGTTATTTAAATTAATATTAACAAATTTAATCTATTTACAAACCAAGAACTAACCCAGGGTCAGTTGGAAGCCACAAAACTTATAAGTTATAATACCATGTTTTAGTTAGAACATCATGAATGCCAATGTCTTAAAATCAAGATATTTTTGATATTTAAATATTGATTGATACATATACATGTCAAAGTAAAGATTTCAAATTGAATACTTAAATCAATTTGATATGAGTAGATTTACATTGAAAGCCATGACTTTGCTGTTGTTTTGTTGCATTTAAATGTTATGTATTTGTTTCACTATAACAAAGCAATATACTTGTTTATTTCGATGTATAAACATACTACTAAAGACTTTTAACAAATTACTATCCATAGGCTTCAATACTCTGGTATGCCATGGAACAATTCTGTACATTTAAACTATTTGTGTATACTTATTATCAGTCATTGACACATATGCTAATCTAAATAATCAATTGTTTGAGTCAATAAATTCCATAACTCAGAGCAAAATTTGAATTTACTTGAATATTGCGACTATATCACACAGTCTTTATCAGCGATGTGCTGGTCAGTTGAGCGAGTCACGTGACGTAGGATGGGCACGTGACACGAGTAGAGAATTGTACACCGGCGGAAGTTCCACTCCCTCGTCCCAGTTTAGCGACGGTCTTCGTTGTTTGATATTGATTGCCTCTTTGACTGCTGTTTGATGTGCGAGTCCTCGGATGCTAGTACTTGATATTGTTTGGATCGATCTTGTGTCCTGTGTGGGAGCAATGTTCATATATGACCGAGCTGGATCAGGCTACATGTTCTTTCAGTCTTATGTCCAATGATCTTCCTGTTTCACCTATACAATCGTTCTTGCATTGTTCACACTGTATGTAATATACCAACCCACACTTTTTTTTTAACGTGTCTGTTTTGTGTTTAACTTGAGTTAATTGTTGTCAGATTGAGTTGTATGGTTGATGGTACATGTTGACACCATATTTCTTGAATGTTCTGTGCAGAGCTTCTGATGTGCCACGGGTGTGTGGCATACCTACATTGATCTTTTGGTTTCTGTTGGTGGATTTATCAGCTGGTATTTTGTTTTTCTTCTTTGGGATCGTAAACCTCCAATCTGGATAACCGTTAGCCCTAAGTGCGGTTTTGCAGTGTTCAATTTCTGACTCTTGGTCATGTTTTTCACTGACGATTTCTCTGCACGATGAAATAATGTCCTAACTACCGACCGTTTGTGATCTAAGTGGTGGTAGGAATTGAAGTTCAGGTCCTGGTCGGTGTGTGTTGGTTTTCGGTAAACAGTTACCTTGGTTGAACCATCGTCGTTCACGTGAACACAAGTGTCCAAAAAGGGTATCTTACCATCTCAGTTCCCCAGATAATTATTTGGGTTATAGGGTTTTCACCCCTTGATTTTAAAAAAATAAGGTGATTTCAGTTTTTAAATAGGGTGAAATAAGTTATTTACATGTATTCCTTAAAATCATTGCTGCTTTACTTATGTTGCACAGACTGGGTGAAGTATGCACATTTCAACTTTTTTTCTGTCCCATCATCGTCAACAATTTCTAACCAGGGATATGACTTTTTCTACTTTTGACAGGTTTTTTCAATCACGGACTTTCCGTCATGTTTTTGGATGTTTCTCCCTGGTTTTTCTTCCCCCAAACCCTAGACTTTTCTCCTCCCAACATTTAGAGTACTTCGTTGAATTTGACTATACAGATATTTTTTTCAATTGATGATTAGTGTTTTTACCGGAACAGATCAGTTACCAAGCGGCAACATAGGAGATAAAGGTAAGAATCGTTACAAACATGACTGCAATGTACCGCTATTATTTGATGCGACTTGTGATTTGTTCCAATTTAAGTCAACTTGTGACAAACTTTAACGAAGAAAATATGCTCTGGGTATTATAAATGTTGACATTATTTTAAAGTGCGGATTCAGTTTAATGTGTGCATACATTTTCATAGTGATATTCTTTTGCATAAGACAATTACAGCAGATTATATTTACGCCATTTTGCGGGTGCATGCTTTAAGCCAAACAAAAAAATCCTTCCAAACTGTTTATAGTCGGGGGCTCTAAAACTAAAAAAATACTCTATGGATCATATCATAAATAGTATTATTTTAAAGTACAGAATGAGTTTTATGGATGCCCATATTTTCATAGAAAAATTCCTTTTAATAATGAAAAAATGCAAGTTTTAATTTAAGTTTGTTCACATAATTGCTTTCGGCCATTTTGGTTTTCCACAAAAACATTTCATATTTCAAGTGACCAAAGCTAATAAAAAGGGTGCAGTGCATCATATCATAACTGATATTATTTGAACGTGCTAATTGTACTTTATTCATTCCCATATTTTCATAGTGATATTACTTTACATAATAAAATTCCATCAGATTTTATTTACCCCACTTTGCGGGTGCATGCTTTAAGCCGAACAAAAAATTCCATACAAATTCTTCATAGTCAGGGGCTCTAAAACTGAAAAATACTCTATGGATCATATCATTAATGGCATTATTTTGAAGTGCAAATTTAGTTTTATAGATGCCCATATTTTCATTGCAAAATTCCTTTTAATAATGAAAAAATGCAAGTTTTAATTTACCAAGTTTGTTCACATAATTGCTTTCGGCCATTGGTTTTCCACAAAAACATTGCATATATCAAATGACCAAATCTAAAAAAGGGTACAATGCATCATATCATAACTGATATTATTTCAACGTGCTGATTGTACTTGATTTATTCCCATATTTTCACAGTGATATTACTTCACATAAGAATATTACATCAGATTTTATTTACCCCACTTTGCGGGTGCATGCTTTAAGCCAAACAAAAAATTCCATCCAAACTCTTCATAGTCAGGGGCTCTAAAACTAAAAAATACTCTATGGATCATATCATAAATGGTATTATTTTAAAGTGCAGATTGAGTTTCATGGATGCCCATATTTTCATGGTCAAATTCCTTTTAATAATGAAAAACTGCAAGTTTTAATTTATTATTTAACAAGTTTGTTCACATAATTGCTTTCGGCCATTTTGGTTTTATACAAAAACATTGCGTTATTTGGGAGTACAAGTATTAACATGACTGATATTAATATTCCCATCCTAGAAAATAAAAAGTATATATTTGTATGCAAGAGAAAGGGTCTATTTCCTTCAATAATAGGACTGAATAATTATCTAAGCAAAGCGTGGGAAATCCAATCTAATACAAAATATATAGAAAGGGAACTACTAAACTGGTTAATTGTAAAACCCTTTGTAGATCAATAGAATAGTATGATCGTAAATCGTGTTGTTTGCTTAAAATATTTAATAAAATGATCGTTTGATTATTGTGTATAATTGTCTGAAGTCCAAACGTTTGATTAAAGTTTATAATTTTCTCAAGTCCAAACATTTTTCTTTCTTTTTTGTATCATAACATGGCATTTTTGTATGTGTCTTTGTGTGTGTGTGTGAACTGTATGAATGTGTAAATATATAATGGAATGCATGGTATCAACCAATTTGAATTGTTAAAAGAACTCTATTGTATACTAACAAATTAACATGTAAACTAACAACAAATTTTGTAATCTATGAAGGTGAATAAACGCTATAAATTTAAAAAAAAACAAGAGCGCCAATTGTTAAAAGATACGCCCGTTCGAAGGTTTTTGACACCATGCTAAATGCTTGAAATGCACTAAGTGACCTCGTGACCTAGTTTTTGACCTGATATGACCCATATTGAAACTTGACCTAGATATTGTCAAGATACAACTTCTGACCAAGTTTAGTGAAGATCGGATGGAAACTATTTGAATTAGAGAGCGGACACTGCTGTGGACGCCGTCGCCGCCGCCCGCCCGCCAAGGGTGAAACTATAATACGTCCCGTTTTGAAAACAACGGGCGTATAAAAAATTAGTGTAGGGTTATTGTTTGTATGCATTGCAATTCTAATTGATATATATACATCCTTGAATTATAATGTTGAAATCATGCATTGTATCTGATATATACAACTGAGAAGTTACATTATATAAAACAAGAGTGCCAAACTGTCACAAGATACGCCCGTTCGAAGGTTTTGGACACCATGCTCAATGCTTGAAATGCACTAAGTGACCTCAAGACCTAGTTATTGACTTGGCATGACCCATATTTGAACTTGACCTAGATATCATTTAGATGTAACATCTGACTAAATTTGGTGAAGATCAGATGAAAACTACTTCAATTAGAGAGCGGACACCATGCTAAATGCTTTAAATGCACCATGTGACCTCGTTTTTGNGTATCATGTTTAAATCTTATATGTATATTAGCTATAGCCCTGAAAATTTACATCATATAAAAACAACAACAAAGGGCAATAACTCTAATTTGAGACAGCGTATGGTTATGGTTCTTTAGCATGGCACGTCTCCTCATTGTTATCAATACACCCATAAAGTTTCATGTTAAAATATTGTATAGTATCAGAGATAAAGCCCTGAAAAATTACATCATACAAAAAAACAACAAAGGGCAATACCTCTTATTGAAGAAAGTGTAGGGTTATGATTCTTGTGCATGACACGTCTGCTTAATATTGTCTTTACACTCATGAAGTTTCATGTTTATATCTTATATAGTTTCTGAGATATAGCCCTGAAAAGTTTGTAAAAGACGGACAGACTGACGGACAGGCGGACCAAAGGACTGACGGACAGCGCCAATTCTATATCTCTCCGCCTTTGGCAGGGGGTAATAATAACTTAGTTTAACATTGCTGGTACTGATTTTCTTTGCAGACAATGCAGCCATGTTGTACTCGTAGCTGATAAAGTTAAAGACCTGCACCAGAAAGGGGAGTTCCATCAGTTGTCAGCGACTCTTGATACTTTACATGACCAGTTGACTCTGAACAAAGATGACTTTGAGGAAAGTCTGAAGTCCCTTGAACAATCCTACAATACAATTCTGGAGGAAATCGATGCTTTACGCAAGGCAAAAGAAGATTGGCTGAATAGAAAAGGCAAAAATGAAGCAGTCCAAATGATTATATACAGAAAATGCCTGGACCTGTCTGTAAAGATCGAAGCAGTTTTAAAAGAAATGACAGCAAAAATGATCCAATCATCCAACAAACCATGCACACTATTTCAGGATTGGGACAAATACTCATCAAAGAAAACACAGGAACCAGAGAGACAAAGGATGAAGCATTTCACAATCGTACATCACTAAAACCAAAACAAGGTGTCATTGTAATTCAAACACTTGTTAACAAGCCAAATACAATTTCCAATCAAACACCAGTAAAACCAAAACAAGGTGACATTGTAAATCAAACAACTGTCAACAAGCCAGAAACAATTTCCAATCAAACATCAGTAAAACCAAAACAAGGTGACATTGTAAATCAAACAACTGTTCTTAACAAGCCAGATACAATTTCCAATCAAACATCAGTAAAACCAAAACCAGGTGACATTGTACATCAAACAACTGTTCTTAACAAGCCAGATACAATTTCCAATCAAACACCAGTAAAACCAAAACCAGGTGACATTGTACATCAAACAACTGTTCTTAACGAGCCAGCTACAATTTCCAATCAAACATCAGTAAAACCAAAACAAGGTGACATTGCAATTCAAACAACTGTTCTTAACAAGCCAGCTACAATTTCCAATCAAACACCAGTAAAACCAAAACACGGTGACATTGCAAATCAAACAACTGTTAACAAGCCAAATACAATTTCCAATCAAACATCAGTAAAACCAAAACAAGGTGACATTGTAAATCAAACAACTGTTCTTAACAAGCCAGATACAATTTCCAATCAAACATCAGTAAAACCAAAACAAGGTGACATTGTACATCTAACAACTGTTCTTAACAAGCCAGATACAATTTCCAATCAAACATCAGTAAAACCAAAACAAGGTGACATTGTAAATCTAACAACTGTTAACAAGCCAGAAACAATTTTCAATCAAACATCAGTAAAACCAAAACAAGGTGACATTGTAATTCTAACAACTGTTAACAAGCCAGCTACAATTTCCAATCAAACATCAGTAAAACCAAAACAACAAGGTGACATTGTAAATCTAACAACTGTTAACAAGGCAGATACAATTTCCTATCAAACATCAGTAAAACCAAAACAAGGTGTCATTGTAAATCAAACAACTGTTAACAAGGCAGATACAATTTCCAATTTAACATCACTAAAACGTAAACAAGATAAAATTGCAAACCAAACAACTGCTGTCAAGAAGAAATATACGATTGCCGTAACACATAAACAAGGTGACATTTCAAATCAAGCAACTGATGAGGGACCAACATACAGTTCAAACAAAGAGGACCAAGATGATGAAGTAACAACTATACCCCCACCTGAACCCAAGCCTGGTCCAGCAGGGCTAGACACTACTGGGAAGGCATTTGTTTTCTTTGATTTGGAAACAACAGGGTTAGGTAAAGTTTATTTTTAACATATTTCTTATACACAGTGTTGCACATACAGAAGTTTAAATCTTCAAAGTTGAACTTATATAATCAAGAATATACATATTTACTAATAACATAATTCAACCTGCTGATGCTGAGTAACTCAATGTGATATATCATGTGAATTGTTGGTCAATTTAGCATATGATTGCATTCCAACAAGAGTTATGTTCAGATTAGTTTGTCATTTTGCTTTCATATAATACATCATTCTAAATCTTTATTGATAAAATGATAGTAAATACCACAGAGGTTATAGTATATTGTCGTGCATAATTTGTGGCATGTTCTGAGAAAACTGGGCAAAATGCTTGTGCGTAAAGTGTCATCCCAGATTAGCCTGTGCAGTCCGCACAGGCTAATCAGGGATGACACTTTCCGGCTAAACTGGATTTTCGCTAAGAAGAGACATCCTTTAAACGAAAAATTTCATAAAAACGGAAATTGCTGACAATTTACGCACAAGCACTTTGCCCAGTTTTCTCAGAACACGCCACATTTAAGATTTGAAACACTCTTCCCTTCGCTTCTTCAGTTTTTTGAATAAATTAAGATGCCAAAAACTTACTTTGATATATACATGAAGCGAAGAAAAGGGCGTTTCAATTTTCATAATAACAATTATTATGCCACCCTTGGAAGAAGAGGGGTAATATTGTTTTGCCGGATGTTGGTCTATTGGTAGACCATTTAGTTTCCGATCAATAATTCGTCAACTTATTCACAGATTGGCTTTTTACTTTCCATGTGCATAGGCATTGGACAGTATATAACCCCTATTGAAATTAGGGTCACTAGGTCAAAGGTCAAGGTCACACTAAGTGTGAAAATTGTTTCCGATCAATAACCCTTCAACTGAAAAAAATCTCTGAAACCACAATGCATAGAGAATGGATGTTAAGAAACCTCTTCTATGATTGTTCAAATTATGCTTGAAAATAAGTCCTGTCCTGGGGGCAATGTTTTTACCTTTTTCAAAACGGGACGTATATTATAAGATCACCCTTTGCTGGCGGCGTCCACAGCAGTGTCCGCTCTCTAATTCAAATATTTTTCATCCGATCTTCACCAAACTTAATCAGAAGTGGTATCTAGACAATATCTAGGTCAAGTTCGAATATGGGTCATGCCGGGTCAAAAACTAGGTCACGGGGTCATTTAGTGCATTTCAAGGATTTAGCATGGTGTCTGCTCTCTAATTGAAGTAGTTTTCATCCGATCTTCACTAAACTTGGTCAGAAGTTGTATCTAGACAATATCGAGGACAAGTTCAAATATGGGTCATGCCGGGTCAGAAACTAGGTCACGGGGTCACTTAGTGAATTTCAAGGATTTAGCACGGTGTCCGCTCTCTAATTGAAGTAGTTTTCATCCGATCTGCATGATACTTGGTCAGAAGTTGTGTCTCAATGATATCTAGGTCAAGTTCAAATATGGGTCATGCCGGGTCAAGAACTAAGTCATGAGGTCACTTAGTGCATTTCAAGCATTTAGCATGGCGTCCTCTCTCTAATTTAAGTAGTTTCATCCGATCTTCACCAAATTTGGTCAGAACTTGTGTCTAGATGATATCTAGGTCAAGTTCAAATATATATCAAGTTGTCCAAAACCTTCAAACAGGTGTATCTTGCGACAGTTTGGTACTCTTGTATGTTTTTAGTAAACACTTCAAAAGTATTTTAAGAAGTTTGCATTGTCCTTGGGTGAGCGATCCAGGGTTCTCTGATTAACAGAGCTTAAATGGATTTTGTGCAATTTCTGTGTAACCTTTTTTTTTTCAGACTGGCGTACTTCTCAAATAACTCAGATAGCTGCAGTGCATACACCAACTCATCATATTTCAATATATGTGATGCCAGAGAAGAAGATGTCCTTGAAGGCGTCGGAACTAACTGGAATTGAAGTTGTTGGCAAGACTATGCTTGTCAAGGGACAAATAGTGGCAGCTGTCCCACTCAAATCTGCATTGACAAGTTTTATTACATTTTTAAAGAAATTTTCACCAGTTATTTTAGTTGGGCATAATTGCCGGTCGTTTGATTGTAAATTTTTGCTCCGTGCTATCCATAATTGTGGAAAAATGTTTGAGTTTCAGCAAAATGTGGCTTTTTAGATACTTTACAAATGTTTAAGGAAGTATTACCAAATCGGGAATCATATAAGCAGGGAGATTTAGTTAAAGATGTCCTTAATGTATCATACTTGGAACATTGCGCTTTACAGGATTCGTTATTTTTACAACAGTTATACAACCATGTTGTGAAGCATGTTGCTCCTTCCCAGAATATTTTAAACAAATATTCATTCAGCTATGACCAAGAAGTATTAAAATACAATGTGTCACGAAATGTTGATTCCAACATCAAATCTTTGCAACCAATGATTGATGAAAAAGTTATAAGTCCATTCATTGCAAGGAAAATTGCAGGAAGTGGATTGCAACTTGAACATTTGAGTACTGTTTTAAAAAGTGACGGACTGAGTGGTTTGTGGAGCCTCCTGTCAGAGGTTACAAACGGACTAATAAGAGTTACAAAATCAGAGAAAATAATAGGTTCAATAGCGAGATATTTGTTGCCGGACATCTTTAACTTGTAAGATATTTTTGGCAATGCATTAAACCACAGATGGTTAAACAGTGTGAAACATAATTGCGCCACTAATTGTAATCTATGTTGTTTTTTTGTAAATTGTAGATGTTCTAATCTGATAAAAAGTATTTGCGTAGTCGGAATTTTGATAGTCGTTGTGTACGTAAGTAGTTGTGTACATGTGTATCCTATATATGGACAACAACACATTTTTGTTACTGAATGGCAAACATGGCTTTGCTTAATGTGTGTGATTTGTGTCACATATTTAAAAAAAAATAATCTATGTCCGAATAACAGTGAAATAATCATTATCTTGAATTTCATTAATTATAATTTGGCAAAGTTATCTGGCTGTTTAATCAAACAATGAAAAAATTTAACTTCAGATGGCCCAAAAAAAGACAAATGTATTTATCCTGTGTCCAGCTTTTGACATCCTAAAGGAAGCCTTATTATAAATGTGAACAACATAAAAAATAAACAATACTTTTTTTCATTGACATTCTTTTTGCAGTATCTGTAACAATGCCGTTCACTAAACAATAGTGTATCACAACACAAAGAAGTACTTTTTATGCCCCCGGTAGGGCGGCATATAGCAGTTGAACTGTCTGTCAGTCAGTCTGTCTGTCCGTCCGTCCGAAAACTTTAACATTGGTCATAACTTTTGCAATATTGAAGATAGCAACTTGATGTTTGGCATGCATGTGTATCTCGTGGAGCTGCATTTTTGACTAGTGAAAGGTCAAGGTCATTCTTCAAGGTCAAAGGTAAAAAAAAACACAATCCAAGGGAAGTAAAAAGCTTTAAAGGGAGATAATTTCTATACCTGCAAAATGATAAATAGACATTTTATTTCAAAGCGGCGCAGTAGGGGGCATTGTGTTTCTGAAAAACACATCTCTTGTTTAAATCTTTTTTATATATTGATTATGCCCCCCTTCGAAGAAGAGGGGGTATATTGTTTTGCACATGTTGGTCTGTCCGTCGGTCCGTCCGTCGGTCAGTCTGTCCACCACATGGTTTCCGGATGATAACTCAAGGCATGGGATCACGAAAGTTCATAGGTACATTGATCATGACTTGCAGGTGACCCCTATTGATTTTCAGGTCACTAGGTCAAAGGTCACAGTGACCTGAAGCAGTAAAATGGTTTCCGTATGATAACTCAAGAACGCTAAGGCCTGGTATCAGATAAATTTCATAGGGACATTGGTAATTACCGGCAATTGACCCCTATTGATTAAAAGCTAACTAGGTCAAAGTCACAGTGACCTGAAGCAGTAAAATGGTTTCCGAATGATAACTCGAGAACATTTAGGCCTGGTATCAGGAAAGTTTATAGGGACATTGATCATCACTGGCAGATGACCCCTATTGATTTTCAGGTCACTAGGTCAAAGGTCAAGGTCACAGTGACCTGAAGCAGTAAAATCGGGTCACAGTGACTTGAAACATTAAAATGGTTTCCGGATGATAACTCAAGAACGCTTAAGCCTGGGATCAGGAAAGATCATAGGGACATTGGTCATGACCTGGAATTGACCCCTATTGAATTTCAGGTCACTAGGTCAAAGGTCAAGGTCACACAGTGAAATGGTTTCCGGATGATAACTCAAGAAAGCTCAGTTAGGCCTGGTATCAGGAAAGTTCATAAGGTCATTGGTCATGATCGGCAGATGACCCCTATTGATTTTAAGGTAACTAGGTGAAAGTTCAAGGCCACAGTGACTCGAAGCAGTAAAATGGTTTCCGGATGATAACTCAAGAACGCTTAAGTCTGGGATCAGGAAAGTTCATAGGGACGTTGGTCCTGACTGACAGATGACCTCTTTTGATTTTCAGTACTCTAGGTCAAAGGTCAACGTCACAGTGACATAAAACAGTAAAAATTTAATGGTTTCCGGATGATAACTCACAAACTTCATGAGTCACGCGAGCATTTCTTCTTTAAATTGTCAATCATACTCTAACACATTCACACAAGGGCTGCATGTTTTACAAACAGCTCTTGTTGATGTCTGGTTTTCTTTTAATACACATCACAAAGTTTTCACAGTGTTATTTTAATGATTTATTTTGTCATTTGAATATTTGTTTATTGCTTTATGTCATTTGCATATTTCAAGATTTTATACAATAATGGGGCCTGCCAACATTGTACAGTGTATACAATTGTTCACATATGACTTTTAAAGACATGTGTTGTCATTGTTAGTATTTGCTGTTTCATGTTTTTCTCATGTTTTTGTATATATCACTCATCTACATCATGACCATCATTGTCATTGTTCATTGACAATTGTTTCCCTGTATGCTTTCAATTTTTTACAATGCAGGAGCATTGGTTTTACAGCGCAGGGGAAGATTTCACATTGTTTTTAATTATTTATTGTGTCATTTGAATATTTGGTCATTGCTTTATGTCATTTGCATATTTCAAGATTGTATAGTAATAGTTTCATAGTTATTTGATCAAATGCATATTTGTTTAATGCTGTATGTCATTTGAATATTTGTTTATTGTTGTAGGTCTTGTACAGAATTGATGTCTATTTTCTTGTCCATCTCTGGCAATAGGATATTTAGGGTTCACACAATTTTAGTTGCAAATGCAATATAACGCAACATATTAACAACACTTATTGTTGAGAAATTCAACAAATACCTTTCCAATATTTCCAATATACAGTCTTTCCTTATACTGCGCACAAGGGGAACAACCTACCTTAAAGAATCGCTTACAAATAAGAAAAGAGCACACAGTAACCGAACGTGTGACAAAGTTCTAAAATAATAATTTTCTAATATTACATGTTCGATTGACAACCCACAACATGGGTAACAGGTGGGTGGGATAATTAAAGATGTTTATTTGAAAATCAACATTGTTTTTTCATTTGTTACATCTGAAATATTTTCATAAGTATGTAAATTTTAATTATTTGTATGTGTGTCACATTTTAGATGATAATTTGAGCAGTTATTATATAGATTTGTTTTAATTACTATTACAATGTTCGTTATTATATTTTTGAAATTAAGTCAATATTACGGTGAAATGTCTGTAGCAAAAAAAAATGCACAATGACCTATCAATATCTTGACTTCATTTTAATGTTAAGCTAGTTTCCTTTAATTATTGAGAACTTCAAATGAATATGAAAATTACATCAACTGAAATATGTATCCGTATTGCATGTTATCGATTTGAACTGTGCAATAAAAAGTTTAAAAAACAACAAAAAAAACTAGTCATACTTTAAGTTATGTCTCATTATTTTTTACGATTTCCAATATTTTTGGTTTAAAATGTGTTCAGTATGATAATACAAAGGTTACAGTTGCTCATCTAATACAATCTTAATATTACTAGGCTATTTTAAATGTATTACACACAAACGTTTTACCGTACCCCCAATTTTATGCCCTGCAAAAATGACCACCTCTTAAACGCACATGGCATTTTAAAACCTTCGTTATCTCAAAATTATACACGGTGACCCCTCTTTTTTATTTTATATTTATTTCAGATACAGATCCATTAAAATCACCATACAAAAAATTATAGCATTCCAGATATTTTGAAAATTTTCACAAAACGATCGAACATCCTTAACAAGTCACCCCCTGTTACCAATCCAATATGCAGTTCATCAACACAGTTTAATGTAACAAGTGTTCCTATCAAGCCAGGCCTGATGTCTGATACAGTAACAAGTTCATCACACCAGTTGGTCCACAAAAATACATCAAGTGCAATGTGCAAGTCCGATCAATATAATTAAATTGTTGTACTCATCTTCAGAGAGAAGCATCATCAACATGTGTTAGAGGGTAGCCCACGTAGCAGCCATATTTTTCAACAGACCAGGCTAAGCTAAGACATCCTAAGAACACATGTCATGAATAAGTTTCTTAATCTTTTTAGCGCTGGAACCGAATTTTAAAGGCCTTTGCAAACAGTTTGGATCCAGATGAGACGACACATAACGTGGTGTCTCATCAGGATCCAAACTGTTTGCTATTCTGATAGTATTCTTTAGAAAAAAATCGAAGAAAATGCTAATTTTAGAAATTCAGCAGACGACTTTTCAGCAGACGACAAATTTCCAAGCATGCAAAGGTTTAAAGTTCGGAATTAAAATGTGACTTCTAGAGTGTTCACAAGGTTTCACTATAGCAATATAAGGAAAACTTCCCGATCCCCTGGCAGTCATGATTTTGAATTATGAACTGGAACCACTTTCAAACCAAGCTGAGATGTCATAAGAACAAATGTTCTGAGCAAGTTTCATGATGATTGGGCAAACAGATGGCTCAAAATGTGTTCACTTACTCGTTTTTTTTAATTGACCTATTGACATTGTTTTTGACCCTTCATGATCCAGTTACAAACTCTGACCAGTCAATAATCTGACCAAATTTCATGAAGATTGGTAATAAATGTGGTGTCTAGATTGTTTACAATTTTTTTCGTTTTTAATTTGATCTAGTGATCTAGTTTTTGACTCAAAGTGACCCTGGAGTTTCAAATCAGCTGAGATATCATTTGGACATTCTGACCCAGTTTCATGAAGATTTGGCAATAAATGTGGCTTCTAAAGTGTTCCGAAGGGTTTTCTATAATTTGATCTACTAACTTGTTTTTTCGACTCAACATTAAAAAGTTTTAAACTCCATCATGATATCATTGGGACAAAATGTTCTGCCCAAGTTTCATAAAGATTGGGCTATAACTGTGGCCTCTAGAGTGTCCACAGGGCAACTGTTGATGATGGACAACAGACGATGGAGGATAACATGAGCATATGAGTCCTGTTCTGAGAAAACTGGACTTAATGCATGTGCGTAAAGTGTCGTCCCAGATTAGCCTGTGCAGTCCGCACAGGCTAATCAGGGAGGATACGTTCCGCTTTTATGGAATTTTTCGTTTAGATGATGTCTCCTCTTAGCGAAAATCCAGTTTAGGCGGAAAGTGTTGTCCCTGATTAACCTGTGCGGACTGCACAGGCTAATCTGGGACGACACTTTACGCACATGCATTATGCCCAGTTTTCTCAGAACACGACACAAGTGTCCACAGAGCAACTGTTGTACGGACTACAGAGTGAACAGACAATGGATGATCACATGAGCATATCATGAGCATTTTGTGCTCAGTAGAGGTATAAAAAAATGTTTGTTCATATAATCCTCAAATCTTAATAGGAAATTAGTAGAGCGTTTCTAACACTTTTTATGGACAAGTAGCAATTATGTGTTTTAATAACAAGGCGTTTAAAATACGATATAAATTTCAAAAGCCTGAATATCTAATAGTAGCGAGTCAGTTTTTGCATCCAGAGGTCCCGGGTTTATATCCCAGAGTGGGCAAAATTTTAAACAAACTTTTATTCTTGCTTGGATTATTATTTAAACTAAAATTCGAGTATATATTTTTTTTATTTTATGTTTGTAAAAAAAATGTAATGACATTTTTCAAAAATAGAAATATCAGTAAACAAGACCCTTCAATAAATACATGCACACAGTATTCCTAAAAGTATATAGTTGCAAGTTTGTATAATGGCCTCATTAATCGTTTAAACTTAACATACCAAAGTGGAAAAAACTATGACTCATGATTTAAGTAAACAAACTTACCACCTTGTCCTCCAGCCTGGTGTATATCTTCTCCACCACTCTGTCCATCTCGAGAAGTTTGGGTGGCACGAGGGAGCTGTGGGGTCCCACAGTGTGGCCGATGTGATCCAGCCCGAGGTAGTGGAGCACCATGATGTCCCAGTCATCCAAGGACAGCTCAGTGTCCAGGTGTCGCGTCACATTGTTGTCCACCTGGCCAAACAAAATTCATTAAATTTATTGAAGATCTGTTGGAATTTATGAAACTGTTGGACTTAATAAAACATGCTAACATGCAAATTACAGATAATTCAAAGATGATAATTTTTTTGGGTGATTTAGCCAAAATTGTGTTCATGATAGCTGCTTGTCCACCTTCCATAAAAACATGTTTATGAAACTTGGTGAAAACGTTTGGATTTACAAAGTTGCTATGGCTTAAAGATAGCAATTATAGATTATTTATAAAGGGCCATAACTCTAGATTGGCCAAGCTTTTGATCAAGATTTCTGTTGATGATTGTAGTCATATTATCTAACTGTAAGGCATCAGAAAAAATAAACATTTTTATAAATTATATCTTTATTAACTAAGTCTATTAAATGGGATGTCACAAAAACGTGTATCTATGACTATTTGTGGTATCCTGTTTCAAATGTTTATTCAAGGAAAAAAGCATTTTATTGAGAATTGGAGATTTTAACTGTTAAAAATATAAGAACATTTTGAGCTGAATAAGGGCTATCCAAAGATAAGTGTTATGACTTAAGTTTCAGTTATCTGCAACCACTTAGTGTAAGATTACAATTAACTATACTTCAAACTGCTCACAATCAGTAAAAAAAATAAATCACAAAAATGGTCCAATCTCCATTTGCGGCGGCCCTGAGTTTAAAGGAAACTCTGCTATGGAACTCATATGATCATAAGGGACTTTGACTTTGATAGCTAATATTTTCTATCTGTACATCAAGTATAAGTGATTTTTAAGACACTATAATTCTCTGGTTCTAGACAAGAAACAAACTTAATTATCTTCCCTAGGTGCCTTGTTAAATTTTAGGTTGTCGAATATAGGCTAAATCCTTTAGAAAATAAATCCTTTAAATTCATGGAGTTTTTGCCTAAACTAAACTCATCATAATAAATTTCATTATCCATATCAATAACATTATGTGAAGTTTATACCTATTTAAATCAATTATTGAAGCTGAATGGGTCAAGTAGTACCCGTGGGGAACTTGACCCATTCAGCCTTATTGAAAGCTAGCACACCTAAATTCCCGAGAGCATAATTAAAATACCTGTTTACCTCAGTGTAATCTGTGACAAAGAAAGAAGTTGTTCCCTCATATCGTAAAAATTGATTTGGAAAAAGCTTAATCCATGTATCATCCCCGTAGAAAATAATCTTCCTGCCATGGTTGAGTCCTTGTGTAATTATGTTGTCTTCTGACAAGCTGCTCGAGTCGAAGTTCAATACAACGTCTATGAAGCCTGGAATACTTCCTGAGGTCAGGGCCTAAAATACATTATTTTTGTAAATGGTTTAATAAGATCAATGAAATACATATATATGTGTACAGTATGAGTGACTTTAAAACGTGTAAGGTGTATTTTTTTACTTACAATGTAAGGCATTAAGTTGTGCATGTGTACTTTGCACAATCCTATGTTAATAATTACTTAAAGGGACTGTAAACCACGAATGACGAAAAAAGTAAAGTTCTAAAATACAGTATTTTTTTACAATCATTAGTTTATATCGATTAAAATACCGCTTGGTTACTTCCCTTAGTTTTCTATCATAAGTGATCTCCCTTTGATGTTATAGAGAGTGTAAAGTCCGGCTCGCGTATTTAAAATGTTGTTATCGTTTGGTAAACTGAACTTGCATTCTACGCAGATAAATGAAATAATAGTTTGAGGGTTTTTGTAAATTAAGTAAAACTGGTGAATGTGTGTTATAAATAGCTTTGAAATTACAAAATAACCGTAACAGTGTTTATTAGTCCCCTACCGGTGAAACCGGAGGGACTTATGGTTTGCGCTCTGTCGGTCAGTCAGTCTATCACACTTTTCTGGATTGTGCGATAACTTTAAAAGTTTTTCATATTTTTTCATAAAACTTGAAACATGCACAGATGGCAATATGGAGATTATGCACATCATTTCATTTTGTTCCTACGTCAACAATTCTGGTTGCTATGGCAACAAATAGACAAGAAATATTGCTGAAAATGGGGAAAATGGCTACGGGTAGGGGACTTTTATTGCTTGGCCATAGTCTTGTCATTCATATGATTAAGATCAATACCTGTGAGCACCAGCTTTGTATTTTTACTGGTAAATACTTGGCTGCTGAGAATTACACTTTTATTGTTCTGCTTAGTTCAAATATGTTTAAACTGAAAGCTCCAATGTCTAGGTCTGTCCCTGTCCTTTCATGATAATGTCACTCTAAATTAATTAATTTTTTTCTGGCTATGAAAAATTTCCTCTGGCTATGACATTTTCAAAGTTTCATAGACACATTGGCTTTATATTTAAAAAGTTTAGTTTTGCAGACTGAAATATTGAAAATATTTAGCATAAACGTATCAGTAAAATAGATATTGCAACTTTAAAACGCTTCATTTCTTCACTTAAATTTAACAGCTGCATTTCTAAACATCTGAAAGAAAAAAATCATTAGACTTCATTTGGGGAAAAAGTGTCTTTTTACCATTGGTAAAGGCTATAAGTCAGCAAAAAAAACCCTGTTACAACTTAGTCTAACAAGTTCAACAGATAGACACTTATCCAGGGTGAATCCAGAATACCCTTTCTACTTCAAGGCAGGTATTACAGTATATTTAGATGTGACATTTTTATGTTTGGTGGCAAAGTAGATATGGTGTCAGCCTAGCCACCGGGAGGTCACGGGTTTGGTCCCCACTGTGGGAGCGTTCTTTACATTGCTTGATTGCATCATAGTCTAAATTAAACTAAATAAAAGAAACCTTTATTCTAGGCAGGGTCACAGTGGGAGGATGTGATTTCACAATATATCTACGACTTTGTCCGCTTCTTCCTTTCTCAGAAATAAAGGGCATGTAATCGTGATCGAAGACGAAATCCGCTCTTAAAGCATCAATAAGGACTACCACAAATTTGTCGTATATAACATTGGGCATTGAAATTTGGTTTCCATGAAAAGTTCCATTTGTTCCCCGGTCCCGACTGTTTTTAAACACGCTCACTTTAACAGGAAAGAAACCGGTCAGAAATAAGATATACGCAATTAACGATAAAGAGACAATACAGTGTATTTTATATCGGTTAAAGAGGCCTTTCATATTTAAAATTTTAAACAAAACGTATCCGAAATTTATTTCCTTTACTTATTTTGCATTATTTGTTTACAAAATATTGGCCCGCTTACATCAAGCTAACGTTTTAACGGTTACACTATACTATTATCACCACCCATGAAAGTGACGATCTCGTGGTCCTAGGTATCACCATCATCAGCAGCAACAGCTGCAGAAAATATAAGTATCATCAGCACCACCAATATCACATCATCACATCATTAGTCGAAAACATTCGGAATTCTTGGCAAAAAAATATACTGGACGATAGCCTTCCTCTTCATGGATGTAAGCGGCTCTAAATACATGTGGAGATTGTTTTGGAATTCTTAATCACTAGGATTTTTGAAGTACAACGATGTCCGATGGTTTTAAGATAAACAAAGCCTATGCAGATAGGTACAACTCCTGGCGACAGAAGGAAGAGATACAAAAATGTACGGGTTTTGATATACTGATTTTGTTTAAACTTTACAATATGTATTATTTCGGATACCCTTACTTCGGATATCGTGTAAACTTAATGGTTTATTAGGTATTTAAAGTAGCATGCCTTACACATTAAAAAAAAACAACATATGTCAGTTTTCTTCAGCCAATTTTTTATATTTATGTTCACTGCATGTCTTTGATCTTAATCATTGTTATCAGGGATCCCCCTGCCTCAGACTTTTCGGTAGGCTTATGTTCCTTTATGTGCCTGAATTTTTTTATTTTTTTTTATGGGTGATTATGAAGAAAAACTTGTAGCCAAATGAAAATTTATTCAGCAAAATTTCCTTATTTGTAGCAATTGGCAAATGGCAGAGTAAGCCGTGCAAAGAATTTAGAGATACTTTTAATATGGGCTAAATTCTTTGGAACGTCTTATCAGCCAAGGACCAATTACGTGGTGGAATCCAGAAAGTTTAAATTTCATCAATATGCTTAAAATTGCAAAATAACATTACCAACTCATTAAGTTTTAGTTCATCTTTACGTCAAAAATCGTCGAATTGAAGTTTGAAAGGCAATAATTCGTGAGTTCAACGTCTGCTTAAATCCCAACACAATTACTAACCTCACGCCATGCTATGAAACAGATTTAAATATCAACCAATCAGAAAAATGCGGATTGTCAACACTACAGTGTAACGTGTACGCGTAATTTGTCTATAATATAAATGTCATATTAGTAATTCATCAGCGAGTGAATTCGGAATGAATATGCGCACGTTTACTATCGTTTTTTTACTTGGAACAGGTGACAAATAGTTCTAAAATTATATGTTATTCCACAAAACTGAAATAATAATAAATTTCATTGTTTCTACGTTTCTTACATACTGCATTACATAGGACGGTATACTGTACGATCTGTATCACTATTATTTATGTACCTTATACAAATAAAAGATGTAATTTATTTCAGAACTTGCAAATTTTTAATTGTCACTTTAGAAAAAAAAAAATGCTCAATTAATCCAGAAAAGTATAATAACATCGCTTTACTATTTAACGCTCTGCGCTCACCACAGGCGAATGCAAACTGTGTTTTCCGTCGTTAATTTTTCACATTTTAACCAGATGGTTTACAGGCTGTGTTCTCGATAGATAGATACACAGATGGGCGAATCGAGAGAAATTGAAAATTTGAATAGTGGTTCGATTTAAATTGCTCAGGCGTGCAAAATTCAAAGTGTCATTGCATAATTCTTACGGAACATTATCGAGAAATGAGTTATCTACACAGGTATGTAAATATTATTGCAATCCGTTGATATTAACTGTCTGATATCGGGGCTTGAATGTTGCGCACAAAATACTTGCGCAACAATATAGACAAAGAAGGAAAACTTTCCACCATTGTTTTGGTCTTTCCCCCGTTGTACGCTCCAAATATTACCCATATAAAAAGTAGCTTAATATTTGAGAGCGTCAACAAGTTGGACTAGAGTTGGACCTGATTATGATGACACCACATTCTGTTGCAGTGAAAGACAAGTATGGGGATGAAGAAGACAGTGGCTCTTCTTCCTCAGAGACAGAGGATGAGGATGCAGAGGTACATGGTGGTTGAAGACAAACTGAATCAGTTGCCGGGCTCTTACTGGAAAAGATGTGGCGTCCACTACAAATTTTTTCCATTTTGTAGCCTGTTCAATAGTTATAATTTTCAGCTTCAAGTCCTGAAAGATACTGATGTAACAATTGAATCCAGATTTGTTTACTATGTTTTCAACAGTGCCGTAATTACTTTTTTGGCACACTCTGAATTTTCGGACACCCCCTTTTTTGGCCAAAATAATTATTTTTTGTGACTCTAAATTTTCGGACGTGCGGGTTTTTGTCCATAATTTATAACTCTTTATTTTTTGCAGTGATTTTTTTAGGGCCCAATTTGGAGCCGAAATTCTGCCCCATTCCCCTGCTCAAAAGGTATATAATTTCCCCTATAATAACCTTAAAATTCCCTTCTCAAAGTAAGCTTTTTTTTGAAAAAAAAATACACTTAATTTGGACTCAGTTAGAGGCATTTTTGTAAGTATTTCCATCAATTTTATGAAACCAGGTTTAATATTAATCTAATGTAGCATTTGTAGCAAAGCATTTCATAATGGTTTATAACAAGGAAGAATATTTAAAAAAAACATGTTATTATGCTTATCTGAAAAAAAAACACCTTGTGTCATAAAATTCCCCATCCAAAAAGCCCCGCCACCTTTCCCCGACAGGTGAAAAAAAACACTGGACAGTACATTTAAGAGAGCTATTTTACCAGATTTTTTCTGTATTTTTGCTTATCTGTTGTCACTGCAATCATGGGTTTTTATGACCGGATTACAGTTATAAAACCTGTTTGGCCTTAGGGCAATGTACCCTTACAATTGCGTAATTGGGTAACCATGTACCGGTATACCTAAAATAAACAATTGTTTCACCCCAGAAAGATACTTGTGACAAATACTAAACGCTTTTACAAACAATTGACTGTGTTAGCAAAAAAAAACTGACGAACAAACAAAGATTTCATAGTTTGCAGATTTTTATGTTATTGCATTAATAAAAGGTTTTCAGAGAGTCCATCAATCAAATCCTCTTCTTTGAACCCGTTGGTCAAAGTAGAGCCTTGGAGTAACATTCTGTACAGAATGATAAAAAATATAGCATGTGAAACTATTTTTAATAAAATGCAACTTTTTATATATAAGTAATTTATACTATACGGCATGGTATTTTACAAGCAGTTGATATTAGTCGTTAACAGAATGAACGTTATACTCTTTTTTAAATATTTTGTTTATCTAATTTTCGGACAAATTTTTTTGTTAAGTGTCCGAAAACTATGAGTTATTACGGTAGCAATAACAATAAACAAAGGTAAACAGTGATGTAAAATGATATGGCATTTTTGGCAAAATGATAAAAGATACCAATAACAAAATAGCTTTATGCTGGGTTGCTGACATATATTGAAGGCTTTAGCATGATATTTTTGATTTATGAATCAAACATTTTACAATAGATCTATAATTTTAGAGAACATGAACAAATCTTGGCATTAATGTTATGGGGAGGGAAGGGCCTTATTTGGCAAAACTGAAACTATATGGCATATAATACATTCATAGCTATAAAACCTCTCTGTTAAGTGTAAAGGTCCATCAAACATGCTAACAAATTGAACAAAAACTATTTATAGTACTCATATAAAAACTCAACTTTATTCACAGGCTCTTACTGAGGAATTGGAGAGAGATTGGCTTCGAACACTGGCTGCACTGAAGAGCAAAGATCCAAAAATATATAAAAAAGATTTCAGATTTTTTCATGATGAAAAAGGTATGTTCATCTTATGGCAATGTGAAGACATGCTAGACTTCTTATACAAAAACAAGAGTAAATAATTTGTGATTGCTTCTTGACAGTTATTTTATTCTATATGGTCTTAGTGAAAAAAATATTTATGTATGTTAATTATTTTTTTATTTTCCACAAAAGAGCTTCAGAGGGAAAAAAAACCCCAGTCAAATGAATATATGAAGGTTGCATTAAAGAGAGCAGGCAAATAATAATTGTATTGTGGTATTTATTTGTATTTAAAAAACTTCTGTTAAAAATGTTTTAAACATGGTTTTGAATTTGGTTAATATTAAAACTAAAATTGTAAATGTGAGATTGTTTTGAAATAGAAACAGGTGATGAGGAAAAGGAAAAGAAGTCTAAGACCAAAAAACCCAAGGATAAACCTATGTACCTTAAGGACTATGAGAGAAAGATTATTTTAGAGAAAGGAGGGTAAGTAAAGTTGACTTATTCCTGTCTTCAGCTCACATAAGAGCAAAGTTGCAGGTGAAGTTAAATTTAACCAGATTGGACCAGGAATACTGGAGTTATTTTGTTGTTTTTAAGAAATATTATATGCAAAAATGAATAATTGAGGATAGAAACTTAAAGTTTTGTCAAATCATCACTGGTCGTGGACAGTTTCTCTATAAGATTTATAAGTGGAGTAAAAACATAAATAAATAAACTAGCAAAGTTAAATGTTTGCCTCCAAGCTGAAGATTACAATTAGAGTCATGTGAAAGCAAGATTGGATCAGAATCACTGAACTAATTGCCCCCTTGTTTGTGAAAAGATAATTTACAAATAGATGTTATGCAGGAAAGAGACCTCATTTATTATTTTATCTTAACCCATTTTGTACTGTGTTAACCATAAAATTACATATGAACACTCTGAACTTCTTGTGCTCAGATTTTCTTTTTAACCAAAGATGATTTAAAATGATTTTTTTTTAAGAAAAAAAAGTATTTGAAAAGATCACTTGCTTTTTTCCAGAGTTGTGGATGAGACCGAGCAGAGGCCCGGTCCCTCTGGGATAGGTTACCAAGAGGAGCAGGAGATGTTGAGGAAAAGGTAGTCTACAAGATTTGTCCTTCTTGAATATTTCCTGAAAATTTGTGACATCATCCCAAATCAGAAAAATCTGAATTGTCCCTTATTCCATTTTCATCATCATGATCATCATCATCAATCCCTTGACCAGTTTGGGCATTGGGGGAAATTAGGGACAACGATACAGAAATCCTCCTACAGTCAAGTCTGTTCTAAGCTGCTGAGAGTAATTAAATTTTAAGAATTTTTAAACAAAGAGCTAATTCTTGTCTCAAAAAACAATGTGATTGTATGAAGATTTTAGGTTATGAAGATTTTAGGGCCATCATTTTCTGCATTAACTGGATTTTGATTTACAAGAGACTTTCTTGAAATGAAAAAGATCATAAAAGCAGAAAGTGTCGTCCCTGATTAGCCTGTACGAACTCCACAGGCTTATCTGGGAAGACACTTACCGCACATGCATTAAACCCCATTTTCACAGAGCTCAAATGTCTGCTTAAATATAACACAAACTATTCCCCATCTACAGCGTCGTGCAGGCAGCTGCAGGTGACTCGAGTGATGAGTCTGACTCTGACAGCTCCCTGAAGCTGCTGAAGCCTCGAGACAAGACTCGAGCCGAGAAAAAGAAGGAGGAGGCAGACTATCTGGAGTGGCTCAAGGGGCAGAGTGAGGGGGCAGGGGTTGAGAAGCAGGTCGGAATGGAGCTGGTAAGAATGTGTACCAGTACAAGTTTACTCAGGGATAGAAACTAACTTTACGACTTGTCGGGACCTTTATCTTCTTGCTCCCAGCAATCCACTTAGTTCTATTCCTGATACAAAAGCTGATTCCAATCAAATCGTACCCACCAGACATGGATGTATTTTGATAACAAAATAATGTTTGCAGTATTTGGTTTTCATAAAATTGTTTAACCCTTGCTGCATCCCAAAAACCCACACTACCCTGTCCATTGTTTTTATGTCCTCCAGTCTATACTGGTTTGTTTGTTGGTTTGCTCAAACTTTAACATTGGCCATAACGTTTGCTATATTAAACTTTGCAACTTGATATTAAGCATGCATGTGTATCTCATGGAGCTGCACATTGTCAGCGATGAATAGTCAAGGTCAAGGTCATCCTTCAAGGTCAAAGGTCAAATATATGGGTCAAAATCGCTCATTTTTGCTATAACTTTTGCTATATTGAACATAGCAACTTGATATTTGGCATGCATGTGTATCTCATGGAGCTGCACATTTTGAGTGGTGAAAGGTCATGGTCATCCTTCAAGGTCAAAGGTCAAATATATTGGTCAAAATCGCTCAAAAGAAACACTGTGCATTGTGTTTCACAAACACATACCTTGTTTTAACTATAAGTTCCTACTACATTTTGGTATGAGGGATATAAGGATAACAAGTTTATAAGGCACAATGACATGAACATAAAAAGGACTGAGTATTATAAATAACCAATTCAACTTTTGTATGACAAAACTGATTTTGCGGTATGGAACACTTCCCAGGAGCCATTGAAAAACTACTGGCAGAGGAAGGACCTTGATGACGGAGAGAAGTTCCTAAAGAACTACATCCTCAACAAGCAGTACATTGATAAGGATGACGAAGGGTATGTGCATGGACTGGATCTGTTTGAGCCTTGCTCTGGGAAAACTGGGCTTAATGCATGTGCATAAAGTGTCGTCCCAGATTAGCCTGTGCATTCCGCACAGACTAATCAGGGATGACACTTTGCGCTTTTATGGAATTTTTCGTTTAAAGGAAGTCTCTTCTAAACAAAATTTAGTTAAGGCGGAAAGTGTTGTCCCANAAAGTATTTTTTAGCAAAAAAAACTACAAAACACTTTCCCAATTTTAGACATAACACATTTTTTCCCAAGGCAAGGGGCCCCGGCCTATTTAAAAAATGGTGAAAAATCCCACTAATGTTGAGGGGCGTAATGAATTCAAGCATCTTGAATAACCTGTTGACATAACCTGCCCCAGTAATGTGGCAAATGAGATTCACTTGTCAGAAGTGAAGATAAGCACAGTTTAATATGATGTTGTGAACAAATTTTATCACTTTGAAAAACTGTTGGCGTTTTTATGTCCCCCAGTCTATACTTGGGGACATATTGTTTTTGACCTGTCTGTTTGTTGGTTTGTTGGTTTGCACAAACTTTAACATTGGCTATAACTTTTGAATATTGAAGATAGCAACTTAATATTTGGCATGCATGTGTATCTCATGGAGCTGCACATTTTGAGTGGTGAAAGGTCAAGGTCATCCTTCAAGGTCAAGGTCAAATATATTTGTCAAAATCGTGCAAAAGGGGACATAGTGTTTCACAAACACATCACTTGTTTCATATTTGGGTAACATGGGCAAAATCCTGTTTACTATCAGATACTTCAGTTTCACCCTTAACCCTTTACCTTATGTTTAGAAATGCGTTTCTCAGAAATTGTGAAAATATACTTCATTTTCAAGAAGTTCATAAACCTTTAGCAGCCGACACAAACTTCCTGTGGCACATCTTTAGTTGGATCATTTGTATGTTGTTTTCTTTTGCTGTTGGAATGGGCTGCATATCTCTGTTGGTAGAGCCAAGGATAGCGGGTTCTATACCCGGCCCGGCCTCCTAACTTGTGTGGTGATTGCTCTTGAAATTATTTCTGCAGCCATTTTTTGCCAACTTCTGAGGGCATTTGTCAGTTACTGTAATAAGTAGTTAGTACTGGTAAACAAGCTTACCCAGGAAAGGTGTGGGTAGGTCAAGTGACTGCCCAATATGACGGGAATACCATTGAAAACATAAGAACATCCCTAAAACAACACTTTGCTGTTCTTTTGCACCGCAGGATGCCCACCTATGATGAGATAGTGAATGACGATGACGAGGAATTCTCTGAAGAGGAAGAACTGCTGGTCAAGCAGGCTGACTTTGAAAGGAAGTACAACTTTAGGTTCGAGGAACCAGATGCAGCGGAGGTATGCATAAATAGTATTCTTGGATTACAGTGCTTAATGTATGCGTGTAAAGTGTCGTCCCAGATTAGCCTGTGCAGTCCGCACAGGCTAATCAGGTACAATACTTTCCGTTTTTATGGAACATAAGTTTGTTTAAAAGACGTCTCTTCTCAACAAAAATCCACTTTTGGCGTATAGTGTCGTCCCTGATTAGCTATTTACACACATGCATTAAGTCCCGCTTTTTCCAGAGCAAAACAAATTTTGTTTCACTCGAACACTTTTGAGCAACATTAATTTTGGAATCCATAAACTACAGACTCTAATGACATTTTGATGTATAACATTTGCTGTTTACAGATGTAGACTGTTCATGTCCGTTTCCTATACTATTATTAATAACTTGCACCATTTTAGATATTGGGCTAATTTCCTTTTTATTCCTCTCTAGAGCAGAATTCTGGCATTCATTAATATTGTAAGCAGAAGGCATTACTTGCTCCCACTCCTGCCAGTATTGATTGAATAAATCTTACATATAACTCAATTTATGTAATGTTTTTATGTCCCACTGGGGGACATATTGTTTTTGCCCTGTCCATTTGTTTGTTGGTTTGTTTGTTGGTGTGTTTGTTGGTTTGTTTGTTTGTTTGCACAAACTTTAACATTGGCCATAACTTTTGAAATATTCAACATAGCAACTTGATATTTGGCAAGCAATTGTATCTCATGGAGCTGCACATTTTGAGTGCTGAAAGGTCAAGGTCAAGGTCATCCTTCAAGGTCAAAGGTCAATTATATGGGTCAAAATCGCTCATTTTGCCATAACTTTTGCAATATTCAACATAGCAACTTGATACTTGGCATGCATGTGTATCTCATGGAGCTACACATTTTGAGTGCTGAAAGGTCAAGGTCATGGTCATCCTTCAAGGTCAAAGGTCAATTATATGGGTCAAAATCACTCATTTTGGCCATAACTTCTGCAATATTCAACATAGCAACTTGGTATTTGGCATGCATGTGTATCTCATGGAACTGCACATTTTGAGTGGTGTAAGGTCAATGTCAAGGCCATCCTTCAAGGTCAAAGGTCAAATATATGAGTGAAAATCGCAATAGGGGACATAGTGTTTCACAAACACATCTTGTTTTTTCATAACAAACAATAAATTGCACATGCTAATTTAACAAAGGCACTAAAGGGACCCCTTCCACTGCGTGTTTTTCCCACTCTTCAGTTGATTGTACAATAATAACTCTGTTAAGTGTACTATTTCTATTTCAGATCAAGTCATACCCCCGAGACATGGAGGACACAGTTAGAAGGAAGGATACAAAGAGGGCTGAGAAACGCAAGGCCACAGAGGTTGGTTTGGTGACATGGACTGGTCTGAGGTTGCCATGCAGGATTATACAGCTTTTAGACTGATCCAGGATTTTCCAAAAAATAAGTTTAAACTAATTTCCAGCTATTTTTCAATGATTAATTTCCATTTGTCAAAAAATCACAACTTTGCTATGTGTGCCTTCGAGATTCACACACAAGATGCATAAATTAGTTTTAATTACAACATGTTTGAAGAAGGTAATTATGTGTCACTTCTTTGACAAGCTGTTTTAGGTGTTGGACAAATTTAAGCAAATAGTGAAAATAAATGCTCTTTATTATATTACTCTTGAGACTAAATAAATTTTCAGTTAATATTGCATTTTATATGCCAGTAAATCGCCAAGCCAGAATTGTTATTATATGCATTTGTCAATAATTTTGTTGAAAGGAGCGGAAGAAACTGGAGAAGGAGAGAAAACGAGATGATTTGAAACAGCTGAAGAAGTTGAAACGGCAGGAAATCATGTCAAAGATCGACAAGCTGCGGGCAATAACCGGGAACAATGCCCTGGCGTTCGATGAACAAGAACTGGAAGGGGAGTTTGATCCTGCAAAACATGATGAAATGATGCAGGTATGATCGGGGATTTTTAAAACCATCATTTGTGTAGGCTTGTGCTTTTTCATTTTATAAAGTTGAGGTAAAGATGTATGTGGCCATCACAATTTTAAAAGTACGTAATTTTTTGCATAGCTTTAGTTTAAATGTGACCAAAAATCTAGCAACAGCTAATGCTATGTTTTATTTCGAATAGCTGTGGAAATTGTATTCCTTTTTCCCACCTATATGTGTGGCGTTCTGAGAAAACTGGACTTAATGCATGTGCGTAAAGTGTCGTCCCAGATTAGCCTGTGCAGTCCGCAAAGGCTAATCCGGGACGACATTTTCCGCCTTGTGCGGACTGCACAGGCTAATCTGGGATGACACTTTACGCACATGCATTACTCCCGGTTTTCTCAGAAGACGACACATGTTTCAGAAATATTTTGATGACCAATACTATGGTGGTGCAGAGGAGGAAGTGAAGCCAGACGTTGCAATTTCTGATGATGAAAATGACACAGGTATATATTGAAGCCGGACGTTGACATTTCTGATGATGAAAATGACACAGGTATATAGTGAAGCCAGACGTTGACATTTCTGATGATAAAATGACACAGGTATATAGTGAAGCCGGACAATGACATTTCTGATCATGAAAATGACACAGGTATATAGTGAAGCCGGACGTTGACATTTCTGATGATGAAAATGACACAGGTATATATAGTGAAGCCAGACGTTGACATTTCTGATGATGAAAAAGACACAGGTATAAAGTGAAGCCGGACGTTGACATTTCTGATGATGAAAATGACACAGGTATAAAGTGAAGCCGGACATTGACATTTCTGATGATGAAAATGACACAGGTATATAGTGAAGCCGGACATTTACATTTCTGATGATGAAAATGACACAGGTATTAAGTGAAGCCAGACGTTGACATTTCTGATGATACAAATGACACAGGTATATAGTGAAGCCGGACATTGACATTTCTGATGATGAAAATGACACAGGTATTAAGTGAAGCCAGACGTTGACATTTCTGATGATGAAAATGACACAGGTATATAGTGAAGCCGGACGTTGACATTTCTGATGATACAAATGACACAGGTATATAGTGAAGCCGGATGTTGACATTTCTGATGATGAAAATGGCACAGGTATATAGTGAAGCCAGACGTTGACATTTCTGATGATGAAAATGACACAGGTACTTGTCAGACAGATTTTATTGTATGGGCATTCCCTAAGCTTTTTTTTTTAATTGTGTTTTGAGCTCACCTAGCACATTGTGGTCATTGTGGTTTATGTTATGAAAGCCTCGCCAGGGCTTCCCCTTGGCTCAAAATTTTCTAAAGCCAAATATGCATGGCTACAGCAAAAAGCTTGTCATTTTTGGTTACTTTATGAGTTTGTATTAAGGAAATTGTGCAGCCAAACTGATATTTCTTCAGCCAAATGTGTCAATTTGTTGCCATTGGCTAATTTGGCAAATGGCAGAGTAAGACCTGCTTGCTAAATAAACTTAAAATAAGTTTTTCAACACTTACCAATTATTCTTTATTACTCACCTCTGTCATGTTCTGAGAAAACTGGGCATAATGCATGTGCATAAAGTGTCATCCCAGATTAGCCTGTGCAGTCTGTACAGGCTTATCAGGGACGACACTTTCCGCCTGAACTGGATTTTCGCTTAGAAGAGACATCATTTAAACGAGAAATTTCATAAAAACGGAAATTGTCGTCCCTGATTAGCCTGTGCGGACTGCACAGGCTAATCTGGGATGACAATTTACGCACAAGCATTATGCCCAGTTTTCTCAGAACCGACACAACTGATCCTATCCACACGAAGTTATTGTATTTATTTTACAGAGAAATGGGATGATTGGGGTCAGGGTGACCCTGAGGTGGGCGTGGCAGGTGAACATGAGGGGGGCGGTGCGTTTGAGGAGCCCACCATTGAAGACCCAGACTTCTGTGTAGGTGACAGTTTCTTTATGTTCCAAATGTATTCACAGATTAGAAAATTGATTATGTCTAGTTCTGTGTATGAGATACTTTTAAAATATAAAACAATAATTAACAGATTAGCAAACTGACAAGGTTGGTGACATTTTTGTTATGTTCAAAAGTTATTCACTGATTGGTAAATTGACAATGTATAGTTCTACTGGTATATAGGTAACACTTGTATTCTGTTCCAAATGTATTCACCGATTTCCAAATTTACAGTATTTGTTTGTTGCAATACATGTAGGTCCTACATGTTCTCGTGCATGTATTCTTGTGCTCCATAGTGGTCTGAATCTTAACCCTTTGCATGCTGGGTAATTTGTCGTCTGCTAAAATGTCATCTGCTGAATTTCTAAAATTAGCATTTTCTTCGATTTTTTTCAAAGAATACTATCAGAAAAGCAAACAGTTTGGATCCTGATGAGACGCCACGTTCTGTGGCGTCTCATCTGGATCCAAACTGTTTGCAAAAACCTTCAAAATCCGGTTCCAGCACTCAAAGGGATAAAACAGTGCAGTCCACAAAGGCTAATTAGTGACGTTACTTTTGGCTTAAAGGAAATCTCTGATAAACAAAAGTCCTCTTGACGCTGAAAGCGTAATCCCTGATTTTAGCCCGTGTGGACTGCACTACGCACATGCAATAAGCCCCAAACCGTCATTAAACATTCTTGTTTTTTGTTTACACATGTTTATATCCCCTTGTATTCAGATGATGTAATGCTGTGAATATTTTGGCTAAATATAACTCAACGAATTAAATGTACACGCATCTTACCACAACGCAACAACTTATTTTGTAGTAGTGGAATCAGTAAACAAGCATAACAAAATGAATATTGTATTCGTTTGTAATAAAAAATGAATAATAGATAATGAAACAAAATATAAAAGAACAACAGTACAGTATTGCACAATTTCTGGAATCAGACTGACTGTCATATCAAAGTCCTAATACTTGGCCACATGAACCTTACAGAAGGATTAAATTCAAATGTCTATCTCATAAACATCCTATCCAATCACCTCCATGACATTTTCAATAAATATGATTGTTCATAACTGCTAATGAAAATAAATGTTGGAAGTGTTGTCACAAAAAGTTTACACTTCATAAGTATCAGGTGAAACATACGAGTTAAACTGTTGCAAATTCATAATCACATTCACCGAAAAGAAAGTGTCATCTAATGAGAAAAATGCTTAACTGCAATGAAAAAAATATTAGAAAAGAACTTGCAGTTACAATTTGAATCAGAATATCAGTAGTTGGAATTGTAGAAACAGACTTTATTTCAACTGTTAACCCTATGCATGCTGGGTAATTTGTTGTCTGCTAAAATGTCTTCTGCTGAATTTCTAAAATTAGCATTTTCTTCGATTTTTAACAAAGAATACTATCAGAATAGCAAACAGTTTAGATCCTGATGAGACGCCAAGTTGGCGTCTCATCTGGATCCAAACAGTTTGCAAAAACCTTCAAAATCCGGTTCCAGCACTAAAAGGGTTAAGTATGTAACAAACCTTATTTGTGAACTTAAGTTACTGACTTCATGTAGTGGAGAAAGTAAAAGGTGATAAGTGTTATGTGAGAATACTGAAGTTGAAACAAGAAATTGGCAAAATGAATCTAACAATGCATTTACTGTAATAATGTATTTCCCCTAACAATGTATTTCCTAACAACACTTCAGCGCTATATTATGCAGTCAATATGACTGACAAGAGAATGGAAGCCAGACAGTAATTGTGACATGGACAGGACACAGATATAGTGGATGAAAAGTGAAAATCCTAACAATTGCACCAATAATTATAAGAATCTACTAACAGCAATTTATTGACTACAACATCTAAACACAGTATTTTTGAAACACTACTTTGTAATTAAATTAAAACACAATCTTGTATTTATTTTAAATTGCTTTAAATTAAATGCATAGAAAAGTTCAAATACCGGTAAAAAAAGATGTAAGAAGTTGAAGTTAGATAATCGATAATAAGGAATGCAGTTTGTAGTGGAAAACCATTGACATATGAGCCTTGGTCTGTGAAAATAAGTTTTAATGCATGTGCATAAAGTCCCAGATTAGTATGTGCAGTCCGCAACAACCAGAGACGACACTTACCGCCATAACTGGATTTTCGTCAAGAAAAGTCTTCCTTTAAACGAAAAATACAATAAAAGCGGAACGTGTTGTCCCTGATAAGCCTGTGCGGATTGCACAGAATAATGTGGGACGACACTTTACGCACATGAATTAAACCCCCTTTTCACAGAGCAAGGCCCATATCTATCAATACACATGTTGCTGTGCACAAGGTCATAAACAGCCGCTGTCATATCCGAGACCTCTACGCCGGGCCTCATAAACATCCGCTGGCATATCCGTGATGTCTACGCCGGGCCTCATTAACATCCGCTGGCATATCGGTGAT
Organism: Dreissena rostriformis; assembly: GCA_007657795.1. Taxonomy (NCBI): domain Eukaryota; kingdom Metazoa; phylum Mollusca; class Bivalvia; order Myida; family Dreissenidae; genus Dreissena; species Dreissena rostriformis. The sequence continues at coordinate 219,573 of VMBQ01000793.1, forward strand.
GTCTACGCCAGACCTCATAAACATCCGCTGGCATATCCGAGATGTCTCCGCCGGGCCTCGCGGTGTAGAGACTGCAGGCTCTCAAAGTGCTTGAGATGCTGGGCAAAGTCAATGGCTGCCACAAACTCGTTCCTTTGACCACTGTTGGTCTGTGATGGTCTGCAAAATAGTAACTAGAAGTTTACCATAGCTATCTAGATGTTGATACAGGTGCCCCCAACATTTTTACCAGTCTGTGAACTTGATCTTTTACAAGGAACAAACATGTGGCAAATTACACACAATTTATATATCCAAACTTGCATCAAGATTTATCATTAACAAGAGTGCCAAACTGTCACAAGATACGCCCGTTCGAAGGTTTTGGACACCATGCTCAATGCTTGAAATGCACTAAGTGACCTCAAGACCTAGTTATTGACTTGGCATGACCCATATTTGAACTTGACCTAGATATCATTTAGATGTAACATCTGACTAAATTTGGTGAAGATCAGATGAAAACTACTTCAATTAGAGAGCGGACACCATGCTAAATGCTTTAAATGCACCATGTGACCTCGTTTTTGACCGGGCATGACCCATATTCGAACTTGACCTACATATCATCTAGACACAACTTGTAACCAAATTAGGTGAAGATCAGATGAAAACTACTTCAATTAGAGAGCGGACACCATGCTAAATGCTTGAAATGCACTAAGTAACCTCGTGACCTAGTTTTTGACCCGGCATGACCCATATTTAAACCTGACCTACATATCATATAGACACAACTTTTGACCAAATTTGGTGAAGATCGGGTGAAAACTACTTCATTTAGAGAGCGGACACCATGAAATCCTTGAAATGCACTAAGTGACCCCATGACCTAGTTTTTGACCCGGCATGACCCATATTCCAACTTGGCCTAGATATTGTCTAGACTCAACTTCTGAGCAAGTTTGGTGAAGATCGGATGAAAACTATTTGAATTAGAGTCCGGACAAAGTGGCGCCGTTGAAAATGCACTAATTGACCCTATGACCTAGTTTTTGACCCGGCATGACCCATATTCGAACTTGGCCTATATATCAACTAGATGCAACTGCTGACCAAGTTTGGTGAAGATCGGATGAATACAATTTGAAATAGAGTCCGGNGTTCATCCTTCAAGGTCAAACGTCATATAGGGGGACATTGTGTTTCACAAACGCATCTTGTTTTGATAATGCGAACCTAAATTCTTGAGTACTACAAACTATTGTATGGCATGTGTTATAATTGAGTTAGCTGTGTGCTGTGAGATGATCTCAATGATGCTAACAACATTATGAAAAACATGTTTTTGTTATTATGTTACTAATAAAACAAAATATAAAAAAAACATGTATGGCTGTGAGCATCAGATGGCTGCACCTTTCAACTACAGAAGCTTGGCATGCAACAGCAACTAAGATACCTACAACACATTAGCTTTCTGAATGGTGAGAATACTCATCTGTAAAGGTAAGAGTTTGTTTACACAGAGTATTAAGATGTGGAGATCCTTTCTATTAATCCTACTTTTTTATTGATAATCTTCCTACTTCTCCTACTTTTTCTTCAGAAAATCTCCTATTTTTTTCCTACTTTTCTATCGGAAACCAGTTGAAGGCCTGAGTTTAGGCGAAAAGTGTCGCACCTGATCAGCCTGTGCAGACTGCACAGGCTTATCTGGGACAACACATTACGCACATGCGTTGAGCCTTATGAGTGAGCCACATATTACTGTTTGTATATCTCGCCAGATGGACGCTGACTATGACCCTGTTGCTGACATGCAGAGGAAACAGGAGAAGAAGAACAAGAAGAAGAAACACAAACTGGCTCAGGCGCTTAGTACCAAGAAACCTGTGTTTGATCCTAGTATGTAGATGGGAAATAATCATTTATTAAACTTTTGACGTTTGCTGGGTTATTAATAGATTGACAATATTATTTTTAAAAGTGATTGGTTGTTACTTTGGTCCAAATGTTCAGGTTGAATAAAAATCATTTGTTTAACTTGATAAATGCCGTATGTACGTTTTGATTTCTTTGATTGACATTCAGTTCGTTTGTGTTAAAAATGTTGGTCATGCTTGAGAAAAACATCCATTTTTAAGGTTTAAACATGCCATTTACTGAAAATACATGCTAGAAATATATACCAGTCCTGGGCATCAGTTTTCACATCTCCATATTTTGGTTAGGATTTTTTTAGTGGAGTTCTCGGACAAAAGTGGAACATGGTGGCATCTCTGTCCTTTGTTAGTTGTTTTGATGAAACTTCTTTTATTTGAAACAGACAAACAACATAAAAGTTGAAAGTGTCTTCCCGGATCCCCCTGGTTGGATAGCGAAGGCTGATTGCAGGCGATGCTTTAAGTGCATCAGTTGAGCCTCCATCTGGGAAAACAGGATTTAACCCTTTGAGCGCTGGAACCAGATTTTGAAGGCCTTTGCAAACAGTTTGGATCCAGATGAGACGCCACAGAACGTGGCGTCTCATCAGGATCCAAACTGTTTGCTATTCTGATAGTATTCTTTGAAAAATAATCAAATAAATGCTAATTTAAGAAATTCAGCAGACGACATTTTAGCAGACGACAAATTTCCCAGCATGCAAAGGGTTAATGCATGTGTGTAAAGCATCGTCCCAGATTAGCCTGTGCAATCTGAATCAGGCTTATCAGGGACAACACTTTCTGCTTTTATGGTATTTTTTGTATAAAGGAAGACTCTTCTTATCAAAAATACAGTTAAGGCAGAAAGTGTTGTCCATGAATAGCCTTTGCCGACTGCACTGCTAATAAGGGATGACAATTTACACAGATGCATTCAGCCTTGATTTCCAAGAGCACATTTTAATAAAATCTAGTTTTTCATAGACAAGGCTGAAATGTTGTTGTTTTCAGAGGAGAAGACATTCGAGGAGTACTTTGACGAGTATTACAAGCTGGACTATGAGGACATCATCGACGACATGCCGTGCAGATTTAAGTACAGAAAGGTCACGCCCAACTCATTTGGTCTCACTGTCGACGAGGTAAGAAACTACGCGTTTCAAGCTGTTGGGGCTTTGACAAGGGACAAATGTATTTTAAAACGTTTTAAAACATTTTTGAGAATAAAGTGATTTTTATTCAGACATTATTAAGACATTTTTGATAAGAAACTATCATGATTGTTTAGTGCTATTAGATGCTGTGGAATTTAATTTTGAGGACATGAAACAGGTTGATTGGTAAATTGAGGCATAAAGTTGGATCTAAAATTCCATGATTTTTAGCTCACCTGATTGCTCAGGTGAGCTTTTGTGATTGGTCTTTGTTCCTCGTCTGTCCGTTGTCCACATTTGGCTTGTAAACACTCTAGAGGCCACATTTCTTGTCTGATCTTCATGAAACTTGGTCTGAAGATTTGTCCCAATGAAATCTCGATCGAGTTCGAAACAGGGTCATGCTGGGTCAAAAACTAGGTCACTAGGTAAAAAAAAGAGAAAAACCTTGTAAACACTGTAGAAGTCACATTTCATGTCCAATCTTCATGTTACTTTGTCAAAATGTTTGTCTTAATGATATGTTAGTTGAGTTCAAAAGTGGTTCCGGTCCGTTGAAAAACATGGCCGCCAGTGGGCGGGGCAGTTTTCCTTATTTGGCTATAGTGAAACCTTTTGAACACTCTAGAAGTCACTATTTTACCCAATCATCATGAAATTTGGTCAAAACATTGGTTTTATTGATATCACCATGGGGTGGGGCAGTTTTCTCTATATGTTTATAGTGAAAACATGTGAACACTCTAGAAGTCACATTTTTGGTTTAATCTTCATGAAATTTGGTCAAAACATTTGTTTCCTAGATACGCGAGTTGAGTTCGAAAATGGTTATGCTCCGTTGAAAAACATGGCTGCCAGGGGACGGGGCAGTTTTCCTTATATTTAAATAGTAAAAAAGGCTTGTGAACAGTCAAGAAGTCACATTTTTTGCCCAATCATCATGAAACTTGGTCAAAACATTGGTTTTATTGATATCTCAGACGAGTTCGAAAATGGTCCAGATCAGTGAAAAAACATGGCCGCCAGTGGGCGGGGCAGTTTTCTCTATATGTAAATAGTGAAAACACGTGAACACTCTAGAAGTCACGCCAGAGTTTTGGTTCAATAATGATGA
>VMBQ01000794.1:0-75530 GCA_007657795.1 Dreissena rostriformis
TGGTAATGTCCAATAGCATATATATATTGTTTTTTGATGACCTTTACAAATAAAACTCGAAAAAAATATATAAAAATCGGTAAATAATTACGGATCGTCACCTTTATTGTTACTTTAACCTCCCCCATACACACACAATGCAAATATCGTTCAATTTCGCCCTTAAATATTACAATCACAAATATTTAAATTTTATCATTATGTTCTAGACGTTAATGTTACATTTACATATGTTTCTTCTTCAGTGACGTGTATTGTATGTAACATATTTAAAAATACTAGCAGCATCATGAACTGGTAACATTTAATAGACCGCTAAAGGTAAATGCTCTTCGAGGTGGAGACTGAAGATCGTTAGGAATCATCTTCATTCGCCTTAAAGATACAATTTTTAAACACAGTCAATTTTAGCTTTATTAAGTCACTCTGCGTCTTTTGAATAGCTACAAGATCTGCATTAGCTGTGATCAAAGTGAAATAAACATGTAAATCTGTGTATAGTACCTAATGCTTTTATGAAGTCATCATGTCGAATAAAGAATGTTTAATAAAACACGACACGTGTCACAGTCTGGCAGTTCTTTATTAACGTGTTTCAATTAATAACATCGACTGACACTGTTTTCACTTGATTCGAAAACGGATAAAACTGGTGTACTGGTGACAACTTTGAATCGAAGTATTAAAGTACATATTAGTTTCATGACTTTCAGCCATGTTAAAATGAATAATATTTTGTTGATGTTTTTTTTTTGTTGTAAGATCCTCTTGCAATGATCAGACTATTTTTTCTTTTCAGACGAAGTTTGTCCATTAAAACGTAAGCGTTTCTCATAGCTCACAAAGATGCCTTTTAACTGTTTATGGCTATTCATATCTGGCGAAAACGGTCGTATTTGGCTAACGAAAAGACACATAAAAATATAGTTTGCTTCGTTTACGACACAGATTTATTTAATGTTCTTTTAGTTCCCTGTGTTATGCAGCTGCTTTATACAAGAAACATTTTGTCTTACACTTAAAATTGTCCACGTATTCCCATTTAAATGGCAGTAAATTGTATCTCTATTTCCGCTTTAAATCAGTATAAAGTTATCGCAAAAATGCATCTGATAAAATGGGCTCCTGTCACTTTTTGCGATCAATGCTTGGTTCACATAATGATGACCGGTTATGTCCATTAAGTACACTTTATTATGTCTGCATTGTAACTACTATTTTGTAAGATAATACCTTTGCATTAGACCATCTCAAGTATGTATATAAATTGCATAAGAATGGAAGAATGTGTATTAATGTAATACAGTAACACAACTACGTATCGATTTAAAATGACGCACAATATGTTTTTATTTTCATTTAATGCGTTTCTACCGTAAACTCAATACAAAATATTTACTATCGAGTAACAAAGGCTATTTAAAAGGATAATTACAAAATTAAAGAACTATTAATTATCAATATGATCGTCACAACATCGACCATTAATTGAACAGTTCGACATTACAAAATCCCCAAAATGTTGAAAAAAAAGTCATTTGTATATGGGTTTCAAAATTCCTACTATGGATGTACCGTTCTTCAGATCAAACTGGTCTCAGTTACTATTCTCTTCTTAGTTAAAGTTTAAGCACGATTCAACGAGTATATAAAGAGGAGTTGAAAACACACAATAATGAGACTATATATTGTATTGTGGACATTCAGGCAAAGGGCCATAATTCTACCAATTATTATCTCTATAATATGTTCTTATCAATCATATACACATTTTAAGTCAAAGTTTTAGCGAGACCCATCACGTATTTAAAGAGAAGTAAGTTGAAAACACAAAATGTTGGGACTATGTTACTGTATCGATGAAACCGCGGCAACTGGACATAAATCTGCAAAACGAATCGCCGTGGCGAAAATTCTATTTTTTACTACCATCTACATAGCAATGTTATCCGCTGTAAACGTTTTAGCGAGATCCACCAATTGGTTATAGAGAAATTTCAAAAACAAGCTTAATATGTCACTTTAAGGTCATTCAACTGTGAAAGATTCAGCGCGATCTGCCAAGTAGTTAAACAGGAGCTCAACATACAATCTTCGGGACGTAAGAACGGACCTAAGGACGGATATTCATACGGACGGACAAGTGCATTTCTTAATGCCCCTAACCCGTGGGGGGATTACAAGGCAGATATATTGTTACGGACCTCTCCTTTGAGGTATACCGTTTTAAATACTTGAATACTTATAGCTTTCAAATAGCTGTGTAACGCTTGTTCCATCCATTTAAAAATACGACACAAATCGAAATAAATATTCAAACAATAATTTATTCGTGCGAAGACAAATAATCGCAATAAACAACCCGTAAAAGAGCAACACAATGTTAGTTATTTCTAACCGCCAGCTTCCCGGTAATTATACTAGGGTAGTATTTACAAGGATTTACACATGTGACGCACAATCAGTCAGTTCTGCGTTCATTCAGAATTTATGTAAATAATACAATAAAAGTGTTAAAAACGCTTCGAAAAACAGTGTTACTTAATGTAAACAATATTCATATCAATGGATTATAACTATAAAACTAATGTGATTATGACTTAAAGGTATTTACTTCGGAAATTGAATGACAATAATCACGCCTATTCTAGATCTTGACTTAAGCTCAACTGCCGACTATATCGACTTATTATTCATTACTCATGAAAAAATATTGGTCAGTGACTAAGATCCTGGTCATTGACCAAGATTCTGGGCAGTGACCAAGATTCTGGTCATTAATGGTCAGAATTCTGGACATCAGTGACCAAAATTGGTCTGTCACGTGACTGACCAAAAATAATGACCAAAAAATTGGAACGCTTCATGATGTCATTTACCAAACGTCATAACAATAAGAAATATTGGCGCCTTATTTAGAAAAACAATGAAAATTACAAAGTATTAAAAATGGATTTACTTTGATGTGATACATCTTGCTGCTATAACGAAGTTGAACTCTCAAAGTGACTTTCAGGAAAGGGGATTTCCCAGAATTCAATAAAACAAATGACAACATTACAAGGTGCCACTAGAAGTAATTAAATAGGTAAGCTGACAGAAACTGTAAAATATTGGAATGCACTACAAGGGAAAGAAATTCTATCACATGGATGGCTATCATCTAGATGAAAGTTCTGGTGATGTTTAAATTATATACACTCAGTTGTGAAAATATGTCAATTGATGCATAATACATAACATCACCAGTATGAACAACTTCACAGTCCATGAGAAAAGGTAAGTGTTACTGTCGCCCCTGGGGTTTATCATTACCCCCCTCTTAATAAGGCAAAGCTCCTGCTGCCTTTTACTTAACAAAATACATCACATACATACCAATAATTGCTTATAAGCGTATTTAACTGCATTAAAATATAACAACAATAACGGATCAAAGGATTCAACTCATAACTTTGTGTATAACTGTTCACTGTACTTACTGTTCAAAGTGTACGGAAGTCCATTTAAACAACAGTTACTGTGCACTGTCTTTATGATCTTTTTAAACACACATTTAACTTCAAAAGTTTAACAGTTTATAACATAACACGTTAAATTGAAAATACACTATTTACTCAAGAGTTAATGTCAATGCCCAGCGTCCTTGTATGATTGGTATTTCCCGCTTGACGTAGACCGTCTCTCTTTCGCCATTGTTTCTTGGATGCCGCCCAGCTGCTTCGAGATTTGTGAGACCTCCTCCACAAGCTTTGCCATGGACCTCTGTGTGGACAGACTGACCTTCAGCTGCTCATCCATTGCGCTTGACAAGGATCTCAATACGTTCGCCGCGTTACACTGGTAAGTGAGACTTGGACTACACTGGGTGGTTGCCTCGATTCGCTGGACCTTATGCCGGCTGCCTGAAGATTATGCGAATGGCACTTGAAGTGGCCTTTTTAGAGCGAAAGGGGTCATCGGTCTTGAGTCCCCTAGAAACTGAACTAGAAATGGATTTTCTTTCTCATTCAGCACAGGTGTGGACAGCGATGCGTTGTTCCGCATTAGTGTTCCAAAACCAGCTGATGGACGCCATGGCTGGAAGGTGTTATCCGCTGCAACTTTGGATGACATCATTTGGGCGTTGGCTGACTGCGCTCTCAGAGTAGTTTGCAGACACGGTGCTGGCCCATCAGCTACACCCTGTTCATAACCTTTGCAAGCCATGAATCCGAGATGGCAGATGTGTCCAATGGCGCTGAAAATTGGGGAGTTTCAGCAATCCCGCAGCCTTTGCTGCCGTGAAGATCTGGCCAGACCTCTCCAAGCGGGGCAATTCCGGAGTGTGGGATTTTGTTGACGCTGGCATCGACTTGACCAGCCACAGAGGCAACATTGAACCGTCCTCTGTGAACACCGTCTCGTCTTCATCTTCCTTCATGTCCTCCATCTGGGACTTGTTTCTGTCACACCATAGCGCACTCTCTTCAGGCGATAATGCTATCATATTCCCCATTGTAACATGGTATGGATCTTTTGCCTTTCGCAAAACTTTGGTATAGTCAGGTTTCCCTGACCTCTTCTCCTCAGACACATGCCTAGCATATTGTGTTATGTGTTTCTGTAAGGCTCGCTTGTTATGGCACCTAAAACAGCACAGGGTGCAGTAGAACGATGTCCTGTCCATGGACACATGTTCCTTCAAAATATGGCCCTCAATCCGGCTCCTACGATCAATCTTAGAACAGTTCTTACAGCGTTACGCTCTACGCTTAAAGTTGACAACACGGTTCATTGTCTGAAAATAAACAACCAACAACTTTTTAGAGAATGGATAAAATAGATCGCAGTGACTGACTCTGTGCTCACATCTTCGGTTATCGGTACGCGATTATTTAAGTTCAATTAATATTTTTCATCAAGTTTAATGTTATTTGTTCGCTTATTACCTATTTTCTTATTATCATTATTAAAACGATTAAATAAAATAATTTTCAACAGTATTTTGTGCGGTTTAAAAGTTCGTTTCGTACACACTTTTACGCACGCCTGTTCAACAGCCTCTTACGCAATTTGGATGCCCATAACGGAGGGTTTATTCCCTGATAGGGTTTCAGCTTATCGTGATGGACAACCAACGTTTGTCCGTTTTTGTTAAGCTGGATCACAAAGTTTATAGGCGACGGTTTCTCAGTTATTAAAAAGGGACCATCGACTGCCCTTTCTAGTTTAAAACTAATGCCTACACGTCGGGTTTCATGTTGACACCACACATAATCACCAAGCTCATATTTATGAAACACCATTTTGTTATCGTTGATTTCCTCATTTCGTTTAGATTCGCTTGGTAAATGCTTCCGAGCCACATCATGCTCTATTCTCATAATTTCTCTAAGGTTTGAGACATACGTGCAATTGTCTTCTTGCTCAGAGCTGCTTGGGTTCAAGTCTGGGAACATCATATCAGCGGGAAGTTGAACTTCACGCCCGAGAGTCATCATGTTTAGAGATAACCTTGTTGCCTCATGTGGGGTTGCATGATAGGCGCCTGCCAAACATCCCAGGTTCTGATCCCAGTCGCTTTGTTCCCATTTTAAGAATGCCCTGATCATCTTAAGATGAGTGCGGTTGTTCCGTTCCACTTGCCCATTACCTTTAGGATTTCTTGCACTCGACCTTGTCTTCTTTATTTCTAGAGTTCTACATAGCTCCTGAAATACTCTGCTCTATAATGCCGCCCCCTGGTCCGAGTGAAGTGACAAAGGAGCACCCCACCTGGCTATTACATCATTCATCAATCTCTTCGCACATTATTCCGCCGTTTGATTTGAAACAGCCAAAACTGTTCTTAGTAAAGTGGTCGGTCAGTACCAAAATATATCTATTTTGTGCCCTTGTTATTGGGAGTGGTCCAATAAAGTCTAACACCACTCTTTCCCATGGCCCGCCTGATTTCAAATGGCCATATGGAGCTCTCGGTTTCTTGTTCGGCTTCTTGTCAGCTTCACAAGTATCGCATCGTTGGATGTACAGTCTAACATCTTCCTTCATGCGGAACCAGTAATAGCTTCTTGTCAAATTGGCTTTGGTTTTCTTAACACCCAGATGACCCGCCATGATAGTGTCATGTACAAACGTCAACGCTCTAGATTTAATGATAGCTGGAAGTATTATCTGGGTTGCTTCACCTGTACCATCCGTCTTTAGTTTTGTCCTACATAGTACACCCTCTTTGATCTTGAGGTGATCCCGAATCAACCAGTAATGTCTGGTTTCCGGGCTCAGCTCTGCCACATCAGCCCATGGTGGTTTGGAAGCCGACATCACTCCTTCATAGATTGGCTTGATATTGATATCAACAGCTTAATGATTCGCCACTTCGGTCGGAGCCATTTCACATGCCCACGAAAGGTTGTTCTTCTGCTCTTTAGTCGCTCGTACGTTATCGCTTATCCTGGCTACTTTTACATCCTCAACCTGCTTACTATTCCCAGCAGCTTCATCGGTATTAGTGTCAACATTCAAAGATTGCTCTACATAAGCATCCTTCAGATGGACCTCTTATGGCTCTCTACTTTCTACTAAAGTACTATGCGGCTAAAATTCCATAATTTATGCCTTATGCTTACAACGGCTGCATGGTCCGCATTTTAGGGGTTCACTCATGTCGACCTCGTGACGTGTACATCCCCTTGGCGTGTCACAACGCGACAGGGCATCACAATGCGGTTGAAGCTTTCCTGCGCGATACTCAATCTGAAAGTCGAACGGTGACAGGATTTCGATCAATCGGGCGATTTTGCCGTTGGGCTTTTTCAAAGAGAAAAGCCAAGTTAGGGCTTGATGGTCGCTTTTGACGATGAAACGTCTTCCCCGAGGGTACTGCCCCAAGTACTATGTGAAATGGACCACTGCAAGTAGCTCTCGCTCTGTCACACAATAGTTACGTTCAGCCTTGTAAAGGGACCTACTCGCGTAACTGATCACCTTTTTGCGAACTTGCTGCTCCTGTGCCACAACGCCACCTTTTCCAACCCAGAAGCATAGACATCAAGATAGAAAATACCACCACCGTTCAATGAATAACCCATCACTTCAGGGCTAACCAATGCCTGCTTAACGGCTTCAAATGATATCTGACATTGTTCAGTCAAAAGAAAAGGTGTCCCTTTTTTTGTCAGGTCAATCATTGGTCTGGCTATTTTCGCAAAGTCCCTTACAAACCTTCTATAGTATGAGCCTGTAGCCACGAATTGCTTTACTTGTGTTGCAGTTTGCGGAATACGCAAGTTTACTAACTTTTAAACATTACTTATGTCCGGTTTGATCAACGCTTTTGACACTATATGTCCAAGGAAGACAACTTCTGTTTGCAATATGCGGCAATTCTCAGACTTGAACTTTAGATCTGCGTCTTGAATACGCGCCAGCACCTCGTCAACTCGGACAATAGGACCAACGAAGTTTTCACCAAACACAATAATATCGTCAATGTAGACGAGACACGTCTGTCACTGGAGATCTTGCAGAGCTAGTTCCAAGGTACGCTGAAAAGTGCTAGCTGCGTTGTTTAGGCCATCCGTGTCAACTCAAACTGTCCAAACTTACACACAAAAGCGCTTTTGTGTACATCTTTCTTTTTCAGAGGTATCTGGAAGTAGTCGGACGTCAAATCGAAGCTACTAAAATACTTGGACCCAGCCACGGCATCCAAGCAATCCAGGACTCGCGGAAGTGGAAACCCGTCTGGCTTAACCAAAGCATTGACACGCCGGTAATCGACACACGGCCTAACCGCGCCTGATTTCTTTCGCACTAGCACTATCGGACTAGCCCAGGGCGAACTGTTCTTCTGGATCACCCCTTTCCTTATCAGATCTAACGATACCCGACGAGGCCTTTGTTTCACTGGAGCGGCATCTCCAGTAATAATGCAACGCTCTGTTAAATGGATTAGACCTATATCCCAGTCATTTTTAGAAAATGAATCGCGGTATTTGTGAAGCAATCCTGCAACAACGGCTTTCTCGTGTTCCGTTTTACCTACTGTAGAGCGCTCGTGAAGAGTTTTAAGATGAGCTGGTAGTTCTTTTAAACCTGTTTGGGCAAGTGCTTCTAGATTACCAGGCAATTCTTGATTCGGTCTTCCAGCAATTCGTCTTATACTGATGTTATTCGCCACATCTTCACTCTCTTTATCAACGACGACACTCACCACCCTATCAATGCGTTCTGCACGTGCTTTTTCGGCATCATGCTTCAGCATTGCTTCTTCAGGGAACGGATTCATAGGCCTCACTCAAGTAGGGGCTGAATAGATGTTTACTAATGTTGCAGCCAAAACTAGGCCGTACCTCTCTTAGAACATATCAGTGGCTTCGATGATAAAGTCAGGCTTCCCTCCGTCATCAGCCTCCTCTCTTTCCACATACACGTCTATCACAGCTTCTGAGTTCCCTGGAACTAGCACATCGTCTGCAACAGTTACTTTCCACATTTGCCTCAGCCTTTTCTGTATACAAGGTATTTCTTGGCCATCTAAACAAATGATATCGCGACTCAAAATTATATCTGCTGGACTCTCAGCGTTCCCCCAACACATCATAGCCCAACAGCACGTCATCTTCTATGTCGGCTACTATAGCTTCTTGAAGCCTCTTGACTGGTCAAAGCTGCATTCTGAAGGCTCCTCGACCCATTACCTAAATGGGCATACCCCCAGCTCCCCGCAAACATATGGCACCAGTTAACTTTGACTTTTCACTCTCACTTAGCCGATTGAAGACCCTCGAAGATACAATGGTCTTCGAGGCACCAGTGTCAGTTATAAAAACGACAGGGGTATCTTCAACTGTGCCCTCAATGAACAGGCCATCCCCATAGTCCCTGTCGTTGCACCTGCTCACTGGCTCTGTCGCTGTCGTGGTTTCCTTATGACCCTCCAATTCTATATCATCTACATGGACCTCCCTTTGGCCGCAAGGGCTGGTCCCTGCCCGTTTAAAGGCTTTAGATTTCCGTCAACTGCTTTGTTAAAAGCGTTTTTTTTTTTTGGCTCTTGAGGGGCATTCCCTCGCATAGTGTCCCTTCTGTTGGCATCTAAAACAAGTCACATCTTTCTTGAAGTTTCTCTTTTGCGATGAGCTTTGCTCCGTCTCTAGTTTTTCTATTCACGCCAATAGCTCTTTTATCGTTGATGATTTGCTCTTGCTCTCATCTGCTTTTTTACTCTTGAAGGAGTTGTCTTTGCATCTGCCCCTTTAATTGCGAAAGCCTTTTCGTCCTCGTCTGAAACAGAACCATCATAGTCGTCGTGTTCCGTTCTCCTGGCGTTATCACGGGTTCGCCTTTCAGCTCTGTTTGAACCCCGAATTTCTATCAGGTTCACGGCAAAATATACCGCCTCATCTATATTTCACGGTTCTTTATTAAATTTTACCTCGAATTTCACGTCATCGTCATTCAGTCCATCTAGAAATCTCCGTTCTAGATCTTCGTCCCTAGTACGTCGAGCTCTCCAGCCATGAGCCATGTCATAGAGTTGCTTAAATCCCGCTGCATACTCTTCGAGAGTCTTGCCATGTCGTTGCGACCTTCGGCTGAACTTTGACGCAAACGAGCGCGGCGTTTCGATGACACGGAAATGGCTGTCTAATTCTTCCACTAAAGATTGATAGTCATTTAGCAAGTTTGGGGAGAATTGCGAGAATGCAAACTGGGCTGCCAAACCTTCGAGTCTGGGTAGCAACTGTGCCAGCATTTCATCTTTGCTCCAATTGTTCCGATTTGCGATCGCTAGAAACTGCGATATCCAAGTCACCCAGTCCTCTTTTCCACTAAATGATGCCATCTTTACAGGTAGAAGTCTTCGCTGCTGATTTGGACGTTGACCATCCATGTAGGCAAGAGCCTGATATTCGAATATCCCACGAGCATTTTCGCACCTGGTATTTGAAACCCCATGTTGCGCATGCGACTGTCCATTTTCAGTTTGCCGTTCGTAATTACGGCCAATCGCGAAGCCGTTGTTAAGAAACCGCGGCGCTTGCGGTTCCGGCTGCGACTCCCTCACGTCGGGCGCTCGGTTACCAACTCTAGACTCATCCCGGCACTCACCCGCACTACGTAGATCATAGTCCAGATCACCCATACGCCTGTGTACCGTCGCAACAAATGTGTTGTTGTTCTCGTTGTAAGCAGTCGATGATGTGGTTCCCCGCCCTGCTTCCTTCAGCTGCTTCAACTCCACCATGACATCACGCAAAACGGACGCCATAGTCGAAATTTGTTCGTGTAGCCCACGTACCCCGTCGTCAGGTACATGTTGGCTTCCGAACGCGACCTCCGCGTCCGACTCAGGTGTGTCTTCAACGCCACGAGCCGACGAAAAACTTCCGTCACGGAAGGTAACCTCACGGTCTACCGTCCTCGGGTTACTGATATTTGACTTATACGATTGTAATAAATTATTATACGAAAAAACACTTTTCAATCCACGTACTGTTTACACGTTGTGTCTTGCAATTACTATTACGTTAATTTTAAAATACACATTTTTTCAAAATCGTGTTACAAAGGATTACCGATTAATATATTTGTACAACAACTTCGTTTGCCTTAATTCTCGTGAACGCGCGTAACAACATGTCCGATTTTTGACCCGAAAAAGTGAATAACGTATGTGTCAAATGGTAGCGTTATAACAATTTTCACTTTAAACGTAGATAAGCGTCGGATTCATATCGCTGGATTGAATTAAAAATTCAATCCCGCAGCTGCCACCAAAATGTTACGGACCTCTCCTTTGAGGTAAACCGTTTTAAATACTTGAATTCTTATAGCTTTCAAATAGCTGTTAATATGGTGTTACGCTTGTTACATCCATTTAAAAATACGACACAAATCGAAATAAATGTTCAAACAATATTTATTCGTGCGAAGACAAATAATCGCAATAAACAACCCGTAAAAGAGCAACACAATGCAAGTTATTTCCTCCAGCTTCCCGGTAATTATACTAGGATAGTATTTGCAAGGATTTACACATGTGACGCACAATCAGTCAGTTCTGCGTTCATTCAGAAATTATGTAAACAATACAGTAAAAGTGTTAAAAACGCTTCCAAAAACAGTGTTACTTAATGTAAACAATATTCATATCAATGGATTATAACTATAAAACGTATGCGATTATGACTTAAAGGTCTTTACTTCGAAAATTGAATGACAATAATCACGTCTATTCTAGATCTTGACTAAAGCTCAACTGCCGACTATATCGACTTATTTTTCATTACTCATGACAAATATTGGTCAGTGACCAAGATCCTGGTCATTGACCAAGATTCTGGGCAGTGACAAAGATTCTGGACATTAATGACCAGAATTCTGGGTATCAGTGACCAAAATTGGTCAGTCACGTGACTGACTAAAAATAATGACCAAAAAATTGGAACGTTTCATGATGTCATTTACCAAACGTCATAACAATAAGACATATTGGCGCCTTATTTAGAAAAACAATGAAAATTACAAAGTATTAAAAATGGATTTACTTTGATGTGATACATCTTGCTGCTACAACGAAGTTGAACTCTCAAAGTGACTTCCAGGAAAGGGGATTTCCCATTATTCAATAAAACAAATGGCTACCAGTGCCACTTGAAGTTATTTATTAGGTAAGCTGGCAGAAACTGTAAAATATTGGAATGAACTACAAGGAAAAGAAATTCTATAACATGGATGGCTATCAGCTAAATAAAAGTTCTAGTGATGTTTAAATTATATACACTCAGTTGTGAAAATATGTCAATTGATGTATATAGTTACATAATATCACCAGTATAAACAACTTCACAGTCCATGAGAAAAGGTAAGTGTTACTGTCACCCCTTGGGTGTATCAATATTGTCGATATCCGTTAAGCTTGTATGAGGGATTATGGTTATACTTGGAGTGATTTATTGAAATGATATTGCTATTTTTGGGCGAGTCCTTTACTCGTTATATCATACCAATTTAAAGATGAGATCTAAGTGAATAAAATTTAACGTCTAAATTAAACTTGACATGCGTCCGTAAAAATATCGATGTGTCGTTCTTTGATGAATATGAAATCGTGATTTACGTAATCATATACTGTTTGAATACTAGAGTAATGTGTGTCTTTCGAAACAGACTTTACATTGAATCAAATTACATATTAACAGCGATTTCTGACTACATATGTGGTATACCGCGCAGTTTGATTTAAATCCACTAATGCAAACAATATACTTATCTTTATTTTTTATAAATAAAGAACACAATTTAAATACAACCGTAGAAACACTGAATATTATTAGAAACAATACCAAGAAAAGCCTATCCGGTAAGAGTAAAAAAGCGTATCCAAAATAAGTACTTCATTTGTGATAACAAATGACACAAACCATTTCATTTTATTAAAGGTAGCAGAAATTTTTTTTTGACTTTTAGATCGAAATATATTGAAAGCAAGTACATCGCGGTAGCTGTTTTGTCTGTGTCTAGTTACTAAGGGCTATATAATCTTGTAAAAGGTTAATTCGAGCAGAAAACGGACTTGAGACTAGGTGAAATAAGGATTGCAGTTTGATTTTTTTTCGTGGTGTGATTATTAGTCTTTAACCGTATTGAAAAGAAGTTACTATTCTTGCAACATTCTAGCAGTATATGATCGATAGAAATTTGTATAGCAGTAATAGTTTAATTTGATGAAGACCGACGTGCGTTCAGAGTGCATTCGATAATTTAGGCTGAAGTCAGCATTGGCGACAAAGAGATTAAAACATACATAGAGTAAAACATAAAGAATGTACCATGTCTAATGACAAAATAAAACATACAAAGATTAAACAAACACGTTTCTTTACCTTAAGCGAATGAACAATATTTCGGTATTTCGCTGATGGTTGACTTTATTATACAGATTTTGTTTTTTAATCTGATTTTGAAAGCTTCAACCTTTCTAGTTTAGTAAAAAAAAATGTTTAATGCATATATATTTTAACTAATTTGCATGGAAGGAAAACCTAAGGCTTATTGAGACAATCTCTAGTCCGTTTACCGGGTACAACCAGCTAGTGGTATTTGAGGAGAAGATCCTGACAAATAAAGATAAAGATAAAGATAATAATATGTAAATGTCACACACTTTTTTATATGCATATTACAGTGTATATTTTAAAAGAGGTATACCATTTAGCGAAATGTTTTAGCGCATACGCTAGGTTCGTGCTAATAATGTTTTAAAATGGTCGCAAGTCAATATCCATTGTATATGCGAATACGGCATGGTCACATGTTTGCTACAGGTTATGGACGATGGCCGCATGGGTGAGGCCTTGGTGAACACATGCAACCTGTTACAAAGGCCGCTAACAGAACAGACCACTATGGTGTTCTGCAATATGTCAAAAGCGAAATATACTTACATGTGTTGTTGTTATTAAGTAAGTATATCATATTGTGTATATTAAAATAGTAATAGTTGTTGACTGTAAAAGTCACAAAGATATGCTAGAGATAGGCATATGCAAAACAAATGTTCGTTTTAGTCATTTATAAGTTTCACTTGTAATATGGGGTAATTATTCTTTCGGTTGTAGTTTTTCCAAGTATGACTTTTAAATCTGGTGGGCGGGTAGTTAACATTTTACAATATTAAGAGTAACTTTGTAAAAAAAAAATCGGAAGATAGAAATTAATGCAATATTTATGGTAGTGACTTGCAATACACACTTATTTACGAATCTAAAATAGTAAGTGCTGCTTATCTGGTATACATTTGGTACCATATATAATTACTTTCTTGATTCTTAGATGGTCTCATTTGACAATATTTTAAAAACATAAAATATTTTCACAATTGACAAGTAAAACATGTATGCGTATGCTTATTATATTTTGGATTAGCGATCTGTTTAATTGGAAACTGAAGGCTTCCCCCTTCTTGCTGATTACAATAAGTTGGCAATATTCGTCTGATATCCAATTAACATGCTAGGTTGATGAGAGCATCTGTGTCTGTCGTATAGAGGCTTATTTATGTTTAGCCATGGACCTGAGCAACGCTTATTTTCTTATAATCATTAGAAGGCAAACATGTCTTCTATAAAGATATATTTACTGAGTGAATATTACAAAGATATACATTTCAATAATGTATTTCGTAAAATTGGAAACATTCGTTGAAAACAAAATGTGGACCAACGTCCATAGGCGTAGTGTGTGAGCCACTTGCATATGTGATGATATCTTTGTAAAAATAAAAGTACTGTAACTGATCAGAACATTACCCCTTAACACACATAGCATTAGAAAGTAGAAAATTGTGTGGTGCGCTTTTGTTCAAGTCAGTCGTTCGCTGTTCTAAATAGCGTTTACTTGTCACAAATAAATAGATTGACTAATCAAATGAATCGGATGAGCAATATAGGATCAACATTTCCCTTTGTTTTACTACATGATTAAGAAAACAACATAAAATTGATAGTTTTTGTTTTTAGTATGTCATGTCGTCTATAGCAGACAAAGCTAGGAGACTTGCCCCCGTATATAAGCAAGTAATAATCCAAATGTTACATAACAAGTTCAGACGCTTAAATCAATTTTGAATGTGCTTTTATGAAACTTGTGGGAGCACTACAGACGACTGGCTACAACAGAATCTCATACCGGGCACTTCTTGCTTACGTGAGCTAATATCAACTCTTACAGTAAACCATACATTTATATCAACAGTTACTCAGGATTGGTAGGTATTACCAAGTTGTGG
This sequence comes from Dreissena rostriformis, assembly GCA_007657795.1. Taxonomy (NCBI): domain Eukaryota; kingdom Metazoa; phylum Mollusca; class Bivalvia; order Myida; family Dreissenidae; genus Dreissena; species Dreissena rostriformis. The sequence goes on from VMBQ01000794.1 coordinate 14,780, forward strand.
CTTACATAAAACATTTCACGAATGTGATTGAATCAGGAAAACTACAAGCGTTTATTCCAAATGTATCCAACTTGAAGTAAAGACATAAGAGTATAACGAAAATCGTGAATGGTATTTGGTTTCTTTTTTTAGTTTTGAATATAAGGTGTCATCTTTTTTCCCCTTAAAATGAATAAAGAATAGCAAGCATTATACATACAAGCAGATATCTAAGATATTTATAAGAAAGCATTATATTTTGTAGCAATAATAATATCGAGAATACGAAATATCTGTTTTAATTCTGTCCTCCTTAAAAACTATTCACATAACATCGCAGCTTGCTAGTACTTGTGCTATTTGGGCGTAAAACTTATTGTTTGTTTCCTCAAAATAGACCGACCTCAATTGTTTGTGTCGACCCTTAACTTTGTTGTGGTTTTCTTTTTGAATGTTTTTTCACTTTTACTTAATTTACTGAATATCTATTACGTTTGCAATTATTTCTGCTACATTTGATTATATTCACTTAATGGACTTAAGATTTACTAAAACTTCATAAAGAAAGAATGTTAAATGGAGAGTTGGACGATTGTTAAAAGGTCACTTCATATTCTTATCAAATTAGGAAATGTGGTCGCCGTGGATTAGTGGATATGGTATAGCCTAGTGACCGCGACCGGTTCGATCCCCACATTGTGAGCCTTCTTTAGGTCTCCACAAACGATATATAGGTAACGGTTTCAAGAGCGCGTCAATAAACGTTAGGCTTTCGATGTAATAGAGCTTCCATAAAAAGGTTTAAACTAATTAAACTTATTGGGAATCGTTACAAAATGTTAAATAACAAATTAGTCGACCTACATACCCTACTTTTGTGGCGATGCTAGTGGGTTTTCTGGTGTAATTAAGCATAATTTATGTAATAAAAGTGTCATGAACTTTATACTATTCCGCCGTATTTAGTAAATGACCGCCAGTATGAATGTTTTTTAGAGCAAGGGCGTAAAACTTATAATATTCGAGAAATTTCAAAAACATATATCAGTCCAATATGCGACCAATAAAATTGAAAGTGGTTTAGAGGTAGAGCATTGATTTTGATTGCTAGAGAACCCGCGATTCCTAGAGTTGTAATATGGGGTTTCTAAGATTTGGTTTATTGTAAACATGTGACAAATTACAACTCGGCCAATACATTTGGAACATTCTTACCAGTTTCATGGAGACTGAGTAAAGATTTTGGCCCCTAGAGTGTTAACAATAATGCTCTGAGATTTGACCTGATGAACTAGTTTTTGGACGCACATGAAAAAGATTCGAACTCTTCCTAGATATAGTCGGGATGAAAATTAGAGAATTAATTTATATTGAGTCATAACTGTGGCCTCTAGAGTGGTTACAGGATTCGTTTTTTATTTGACCTGGTGACCTTATTTCTGAGCGCACGTTACATAATATAAAACTTAGTCTAGATATAATGACGATCAACATTCGGAGCAAATTTTATCGCGTTGAGTCCTAAATATGGAAGTTTAAGTGGTGCCAGGGTTAAACACAAGATATGACCTGTGACATAGTTTAGGGCGCATGTCCATACGTTTCGAACTCAGTCTTAATGTAAGATAAACATTCTGACCGATCAATAATGAGTCATAAATGCAACCTCACTAGTTTAAACACGGTTAAGAAAGATTTGACATTTGAGATAGTTTTAGAGCGCACGTGCATTTAATTCAAACTCAGCATAGACAATGTTAAAATAAATATTCTGACCGATAAATATTGAGTCATAGATGTGGTCTCAAGAGTGGTAGCAAGGTTAATCTAAGATTTGACCTTGTGATTTAGTTTATGAACGACGCAACTTATTTTCAAAATCGACATATATATTGTTACGATAAACATTCAGACAAGTGAATCAAGATTGAGTTATAAATGTATCGTCTTGAGCGTAACAAGGTTTTTCTTACAATTGACTTGGTTACTTTGTTTTTAGATGCTGTTACTCAGATTCGAACTCTGCCTTGATATTGTGAAGATTCTGACAAAGTTTCACCAAGATGGGATAAACATGTGGCCTCTAGAGTGGTAACGAGCATACATTTGACACAGCACACATAACACAGTGCACAACATAACGCACGACGCCGGACTCAGGATTTAGGTTGATCTTTATATCTCAAATTGAGCACTTCGTGCTCATTTGATCAAAAAGGTGTTAAAAAGTCGCTTTATTTCATCAATAAAAATGTCACCAGTTGTTTTTATTACTTTTTTTACAATATTGAAAACGTATTTTGAATTTACAGTTTTAGGTGAGTAATTTCTTCCGGATCTGTGTTTGTACCAAGTAAACATATATTTTTGTTCTACAAAAAGTTGTGTATACACTATCTATCATGTTAAAATACTTAAACATTTGTTTTCACAATTGAATAATTCTACATGAAACGTAGTTATTCTGAATATAACTGCTTGGGTGAGCAATATAAACTGTCTGTGAAATATGAGCTATTTTAGGCACGATTGCTTTCGTTTTCGAATATTGTACAACATGTTATTCATACATCATAGCAGTTGATGAAAGTTGTATATGAGACAAGCTATGTGTAATAAATGACTCAAAAGTATATGCAACATATAAATTTCTAAACTGAAGATAGTTATGGCATATGCCTTTTTCAACGATACACCATAAGACATGTCTATGCTTGTATTTTCCTTTTGCAGAAAAGCTAAGGAGGCAGTCTATAGTTTTTTAGCCTTATCTGCGCATTGGCCCCGGTCAATTTCCTGAATTTAAGGTTTATGGCATACGGAAAATAGTTTATTCACTCAAGAAGCTAAAATTTAAGTATAATTGGTCAATATTCTAGTAATTTCACTTGTTTTCAGTAATTCGAAACTTAGTGACGTGGATTATATTCACCAACAACAACATGCTCAGTGAGAAGTAAACACACGTACTTCCTGCTTGAAGCAGTCGGCACTTGACAGATTTCAACAGTGGGCTTAAATAAGTTAGCAGTGCAAAAAGGTTCAATGGTAATGACCCATTTTGTTTGGCTCAGTTTGAAAGCATTTGCTTTGATAGTACAAAGCATGTTGTCGACTGTGTGCGTAAAGTTCCCCGGAAAGATAAATGTGATTGCCGGGTTTATCCAAAAATGGTGCTTTTACGGTCAAGTTCCGAGACCCCGAAAGAGTCTATTTTACCCCAGACATCAATTAAAAAAGCATTTTCTGCATTGTTTGTGCTTTATTTTCAAGCTGTTGATGAGCTGCACTGAATATTGTCTGAATTTATTTTCAGGTTGTGACTGGAGGCCTTGTTTTGAGGGTGTTTTGCAGACCAGTGGTTGTCGGCCTGGGGATTTTCAAGAAAAACTGTAGACTGTCCCCTAATGGTATTTTTTCGAATATATATACAACATTTGTGAACTTATATTCTCTTTATTGTACTTATTACACCTTCTTTCCTTTTATAAGTACTTATATAATGCATTTATATATAAATATTTAACAAACCGGTCTTGGTTGATCAAAATTTATGTTCAGAGAAGGGCAATCTGGTCATAACACTATTTATTTAGCCCCCTATTTGTAGACAATGTGTAAGTAATATAATACAATACAAACATACATGCTTCTTGAGACAAAATATCCCTATTATTAGGACCGCAAAGTGGAAATTAAAAGAATTGAGAGAAAAATGTCGATGCTTATGCTATGTCTCTCTTCTGTCATTTGGAAGTGCAGCTGATAAGGTGTAAACGAATAAGCATGTAACTACAATGAATGTCGAAACAATTAAAAGTCTAGAATATAAGTAGATATAAATATATAGTATAGGAATAATTTTTGTTCTGAATAAAATACAAAAACGTGTAACAAAATGATGTTGATAGCGAAAGAAAGATATTACGTCAACATTCATTAGTATTATTAGTTTATAATATGCTTTATCTAACAAGGAAGAGATAAACGTGGCAGATTTATCGCAACTTGAGAAAGTTGCGATAAGAAAAAAAACAGTTGTGGAGCGGCGGGGCATCGTTAGCAGGATCAGGTCTGTTCATGAGATGGAGTTATGTTTAAATCTATGACTATCTCGGATAAAAGACTGGACATGTTTGAATATCAGAGAATTATCTTCGTATGATCCGTCTTTAAAACCGAATAGAAGTAGTTACAAAGGTATGGGTTGGAAACTGGAGAGATTGCCAATTAGGATTGCTCTTTTTTTATTATAAATTGGGCAAATATAGAAAAAGTGATATTTATTTTCAATCTTTCCACATTGACAATATGGACTATCCACTATTGTGTTTGCGTACAAATGTTCATTTAAGTTGCTTCAATGCATTCGCAAACGTGCGTGAAGAATAGTAAGCGTCCGCTCACCATCGTAGTAGTGCATGGTGATTTTGGGTTTGTCTTTGTTTAGATTTGCTTTGAATGTATAGAGAGAAGGAGCAATTTAACATGTGCCATAGGTTTGTAGTTGATGGTAGGAAGGATCGTGAAAAAAACTGTTATTTACATCTAATGCTGCGTGTATTGTCGAAATAACAAAATGGATATGCCGTTATATCACCCACGCTACAGGGGATTAGTGCAGACATATATGGGGGTGGTAAATAAGTATATATCTTGTAGAAGAGAGTAAGTTTATGTTTAGTTCTCCTATGCTTTAAGGGTTCAAGAATCGTTTCATTATGTAAAATCTGCATTGATGCTAGACGTGTTTTCCCACTTATTGTCCTTGCTGCTATTGAATTTTTATTCCAGACTACAGCAGCGTATTAAAGAACTGGTCTAATAAAGGTCAGTGAGAATGGACTTTCTATCGAGAGTAAACTTAAAAGATCTCATTAGATTTATTCTCTGTCATGCTTTATTCTTAATGGATTCAATGTGGTCATGCCAGTAGCATGGGTAAGAAAAGTTCAGACCAATATGTTTATGAGACGAAACCTAATTGGCTTTGCAGTCGTTAAGGACAAGAGTGGAGTGGACCGGTACAAACATGGTTCCGAACAAATGGGGGGGGGGGAATGTGAGGTTAAACAACTTTGACTATTTTAGAATTCTTAATTTTTCGATATTTTTTCTTGAAACTTTGTTTCGGATTATGATGCAGAATACCATCACATAGGAAAACTGCGAAGAAAGAACGGACGATCAAAAGGTCGTCATACCATTCTAAAAGCATCATTTTGTCTGTGCTGTATTATATATAAATTTTAAAAGGCCGCGTACTGCCCCTGGGAATCTACAATATATTATACTATACACACCAAATACAATCACGGCTAAATAAGTGTGGACATATATCTAAAGAGATATAGGTAGTAGCTCTGAATCGAATTTAATCGGTTACATAACATTGCTTGTTTGCATCATTCATGCAGAATACATGCTATTTATATTCTGAGATTTATATTGTTAGGACACAAATATACGTCAAAGCTTTTTTTTTCTTAAAATTCTTCGTGTTTAAAATCAACAGTTTCGGTGGTAAGATATTCTTAAGCTTTGTAAAATATACATGAGTGAAACACTGATAATATTGTTCATAATAGTCGAATAAATCAAAACCTGGAATACATAAATTCCATGTCGGCAATAACACAGGAAGTGTAGAATAATCGTGAGTAGGACTTACGGCTAAATATGTCACATAAAGAACTTTTCATCTAAGCAGAAATTTCAAATATTCAAGATAGTTTAAATGTGTTTTAAAATTATTTAAAATATATGACTACATGGTACATGTCTTGTAATTGTCGACGATAAAAGAAGAATTTCGCCAATACATTAGTATACAGTAAGATAATGCGTGGTATGTGTAACGGAGCGTAATTGTACACCACAAGTTGATCGTTTTTTTTTTTCTTAGAATTTTTCATTAATTGCAATCAAGCTGAAAAATAGATGACATCCTCTTTATCTGTAATGCGACTTACAGTCGCATTAATTGCAAATAGAACCAGCAAACGCCTATACAAATCATGAATTTCCAGGAACATTATCACGAGGGATATTCGTGTTACCATCCGCTTCTCTAATTAAAGGCAAGTGATATATTATCTATATTATTCGAGACATTACATACGACACACCACTTAAACTTTTAGCATAAACGGTAGGTGCAATTCAACCAGTATGGTCAGTTTTGTGGCTATCCTTAAGTCGACTATCTCGAGACAGGATGTAATTCAAATACATACACAAATAACATTATTATATGCACTTTATCTTATCTTTAATGTGTTTATAATAGATTGAAAGCAAGTGTGTATCATTATTTAATTATAATCTTTTACGTGGATATGAATTGATATCATTAAATTTATTAAATAAGTTTATCCTATTTAATTAATGATAAAAAGTCCAAGAAAATTATAATGATAAATTATGATTTATTGTTTTATTGTAAAATATAAATTTATTTAGTATATAAAGCAAACATTTGGTATAAGATTGAGACATGTAAGTATTTAAGGTCATTTCATGTTTGGCGAATTGTTACGATTTTTGGCGCCTCTTTATATAACGTTATTTATGACGTCATCATGTACAACGTCATTTGACGTTTAAAAACATTAACTTTGTCATTTAAAATGTGCTGTCAAAAGACGTAAAAATGTAGTTTACATAATTTTTTCATTGTTTTGATAAAGGCATAATGCCGAAACGTAAAATTAAAGGAGTACAATCAGTGAGTAAATTAATGGCTTGCAAACCATAATAGTAAACGTATACATGCAAAAGCGATTGATACACACCTTTTATTTTCACCAATTCATGTATTTAAGGCACATGTTTTCCTTTTTTTATATAACATCGTATAATACACATAGCACAATGTTAAGCATATAATTTAAAACAAAACTTTCCATTTCGATTTATTTTGATTTAAAGTAATATTGCTGACTCCTGATAGTTTAATCATATGTAGTGTTTAACTATTATTAAGTTAAATATATAACACATATAAAAACTCGATGTATGTTTACCGCTTGAACGTTATAACGAAAACATTACCAGAAGTGTTGAGCAACTAAGAGGATAACTATTGCTCAGTGTGATTCTTGTGAGTTTTATATTTAATACATATAATACAAAACAAAAGCCCAACAACACAAAAAATCATAACACCAGCGATTATGTGTCTTTTCGAAGTTGTTTATAAAAAAAAATGTGTTGGAAATTAGTAACCAAACTTTTGCCCTATTTCTTTGACAAATATACTGTTTAGTACCGGAAATTTATTCCCATCATATGATAAATATGCCAAGCAATATAATTCTGAAAAAAATCGGTAGATATACACACACTATACGATAAACAGGTTACCCGAAATTTAAATGGGATACTTATTGTTTGTTATCGAAGAAAAGTTAAGAACGTATATACAGGGTATAAGGAAACTAATTGGAAAACTTTCTTTTGTGCCCATTTTAACTAAGCTAAAAGCAGTCAAGGAATGTTATTTGCTAATCCCGCCATTTGTTTTAGCAGATTATAATAATATTCTTCAAATTGTCATCAAAGTCGCACCAGTACTTCCTATGATTATCGGGGAAATTTGTTTCCGACCCACACAATCTCAGTTCCATTAAAGCAAAATTCGGAAGAACGGACAAATTGGTAACTATATACGGAACATAAAAACGGAATAGGCCAGCGTTTCAATTTACAAAGTTCAATGTTCAAGCTAACTGCACAAACATAACTGTTAGCTTAAGTCAAGGAAAAAGCTTCATCTAATGGTCCTGAAATGGACGCATTTATAATGTCTGTAGCTCAGTATGATTTCCCGCCAATGAAAAGCAAAAATGGTCGATTATAATATTATTGTTATGGTAGTAAAATTGAAAAACAAACACAATCACGAATACCTTATTATTATTTTAATTTATTTATAACTTTACGATGACATCCGGTAAAATGTGCACATAGAGTCACAGGCTGGACAACTCGAGGGTCCCCTTTGACAATATTATCTGAAACTCTTTATTTGTAACCACCGATGTTTGTGTGTATGTACTCTGTAATGCATTTTATTGGCAATCTGCTTTGCCGGAAACAGAAAGCTTTCTCCTCGAACTTGATGTTAAGAATGAATTGCCGATGGATAATGGATGCGAGCATCTGCGACTGTCATGAAATGTTTGATTGACAAAATAACCAACGCATCTTGGAACGTCTTTTGGGAATTGTATTTGTGGAAGACACAGTTCTTTTTGATAAACACATACAAACCCAGTTTAAGTGCCGATGGTTAAGTTGGCCAATTGCAAATCGCCGCATTATTTAATCCATCACGAAATATCATTTCAATAAATTCAACAGAATGGTCTCATTTTAAAGAAATGCGGTTTCCAATCTTCCAATAACATATTGCTTTTTTAGAATGCATATGTTTCAAACATGTTTAAACACTGGATGTTGACACAGTGATAACTTGAACATTTATAGGTTTATATGTATACGAACTAGGAAGGATATGTGAGGCGAGCTCTGGGAAAACAGGGCTTAATGCGTGTGCGTAAAGCGTCGTTTCAGATTAGCCTGTGCAGTTTGCACAGGCTAATCAGGGACGACAATCACCGCCTAAACTGGATTTTCGCTAAGACGAGAATTCCTTCAAACAAAAATGCCATAAGCGCGGAAAAGGTCGTCACGGATTAACCTGTGCGGACAGCACAAGATAATCTGAGACGGCACATTAAACACATGCATTTAGCCCCATTTTTCAATAACGAGGCTCATATTTAAAGCGTCACTATAACAAAAATATAGGCCAACGGTTATATGGTGATTTTATTAAGTAAAGTTGATCTTCAGTTAAAGTGAAACACAATAATAGATCAATAAAAGTTGTGAGCAACGGACATATTTGCAATACGTACTGTTAACTGGCTTACCATGTATTTAAAGATACATACGAAACACTGTCTTGTTACTTATCTGAAAAGTCCCCATGAACTTATTTGCCCCAAAATCAATCTTCTATTGGTATTCGCCTCCAGTATGTCATGATGACCGTGGCGATTCGCTATGGATATTTAAATATGTTCGCATTATGCACCGAGTCTAGACTAGAAAGTCATGGAATGCCCAACGGTATGTCATTGGTCTTTCATTTAACCCCATTGGTGCACAAAGGTATCATATGCCATTTAATTTCAATTTCACATAGTAACTTTTTTGCATCAAGGGGCCGATTTGTAAATAAATATCGAAGATATGTTCTCCTTGTTCTCAATCCGCTCGTTGTTTGATTGATATACTTGGATAACATTCACATGTAAAATATAATCGAACGTCTGTGTTTGTCATGTGACACTAAGTTTACGACTGTCTAACACACTATGGAATGTGTTCTGCTAGAAACTGTACCTGCCAAAGACGGGCAGTGTTTAAATGTTTGATAACCAAGAGTCATTGTTTTATAAACTTTAGAATCAAAGGTCTTTTTTCGCCGATGCGTTTAACAGATTGTAATATATTAAAACAACACCAATGTACTTAGTAAACAGGTTTTACTTGTTTCCCAAAACACTGACTATTTTACCTTATTTTAAATATAATAACAAACAAAACATTAATCAGCAATCATAAAATTGAAAACAGTTTCAGTATATTGTATTTCCAGGAATGTTTGTGGTAAGAAATTACGTTAAATACTCTGTCTTTCATAAACCTCTAAAAGGAGAAACCTTACAATATTAAAACAGTATTTGTGGAATCTATTCAATTTGCACACTAAAAGTTTGCATTAAAATCCATTTAACATAATCTGAATGTTCAAACCTTTTATCACACATAAGCAACAGTGTACTTTAGGGAACTAAATAGAAGTAAGGACGAAGACACGTGCTCCTTTTAGATTTAAAAGCTATGTCTTTCAAATATGATTCTTAAAAGTATTGTCTGGTCGGTGCTGTTCCCGATATACCGAGGGTAAATAAGCAACTTTTAATGCTATCCTGATAGAAAGCCGCCGCCAGTATCTTGAGAATGTCAACACTACACCCAAGTGTTCTTTATGAAACATTCTAAGTATCGATATGGCTAGACAACATGTTAAAAATGTTTTTACATTACTGGTGGTTTTCGAAAGGATTCGTAGAAACTTAAAATGGCTTTGCAACAAATGAACTCATAATTAACAAAAAGCCAAGTCCATTTTTGGTAGTGCATAACGCCTACATGCGTATATTTCTTTCCATTCATAACAATTATCTTAAAGTTCAACGAACACTCCATTTGAAGGACTTGCGGTGGTATGGCGACGAGGATCGAGATATGCCGATCATAAAACAAATGACCGAGCACTCCGTTCTTAGGTAAGCTAATAACATTGTTTCGGAAATTAATCATACAACCATCTATTTAAATCAACATATAAAATTACTGTATCCTTAAAACCAATGCTTCGGAATTAAATGCACCACCAGCATGTGAAGTCCATCGCTGTCTTGACGATGCGACGGCTTCTTTGTCCTTTCTTTGAACTCACGAAATAGAATCCGAAAAAAAACATTACCGTAGCAAGGACATGTAAAGAGCATAAAGTAAGGACATACAAATCTAATGATGAGTCATTCATACCATTTTAATAATGTGGTTTTACGGAATGTTTCATATCGTGAATTGTTCCCAATATCGAAACAAATCTAATTTCATGCACTACCGTATGTCTAAACGAAAGCAGATGTCTCAGATATTAAACATAATACATTTGTCATTTTGTCACCAATAACTATACTGATGAGATGATACTTATAATATATAGTATATATCCGTTTGTATTGCCTGTTTTCATCTCAACGACATATTCTAGCGTGGTATTACTTGTGCTATTTATTAAGCGGGCTTTCATTTAATCTGTATTATATTATAAGTCTGAAAGGCGGTGTAATGCCTTTGGGGATATTCATTATATGATATTATGTGTATGAAATACAATCAACGTTAATTGAGTTTGCAACTTATATCTGAATAGAGATTGGAAATAGTTCTAAACTTATATTTATCGTTTACAATACGCCCGTTATTGAATCGAACGCCATGTGCGTGTCCTGTGGTATGTAAAAAGTGGTTCGTTGGTACATGCAAATCAGAAATATGTTCTCTTTCCTTTCGTGTCTAGTTACCCGAGCAGTGCGTGATTATGTGATGTTAATATCAACCCACGCAGACAACCATACATTTATATCAACCGATAAAATAACGTCGCAAGATCTATGAAAACACTAGTAAGGAATACTTATTATTACCAGTTTGTGACTTTTGTAACCTTTTAACGAAAGCGATTTAATCAGAAAAACAATAACCGTGGTTCATACATGTATAGAACCTTACGCATGGGAGTATAAGGAAAGTCATGCATGTTATTGGGTGTCTCGTTCTTTGCTGAATATTAGGAGTATTATTTTCCTATTAAAAGGGATATGTAATACCAGGCAATATCCATACGATCATAAGGCTAAGATATTGAAAAGAGAGCATTATATTTTGTCTTTTTGTATCGATTATACTATCGATTATATGAAACAACCTTTTAAATTCTGTTCTCCAACTACACCATTTACAACAAATCGAAAAGTTTTATTTTACTTGTGCTATTATCAACGACGCAACTCACATTCCAAATCGGCAAAGACATTGTAACGATTTACATTCTGGCAAGGTTAATCAACTTGAAGATTAAGTCATACAGGTGTCCTCTAGTGTGGTTACAAGGTTTTTTCTAACATTTGACCTGGTGACCTAGTTTTAGACGCTGTTATCAGATTCGAACTTGGACTTGATATTTTGAAGATAATCATTCTTCAACGTTTCATCAAGATTCTAGTCTCTAGAGTGGTAACGAACTAAACGTTGACGACACACACCTCACACCTCACACTGCACGACGCCGGACATAGGTGATCACAATGGCTTGCATATAGCGCTTCTGCTTTGGTGAGCAAAAAAGTGTAAAAATGTCGCTTCCTTTCGCTTATAAAAAATTTCCCCTGTCTTTTACAATATGGATTAAGTATTTTGAATTCAAAGTTTTAGGTGAGTAATTTCTTCCTGATCTGTCTAGATACCATGCAAACGAATTGTTTGTTCCATAATGACTGTATTATGAACTATCCATCCTTTTCACACATACTTAAACATATGATGCCCCGATTGAATAACTCTATATTAAACTTTCTGGATATGATTGCTTATGTCATCAATATGAACTCAGCAATATTTGTAAGCAGTTAATGATAGTTGTTTATGAAATAAGATATGTTTCATATATGAGTTTATGAAACATCTAAAATTCTCAACTGTATCATAGTTATGACACATGCCTTTTTCAATAAATGAAACATCGTAGAAAACGTCTATGTTCAATGCTTGTTTTTTATTCCACAATTTTTTGTTTTATTTAAATAAAAATCTTTTAAGAATGACTTATGACTAGAGGTTGTTATATTGTAATATTGTTCTGCTGTCTGTTTTTTATCCGAGCGGATATAACATCATTTGTTTGTACTAGCCATAATCCGTTATCATCAATATCATCAATTAACAAATAAGAGCATTAAGATCTTATTTTCATTTCCAAAGCTCTAAGAATTGTTCATGGTATTCCACTGATAATTGTGTTCGTAGCAGTCAAATAAATCACACCTAGAATCCATAAATTCCATTTAAGCGATGAGTAGAATTAACGGCTTAATGTGTCACATTAAGAATTCTATAATGTCATAACTACTGTTCATAACGGTGTGTCTCACTCGAGTACTGGTATATAGTTTTATAAATGAAAAATGAAAGTCCACTTCATAACAACTTTTCATCTAAGCAGAACTTTTAAATAATAAAGATATTTGAAATATATTATTAAATTATTTAAGATATATGACTACATGGTACAGGTCTTGTACTTGTCGACGTTTGTGTAACGGAGCGTTTTTTTACACCACAAGTTGAACGCTCTTTCTCGGTATTTTTCATTAATTACAATCAAGCTGCCAAATAGATGACATCCTCTGCATCTGTCATTCGACGCACAGTCGCATTAATTGCGAATCAGGAAACGTCTCTAGAAATTATGAAACTCCAGGCCCGCTATCACGAGGTATAGCCTTGTTACCGTCCGCTTGTCTCTAATTAAAGGCAAGTGACCAATTATCTATATAATTTTGGACATTACATACGACACAACACGTAACATTTGAACATACGAGGAAGGTGCAATTTAATCAATCCAGTCAGTTTCATGACCATCCTAAAGTCGATTATCTCAAGACAGGTTGTTATCAAAATTGAACATAAAATGAATTTATGTCATACCAATCAGGGCTGTCTAAAGTGAATAAATGGCTTGCAAACCATTATAATAGACAGTGTTTTAATACTATAAACAAAGATAACGTATACATGTATAAGCGATTTATATAAACACCTTTTATTTCACCAAGTCCTGTATTGAAGACAAATGTTTAATTTCGTTTATAAAACCGTACAATACACAGAGCACAATGTTAAGCATACAATTAATAACACCACGTTCCATTCCGGTTATTTTTTATTGAAATATATATTGATGACACCTGATATTTTTAATCAAATGACATGTTAAATTATTAAGTTAAATATATCGCACATACAAACACTCGTTATTTGTTCACTTGCTTGAACGTTATAACGAACAAATGAAGTGTTGAGCAAATTAGAGGATAACTATTGCTCAGTCATATATCTTATTTATACGAAATGTTTGAACTTGAAACATATATTTAGACTTTCATTTTTATATGTGCGGCCATTATTGCTCATGGTACTGAATATTAACAGTAAGTGTTTTTGAAAACGAACATAGTGATTATAAAGTATGTTTTCACTCTGAATTTAAGAATTGTTTTCGTTAGCCATATTACTTATTTCTGTTAATGAAAAATGCTTGTAAAATATTTTATACTTACATAATTAACACATAACCGTTCGCAAATGACATTGTCTGAATAAGTTCAAATAAAACACATTAATTCATTTAATTTACATGTTTCCAGTTTACGCTGTATAAATCAGTTCGCACTCACAAATTTCATTTTTCAGGTCTTCAAAGTAGTTTGTTTTGTCTTATTTTATAAAGAGCATTAACAAGAATAATCCCTGTACCTATTTAAATATCAAGCTAGAATGGCAACTACGATATGAACTAGAACACCCCTTAAACCGATTGTATCAAGAAGGTTTTACATTATTTATTATCTTAGTCTCTGCGATAAAATTTTAACCCATTCGTTAATGAACACAATGAAGATAAGAGTATTCCCAATATGGAAATTTCAATCATGACGATAAAAGAATTTCCTACTAGTCGAGAGAATTTCTTATAAATTTCTACCGTCTGATACACAATGACCCATTTGATTGTACGCTACTTATAAGCGTTGTACCTTTAGACATCCGAAATCATTATGTTTAATCATACTTTTATTACAGAAAGCAAGCATACATTATTATATGTTCTTGGTGGTGGAATTCCAGAAATATAATATACTCAATACAAATATAGTATCGACTGAGAAACTAAATAAAGCCCAAATCTGATTGACAGGTACGACACAAATATGATCCCCTTTATAATTTACACTTTTTTACAGTAATCTGTAGTTCATATCAAGTTATGTACTAAACAATAATTAAGACATTTGTTATCTTAAAGATATGACATTCCTGCTTCTTGTGTACACGTTTGTGAACCCTTCATGGGGAATATTGACAGAAAACACAATGCTAATCTGTTTAACCAGTTTTTCTATTGTGACGACTACGAACTTCCGTGAAATAGTATAAATGAGAATTCAAATGTGTTTTGCATGACATTCAACTTTACAATGATCAATTGTTGAGCAGTGACTTAGTTCGCTTAGAGAAATGCATACATTGCATACGTCGCTGAAATACAGAAAATAATTCGATTCTTCATCAAATGTTCATAACTAATCAAACACAATGATGCCAAATTGTTTTTTTGGTATGAAATAAACTTGATGACTACGCTTCCTAGCCTTCGACAAGAACAAAAAAGAAGTATTGTTTTTATGTCGCCATTACGATGTGTTTTGGATGTAAGGGACAATGCGGTCAATTGTTATTGCCAGGCAATTGCCGACAATCAATCTACTGTAATCTAATTTCTGGTTTGTATTGGTCTGTTCCTTGCAAACGAAACTACAAAATAAATACAGACTGACCACATAACGAAATAGACTTATAAATAGATTACCAACACGATTCCTGTCAATGGAAATTTGGATAATTGTTTTCCTACAACGCATTTTCTGCACTACATTTATTTTTGTGTACACAGTTTACAAAGTGAATTTACATTAAGCACAAAAACGCATACATATGTGATACATGTAACGTGGAGAACAATATTTAAATCCTGCAAGTTCTCTAAAGGTATTAGTTATGATAATATAAGATGTCATTACAACAAGTGTATTTTAATGTGCTTGAAAGTTTAGGAACAAGAAGAAGACCATCAAAACGAAATGCGTCAAAAAGAACACTACCACAGTTTTTGTACAGTATGCAGTTCTTTAATTTTATCAATAATCTCGATGTCGATAGTGAGATAACGTGAGATAAGGTGCTCCTTTATCAAAGCATCTTCTAACCAGTTTCCCATTGGTTGTTAATTGTTTCAGAGTGAATCTTGCAAAAATAGTTCAATAAAACGATATCTTCTCTATTTCAAATCATAATGTGCACAATGTGCTCGTTATCGTCATATACACGACAAAATTGTTTTCAATTGTAAAGATATTAACGTTATTTAACCAAATCATTCCAAAACAGGTTAGTAATTTGATAAACATTAATTTTTAATCTTAATTCTGATATTATATAATAATATATGAATACCAATTACTTTCAACAGTTTAAGTAGATTCCAAATAATCAAGGTCGCGATTCCTTTTCACTGTATATTGCGTCATTGCAGATAGTTGCTTTTTACATTATTATGTTGTTTCAAAATGGCAAAGTAAATGAAATACAATGTGGTTTGTTTTCGTTTAAGACATTATTCATATGTTCCAGATTTTGCATAATTGTCTTTTTAATTTCTTCAGCGTAAATGTAGTTTAAGTATGTAAGTCAAACAGTTGTTATATAATAAATACTGCAGAGGCCGTGCTATTATACTTATTGTGATAATATTGTTCTTTGTAATGCGCATTGCCTCTGTGTAAGCAACATTGGTGAACAGCACATTTTTGCACGAAAAGGTCATTATCAGCAGTTTTGTACTTATATGCAAAATATGAAGAAGCATCAAAGATTTAATTTTGATGCAAATACTTACAATTATAATTGCGGACATGTTTTCAGTTGTTGTCATTAAAATACGATTTATATTCATATCAGCCCCTCAATGCACTATCCTTTCAATAATGTAGACTCCGATGCGTGTACGTAACAAAGCCATAATCTTGTCGTAATAAGAACATGTCGAAACGCGCATTCAAATTCAAAGAAGTATATTTCCAATAATATATTTATATTTCTGACAATTTTATGACACCTTGTCCACGGTCTCTGTTCGCTTCTTTTTTCTAAATTGTTATTTTCATTATCAAACTTCAATAAAACATTGACTTTACTTTTCTGACAAAGAACGTCAATTTATTGTACGGTCTATGAACTCCAACCCGTGGCCTATTCTCCATTCCCGTCTTGGTAGTAGCACATCGAGGTAACCTGTCAAATGTGCTTCTGAAAATTTTGTATCCTATTCAAATTTGATCTTATCTCTCTCCACCAACCTAACCTCTGACGCATAGTGTCCAATGCGCCCAAATGATCACGCTTCCACGTGAGTAATACTTAAATAAATGATGAGTTTTTTTCTGAAACAATATGGGAAAAAGAATACTTATGTGTCAAAGGTGGCGAACCATTAACCAGTTTTCGTCAATATTTTATTATGTACAGTATGTTCAGACATGTGCAAAGTAGAAAATGTCTGTCGACGTGAAATAAGTAACATTTTCAAATCTCCAAAACATGCAAACATTCTGACATTAAATAAGATTTGCTGTAACAAAACGTTATTTAGAGAAAATAACACTTTTGTTGAAAGGGTGTAGAACGTATGCTTACATTGTATAAGGATTTCTGTCCTGATAATGTTTGTTGAATGTGAGTGTTCTTATATTTACCGCTTGCATCCAGACAGAGATGTCATGTCATATTTCAGCAATAAAATGTGATTACAAAAGTGCTTGGGTAACGGCGTGTACAGAACATTTCGTTATGGTTAAATTTTCACATAAGAGATATAACATAGTTAATTAAATGTTACGTCTGTTTACAGTGTACACGATTCATTACTCATTATTATTATAATATAAACAGATATGAATAATATAAGTTTGTATACGTTGATACAATAAAACTGTCTTATATTGAAATGCAATCAGAAAAAAAAACAAGAATTATTATTGAACAACTATTCAGATATTTGTTTAAATGCTTTGATAAATTTGTCATTCTAGAAAAACACTTAGTAATTTGCGATTTTGTATTAACGATTATGGATTTAAACAAGTGAAATATAATTGTGATTTTAAATTCATTTTAATTTTTTTACGTTTAAATCGGTAAACTGCAATAACATGTAAGCAAGTTTAGACTTAAGTATTACATTTGATTATTAAAACTTATTCTAACATCTTAATAAAACTTTATTTATAACGAAACGTATGATAGGTACCAATCTGTAAGGACAGAAATACGCTCAAACATCCAAATTAATTTGTTCTGCTATTTATTCTGCAGTCGCCGATCAGACGCACTAGTATGATATGGTATTACCGTATTATCTGCAAAAGAAATGCAATATGCAGAGCTTAATAAGATTGTCTGCGAGTGTTCGAACAGGTTGAAAGCAATTTGTTTAAAATGTTTACATGGCAGAATATGCTTCTTTACTAACGACGATATACCCGCATAGAATTGGTATCGGAGTGGACAAAATAGGATTTCATCATGATGTCACATTTATGATGATTCTAACTATCACTTGTTAAAAATGGACAACATTTCATTACAAATGTGTGTATTCAAAATTAAAATGGATTTACATATGTATTTTTTGCTTGGCAATGCTATATGTTTACACGACATTGTGATAAGAAACAATCACAAAATATTTATTAAAATATTTCATAAACACGTTTTAAAAAATGTCAAAGGAAGATAAGAAAAAACAAGTTAAAATCTGCATAGTTCCTTACGTATACACGATTTGTAGGAGGGTTTATTCGATTACGTTTTTCTTTTTGCGACATTTAGTTTTGCTGGTAAAAAAAAATTGTTCTTAAGTTTGCATTCAATTAGAACTGCGATAACAAGCATCTCATTTCATATCGACTATATTCTACATAACTCTACCATATACATTACGCCAGACTTTGAGCGATTTCAGTATCCCTAATAACGAAGTTTTTGGCACAACGACATTATATATCCATCTTAAGTGCATACGCGAATAACCACTGCTTCTAAAATTATATAAGAAACGTTTCATTTATCATAACACATGGTTAAATATATAAGACATTATTTTATATTGACTTCGGCTTAATGACTGCGAGCAGAGTTGTACAGGAATGTTTTATGAAAGTAGAAAACTTCCTACCGGAAGATGCGCACCGACCGTAAAAAAGAACCCCAAAAGAAAAAAAAATATATACAATTATGCACGCATATTTTACTTCAGAAACACAGTGACCTATTCTGTTTCAAGCTTTCTAAGCGCCCGTATTGCAGCGCTTAGAAAGCTTTTAATCGGTTGCGGTCTCCATTAATGGTTGATTGTATTATCAATTTATTTGCTAAACAAGATTGAAATCCAGTTCAAATACATATACAAAATTATTTTGCTTAGATTCTTCTCATGAGATCTCGAAGTTATTGGTTCTTATTCTTTTTTATTAATTAAGGATCTTTCCCGCTGTTTTTCCATTCAGAAGAATGATGCGGTGATGTCGATGACCGAAGTTTGTATTTGATGAGAATTGATTACAAGGTGACATCACTACATGGACTGGGGAGGTTATCAGTGATACAAACACAAATACACAGTTATGTCCCAATCGGTTTCCTACAGACAGTCTAGAATTCATCTAACATGTTATCATATTATATCATATTACATTAACTGAACAATAGTCATCGTTAATTAAGAGATTCGTTGGATTTAGTACATGTTGTATTGTTTGTCATATATACGGTCAACAAAATACGCTACATACGTAAATGTCAACGAAAATAATAAAATGGCGCACATTTTTCAAACACATATATTATCATTTTAACCAGTTCTGACATAGACTTAGAATATGAGTTATTTTGAGAAAATAATTATTTTATATCAATAAAACACATATGTGTCTATTTCATATCATATGCATGTTCCTGCATATTCCTGACCAATTGATAACATGATAGATAACGGTTAATTTCGCTTTTGTTTTAATTAATGATTATTGACTTAAACAGTATATATATAATTGTGTTAATCTTTTAATTTTACTTCCACGTCCAAATGAATCTATTGCAATAATATGTAAGCAATGTTTTACAAACGTTTTGTATTTCTTTATGATAACATATTCTAACATTTAAATAAAAAAATATTTGACATGAAGCTTATACAACGGGGTAAAACATCGAAATTGTACACCTTCTAACGAGATAAATTACCTGGAGGTTTGCGCTTTGATTCACACATTGATGGATGTTATTCAATTAATGCATATATTCAATCAAAACATACCGTATGACGAACGCATTATTCAGATATTAAAATATCCAAAGATTATGTACATATAAATACATTTCGATAAACGTATATGACAACATTTTGCTATTATCAAGAGCATTATGTAAGAAAATATAGGAGTACGTTTGTTCGTTTTGCACTAAGTTTATTATAAAGGAAGTGAGTGTCTATTTACGATATAAACGACACAATAATCCCACATGTCGCAAACGCCTTGAATAGTATTACTTGATGGCTTTGAATTTCAAGGGAGAACTATCAAATTTCTCTAAAATATTCTAAAATCGATCTCTTGCATTTAACAGTATAAACTTCTCCCAAGTTAGTATATATGGGTGCATTGTTCTTTCCGAGTTAACTGGCAAACAGTAGTTGTTTTATTGCACAAACGGCCATGTTGGCATTCTACAACATTAGTTCTACAAAGTTTTCTTCCAGTAAAATCAAAACAAAATGTACAATTATTTTATAATGTTATAAAATTAATCCACTACTTTGTATCCACTTTTTCATTTATAGCGTACATACATATTCTGACGCAAAAATATTTTGTTAACAGTTTGGACATATTATATAATTTGTATACTCACATGATTCATTTGCTGTTTTTTTTTAATATAGGGTAAATTGATTAAAAAATGTATACAGTCATAATTAAAACATTGAGCATAGTGATTTACGGAATAGTGGTTCTGGCGCAATGTTATAAATAACAAATTGTTATACATACGACGCGCGTCTAATTAGTATTAATGCCCATACCAAAGGTCTACGTAATTTCAGCTTCAGCTTACACAACTTCAGCGTGGTAAAGCATTATTTGCCTTGCTGGAAGATACACACCAAAGCAGTGATTGTGCGACTTGTCATGAGATTAAATTGAACGAAACTACTGCAAATGAAAGACGAGATTAGTTTTTTGCTCTTCTTTTTGTTTCATTAAATTGTACTTCGGAAAGTTACGATTCTATTGGTTTAAACATATTTATTTCAAACAATACACATTGTTTTACAAAGAATCACATACAACATGTACACAGTTAACATGTTTGAATAGGATTTAAACGAAAGACAATGTCTTATATAAATCTTCTCCCTATACAAATACAATGACATGTTGTCAGACGAACATACATATCTTTTTTTTATGATTACACAATAATAACATTAAGGAAAAAAGAGAAACCCCGAATATAGAGTTTTATTTGTGAAAATAGGTAATAGGTTGACATTTTAAATGTGAAAGAGAGAGAGAGAGAGAGAGACTGGCAGAGTTCTGGGTAGAAAAAAGAAGAAGTTTTGAAATACTTGATTAGGGTAAAAGAAGAAAAAGGGTTGAGAGTCGTTCTTTTACATATTAACAAATCAAATCGCATACTATTAGTAATAAATTTGTTAACTGCATCAGCTATTTTAGTATTTGTTAGGAAGTCACGAGTGTTATCCCCATATAGAAAAGTTTCAATGCAGGGGACGGAATATGCGGATATTGAGGTAAACAGTTCGCTGCGAAGTAGTGTGACGTCGTTTCCTGACGTCCGCATAGACATAGCGGGTATGTAATAATATTACGTCTGAAAAGATGTTAATTTACGGCTCTTCATTTTGTATTTAGGCGCGTGTGTAACAATTGAGAGCGTCTTTTGCCGTATGAAAATAGGGGATTTGGAAAGGGTCGATCTATGTGTTTGAGCCTTTCTAAGGAATGGATCGATTAAGCGTTTTTGACGTCATCGATAAGATGATTTCATTCAGATACAGTGGACGATAGAAACGAAATTGAAAAAAGTGTCGTTCGCGCTTGAATTGTTTGGAGATGTGACGGATTTCTTAATGAGTAATTGCTACTCGACCAAAGTGTTGCGGGCAAAAGAGACTGTAAGTTGTTTGGAACATTGTTCGAATTCATTTTAAACATTACTATTAATTTATGTTTGCGTCTTCGTTGACTGATAGTTTCCCATCTTATCTCATTATAAAGATCTTCTAATGAGACTAAACGTGTACATCCGGATGTTATTCGCTCGGCTTTGTTTTGGATTTGTTCTTGTTCAACTTGTTCATATTGCGTACAATTATCGAATACAGCGTCTGAGTTCTCATTGATTGGTCTTATTAACGCAACATATATTTTCTCGAGAGTGTTTCTATCAAGCATTACTTTTAATCGATGCATTATATGAACTCGTGTCCTTGCCTTTTCCTTTATGAGGGATATATGTGCATGTCATTTAAGTCATTGGACAAAAACACTTAAATGTTCATGGACATCAATAATATAATATTAAGGTTTCGCATAGTCAATGGAGGGTGACTTTGTTTATTTATTTTGCGACAAATAAGCATTGATTCTTATTATGGGGAAATAAAGCATACCAACCATTTATCAGCCCAGCTGGAAATTGTATCAATGTCTGATTGCAATACGGCTGCAGTAACGTTAGGTGGATTTACTACCACGAAAAGACTGGCTTCATCAGCAAACAAATGTTAATGTGCCTTTATGTCAGCAATAATGTCATTTATATACACTGGAAACATAAGTCCTAAAATAGAGCTTTCATGGACTCCTGCGAGAATTACAATAGGGTTGCATGTGATCCCGGTAATATAACTGTCTGTTTACGATCAGCAAGATAATTAGACAAAAACTATACAATATTTCTTCGAATGACTGCTTGATGTAATTTGCATAATACACCTTTATGTCATACTTTATCAAAGGCTTTACTTATATCGAAGAATACAACTCTGATCTCAAAATATATAATGCATATATGTAAGCTGAATAACAGGCAATTAACAAGATTGAGTGGGTGCAAAAAATGAATTCGCACGAAGAAAATTAAAATGTGTTTGTGTTATATCCTCTCAAAGTCTTCTCAGTAGTATTTACCAGTGATATTGGTCGATAATTCGACGCTAGGGACCTTTGTAAAAATTGGACACACATTAGCAATTTTCCAACAAGAAGGCATTTTGCAAGTATTTAGACAAGAGTTAAACAAATCGCAAATAGGGTAGCTTAATTGATGCATTTCCTATTTGAAGATTCGATTATCTATTCCATCGGGACTGGAAGCTTTTCCTACCTTAAGTCATTTACTTGAGTCATTAACCTTCTCCTGTGTTATATGTCTATACTGAAGACTGTTAACGTTTACATAATGCATAGGTGGACGATCGTGGTTGTTTTCATCAAGTGAACACTGGCTTGCAAACTACTTGTTGAGCATTTTAGGTTATCTTGTGTCATACAATTATTTTGCTCTGGTTAACACCCGAGTAGTTCAAGTGTTATTTAATTTAAACGTTTACTCGTTTATTGCAGTTTGATTTGAATTGTGGTGCTGCGATGAAAGTTTTTATTAACACTTTAATATTGTCACAACAGTGTGAGGTTTGTGCTCTATAAAACCTATTCAACCCCACAATGATATGCGATTTGCATTTAACATACCGAGGCGGTATTATTCATTAATTTTGTATTAGCGTTAGTCAGGTGTTTTGTCGTGTGTCTAATTGTTTGGCAATTGGTCACACTCCTTAAATAAACGAGCTCAAATTGATGATAAGAAAAATATTATGTCGAGAATATTTAAAGATATGATCAACGCGTTGACCCAAACTTTAATCATTGTTTGTATTGATTCTCAACATACATCGCAATTACAACATAATTGTACATTTGAGAAAATATAAAGGATTTCGCCAGTTAGATCTCTATATATTTTTACTTGAGTTTCGCATACATTGACTATTAATGTGCATACAAGTTATTTTGGTATATACTTACACGAACATCGCTATGTGCTTTTACATTGTGCTTATGCTTCATATAGTTAACATAAATTTAAATTACAGCAATTTTGTAAAAAATAAGAAAAAGAGGGGAGATGATAGGTTATTAATAATAAGGGTGAGGGATTTTTTTTTTACATTTTGCTCAATTAAGTGACGCTAGTATAATACAATTAATTGTTTCTAAAGTGTGCATTTCTATTACATTTGCGATTACAAGCATTTCATTTCATTTGATTATGTCCTTTATGACGTTACTTTATTCATTACGCCAAACTTTGAGTAACACTAAAAGCAAAGATTTGGGAATTAAAATTCCATCTTAAGTGCAGACTCGAATAACCAATACTTTAAGAAATATACAGGAAAAGTATTGTTTTATTATAAAACATGAATACATATATTAAACGTTATTTTGTGTTGAAAATGGGTAAATGAATTTGAACAGAGTTGTACATGACATTTAAATGAAAGTAGAAGACTCATTTCCGGAAGATTCTCGCCGGCCGTAAACAGAACCCGTGCAGAAACAACATACATTCATATTTTACTTAAAAATATACGTCAACACAAAAGCCTTTTATTGTTCAAGCTTTATAAGCGCCATATTGCTTTAATGTAATTTGTTGTGGTCTTCATTAACGGTTTATTGTATTATCGATTTATTTTCTAAACACGATTGAAATGCAAATGAAAAACATATTTAAACTATAATAATATGCTTAGTTGGTTCTCATGAGATCTTCAAGTAAATAGAACTTATTTTATTTTATTAATTTAAAATCTTTTCTGCTGTTTTGTCCAATTATACTGCGAGATTTGTCCATTATACCATTCACTCCAATAATGAGGTAATGTCAGCGCACGAAGACTATATTTGGTGATAATTGAATAAAGGTTGGCCTCTAAAACGGTGGGGGGAGCGGGGGATATCGCTCAAACGAACACAAATATACAGCTGTCTCCCGAGGGGCTTGTTCAGCCGGTTCTAGACTTGCACTTAGATGAATCGTATTATATCATATTACATTAACTGAACAATAGCCCTCGTTCAGTAGGAGATTCATACAGTAACAATGTGATTGGACGGGATAAAATACGGACATTTGTATTAAGTTTAGTTTGTCAGTATATACGTTACCCCCACACAATGTATATGAACATGACGTGCATTTATTAATGTTATGAGGCTAATGTGTCAAACAAATATATTATAATACCAAGCAATTTCTTCGTTATGTCCTTCTATTTGTTATCATTTTATTTCTATTATAATTGTTACATGAACACCCAAGGATGTGCATTATTCATTTTATTAGTTGTCTGAGTATTCTTGACACAGGTCATTATCATTCAATAACAATGACATCGGTTATTAGAAACAATTTGTTTTTATATCGCCTTTCATAAGTAAATAGCATACGCGCACATTGTTTCACATGTTCTCTTTTATAGTAAACGGAAATCGAAATCAGTCCGAAAATATTCGTTCATTAATCTGAACCAAGATCATCAATCAACGCTTGCTGAAAAATGTACTTGATTATTTCAGCAACATGTATGTGTATTTTGGTGTGTATGAGTTACTTCCGCGCCTTTGGCTACATTATGTTTGTAGCCTGAGTGTGTCCCAATACTCCTTCCAAATATGCATTGTCGGACAAGAATTGTATACTTATTTTTTTGTTTCTCAATTGAGTTGGTAAACTTGTAGATTGTTGGCTTCAGCAGTAATTTACCAGTTAAAAGTGGAAGAACATATCATTATTAATTTATGTATTAGAATTCATGTTTATTTAATAATATATTTGGAATTGCATGGAATTACAGTACTTTTACATGAAATTCTGATTCGAACATTTCACCCAATATTTATTAAACAATACTTCATTGACACGTTTTACAAAGGTAAAAGGTGGAAAAAAAACNCCCGGGGGGGGGGGGGGGGCTTTGTACAGGCGGTTATAGACTTCATGCATCATTTTATCGTTTTATATCATATAACATTAATGTACAATAGTCGCCTTTTATTAAGAGATTCACATTGCAAATGTGATTGAACCGGGTAGAATACGCGCATTTGTATTAAGTTGTATTTTTCAGTATATACAGTACTCCCATTCAATATATATGTAAATGAAATAAATTAATTAAATTAATGTAATGACGCAAATGTGTCAAACAAATAAATTAAAATACAAAGCAGTTTCGTCGTAATGTCATAATTTTCGTTATCATTTGATTTTTATTATATGAACAAAGAAGGATGTGTCTTAATTATTGAATACCCAGCTGCCTACATATTCGTGACGCAGGTCATTACTATTTGATCACAATGACATCGATTGTAAGAACCAATTTGTTGCTATATTCATTAGTTAATATCATACGATCATATTGTTTCACACGTTCTCTCTAATTGTCAATCAAGATCGAAATCAGAGTTAAAATATTCGTTCATAAATCAGACCCAAGATTGACGCATTAATCAACGCCTGCTGACAAATGTCTTTTGATTATTTCAGCAAAATGTGTGTGTATTTCGATGTGTATGAGGTAGTTCTGCGACTTTGGCTGCATTATGTGCGTAGCCGGAGTATTTCCCAACACTCATGTCACATAAAGATACTTTGTCGTGAAAGGATTATATAGAGCTACCAATTTAATTGTGTTTCAATTGAGTCTCAATTGAACTTGTAAATTATTTGCTACAGCAGTAATTTACCAGATTGTACTTAATTATTATCATTTAACATAAAGATAAATACTAGTACTTAGTGATGTAAACGCTTGGCACATGTATTGGAATTGGAATTGTTTAAGTAAAATAGTTTGAAGGTATATAATTGAAATGTAATTATACATGTGCTGTTCTGTATCGTATTAATCTAAAACATATAACATAAGAAATATTTTTATGGGTAATGACTTGTACTAAGATTCAGGTATAGCATAGTTATTATGCTGTTGTTAAATGATAATAATCGAGTTATTTGATATTTGAAATATACGTCGTACTTCAACGATCCAATACGATTATGGGATGTGTTCATAAAGCTGATTGTCGTTGAAGTATCGTCTTAAGGTCCATCTTTGGCAACTGTAATGATTAAATATACCATTATCATATGTGCCAGTATATGTCCATAAACGCAAAGAATAAATCGTTATTTCCCGAGAAAAAGCGAGACTCACAGCTACATCTGTCACCCGAGAGGGATCGATGTTTTCTCATTAGCGTTAAAATATTTACATAAGTCGCTATTTGTCAGAGGCGTTATGATAAAGCGATGTGTGCTTTGATGTATGTTAATTAACAATTACGAAACGGTCCAATCTTAATTAAATGTGTCCGGAACAAACAGTTATGCAAAACAGTCTTTATTAATTTTACGTGTTTGATTACTAAAGCAAAAAATGAAGCTTCGGCTGCTCTATTAGGAGATAATTATTTGTTCGTATCCACTACTTTTTTTTTAAATACTTTAACGTCATTTCAAACTGCATCTTTTACGTGACTTTTCATGGCAGAAGAAAGATACGGAAACATTAAACGTACATATTTCATAATAATTCAGATATGACTGTCCCCTATTATATAATAACAAAAAGCGTTGATGAATGGTTTCGTTAGATAAGTTTAAAATCAATAACATTTCATAATGCAATTTTAAAGAATATAAGGAAAATGTGTAAGGTACGCATGTTCTTTTATGCGAAAAACAAATATTGTGTTACACTTAATTTTCAAATTTTTATGGCAGATTTAAATTAACAACTGTCACAAGCATGTGATGAAATTTCCTGTTTGACCTCGCGTTGATGTTTTGTTTTAAACATTTCAATATCAGTAAAGGAATATATAGTGGATAATTGTTGGTTTCGGTAGTGTATAATTCACGAACAATCAGAAACATCAACATATTTTGAGCGACACAGGCACTCGTGAATTTTTTTATTTTCAATTATTATGAATCGGCAATCAACTGAACTAAACACTTGCTCTAAAGTTTAGGCTTTTTCATCGTTTGGTCAATTTAAAAAGGGTTCAACTGGATATGTGTGCACAATAATAACGCAGTTATGACGTCATGAAAGTTTGTTTGAGTTTGGCATCGTTTGCGTGTCGTTCTATTTACAATTTTAAGTTCGGAATCGGGAATAATTCACACTAAAAAACTTTGCTTACCGTTACTGTTATTTTTCACTGTTCGAAACGGTAAATAAGCTATTTTATGATTAAGTTGCACAATAAACAATATAATATGAATAATATATATATATATCATTATTACTATGTATTTTAAATTTCAGTAAATGATGCAATTCCAAAATGTTTCATAAATTGTTATAATATCTTCGGATATAACCGAATAGCTGGGAAGTTGAACAGCATCACACTTAAATTTTGCTTTTGAGACCATTTCATCAAACTTAAAATAAAAGAGTTTAAGTTTAAGTATGAAATATTCTATGAAAAAAAATTCCAGTTGCTAAACAATTGCGTCATAAGAGAATATACCTTATTCAGTAGTTATTGTTGTTTTAACTGTTGCAAAGCAACTGAAATGAAATAGTTCAAAGGTGGGTTTTGCCATTTGAGATATTTCATTTTATTTTCAGCCTTCGTGGTCAGTTTATCAAGTATCCTCAGAATCAAGGTAATGCAATAAAACAGACGTGTTACAAAACTACCGTTCAATTAACAACATTTATTACCAATAAAATACATAAAATATAATACTTGCGACTGTGCATTATTTGCTGCGTTACAAGAACATTTTATAAATGGATTCGCTAACACAACAATCATAGCGCCAACACAATTATATGACTATTGGTTGTTGATATGTTAATTCAACTCTATGTACAAATAAGCATCGTAAGTTTGGTTCATAACTATTGTTATATAATTATCAGATTTAAATTAAAATGTTTAAGTTATAATGATGCAAAGGATCGATTTGGTTCATATTTCCCGCTTTCAAAAAATACATACATTGATTAGATATAAACAATGTTTAACAGACAATGTAAGTACAGACGGAATAATAACAACTGTCTTCGAAAGTATCTTATCTCAACAAAATTGATTCTCTCAGGAACAACATAACATAACTTTTATGCTTGGCATAATTGCACGAATGTTGCATGTGTTTGTTCTGACTTGTATTGCACGAATGTTGCATGTGTTTGGTCTGACTAGTATTGCACGAATGTTGCATGTGTTTGGTCTGTAATTGCACGAATTTTGCATGTGTTTGGTCTGACTAATTGCACGAATGTTGCATGTGTTTGGTCTGACTAATTGCACGAATGTTGCATGTGTCTGGTCTGACTAATTGCACGAATAGTGCATGTGTTTGGTCTGACTTGTATTGTGGCTAAAGCGCGGTTATGAATAACTGTGAAACGTCCTTGTTGTAATACATGTAGTTTGTCTCTGTGAGTTCTTACAAAACCGCGAAATATTTAATCGAATGATATTTACTCGTACATCAACTTTTGTTTTTAACCGGCCAGTAGCTGTTTATATCAATCACTGTTCGGAATTTTATCTTATTACTCATACTCGACTATTAAGTCATCATTTGCGGATGCAAGCTTCGTCGTTATTTTATCATAAGCCTCACCTGACACATTACAAAACAATAGGAAAAAATTGTTATTCTTTCTGTATTATAAGTACATATATTTACACTTCTTTGATATCCTTATGCTTTAACATACATGAAACACATACTTATCAACTTGCTGCTCCTCTTTTAGTAAGAGTAACTTAACATTTTTGGTTAAATTACTTAGGTCTTTTGTTAAAAATCATTTATGGTTTCTTTTTTAAGCCATTGGATGGGTGGTGGTAAAACAAACTTTTCCATTGAACATTATTCGTTATAAAATAAAATTCACTTACCCATTTCATTTGAAAATTAAATGCAGAGAACACTTTCTAGACCTGACCACTAAAATCAAAGACATGCCTGGAGAGAGTGACTATTTCTTGATTCTTGCTAATAAAACATTACACACACGTAAAGGTAGATTTTAAGGCAGTAGGGACCTAATGAGATCGGGAATAGTCGGTCGATATTGCCGTATTCGGAAAGCGTTCGGCAACGATTTGTTATCTACGTCAAAGTCCGGAAATAATACTTAAAACACGAAATAAATGAGTTCGTTGTATTGTCAGAACTAAAGATACGAAAAAAATGTGTGTATTTTTATTTTAGAACTAAATGTTTTCATCTCCTTAAGATTAATTTACTTTAAAATAAAAATATTATATAATTTTTCGTTTGAAAAAAACAAAACGTTCATGAATGTATGTATTTTTATTTTAGAACTAAATGTGTTCATCTCCTTAAGATTTATTTACTTTAAAATAAAAAATATTATATTATTTTTCGTTTGAAAATTTATTATGTTCGTTCATGACGTCACGGCTGTTGACATTCTGTTGGACAATGAAAGTGCGTAAAAAGATCAGGCGGTTTGCAAACACGAAAATGAATGTGATACCGATTACCAAAGTTGTCTTGCTGTTGAATGCAGTTTATTTCAGACACACTACAAGTACGGTATGTTTATTCACACTTTCTATACATAAACAAATACTTCTCTTTTCAATTGTTGCTTATGAATTGCGACGTTTTAGAACGGGTTGATGAATCAAAAAAAATATGTGGCTTATTGACGAATTGGCTCGCAGTTTTTTCCTTTATATTTAGGTGTTCAACATCTCTTAGATGTCAATGTGGAAGCATTGTCTGGAGCAGTTTACAGAGGCAATTTCCATCTTGTCAAGTTTGAGTCAGAGCCAGCCTGGGTAACCTTTGACCTTGGAACAACGGATCGAAGTAAGACAAATTAGTTTTTGGACTTTTCCCATACGCACGAAATAAAACTCATTTACAAGAAGGTTATTACTTCATGCAACACAACTTTTCATGTTTGATAATTTGAGGTCAATGAGTCTTTAATTTGTGAAGTGCTTGTTTTCCTTAAAATCGATTGTTTCTCATAACAAACAATTGTATAAGACGTCAGTATGAAACTTGAAAGTGATAATTGCATTCATGAAAACAGCATCGTGTGAATTTACTTTTTCATTACAGTTCGAGGTAAAGTTATTCCAGAAATTACTCAGATTGCTGCAGTGGATTTTAAAAAGGGGTTCAAAGTTCTCCGCATATGTGAAGCCACCAGTGCCGAAATTCTGCTGAAGCCCAGAAAGTAGCTGGCATCCCTGTTGATGATAATGGCAACATGTGTGTAAATGGTGACAATGTGGATAGTGTGTCCATTGTGACATGTATTGTTTGCTATATACGATTGGAAATGCCATGACATTTTGTGGTAAACTGCGGCTTTATGCATGGGTTGCCTTTGGACTTTGGGTGACCTTACGATTGTATTATTAATGCATTATTATATCCATATTAAGCCAATTTCAGCCAATTTTCATCATATATCAGAGTTTATAACTTTAGCTTTTAATGAGCAACAAGAAAATACCAAAAAAGATTTGATATACAAATTTATACTGAAATCCATTGCATGATTATAAATGGGGGTTTTCATACTTAAAGTGAAATTTCTTGAGATAGGAACGGTACAACTTCCTGAAATTCATTTAGTGCGTAGAAAATATGGTATATTAGATTAATATGTACAATATATGCATTTCATCACACTGCGAGTGACATTAAACGTAATTAAAGGTTCTTGTCACTGAACGATTTGTTGTCGTTTTTGCCATTTTATCCAGACGAGTGCACATATTATTGGAGATCAAAGGCACAATTTGATTTCTATGACACTTTTTCATGATGTTTCTACTAGCACAATCCATTTGAGTACGTTTATTAACTTAATTGTCAAAAAATATGTATATCCCATTTACAAAAACTATACACTTTGAATATAGGGTCAATCCATAGAAAAGCTCAAGCGAGTCAAGGGGTATGCATGGGTTCAAGGGGTTCAACCAAGTATAACAAGTTAACCGGCTGGTAAAAGAAATTACAATTAGTTGTGTAATACAATTTACAATGTGGAAATAATAACAAATTGTGTTTCTGGAAAAAGTACCCATTAGGCTCCCTCTACCTTAAACAACATCTTTCTGTTCGTAATAACCATGAAATAAGTTATTTTTTGCATAACCTAAATTGTAGAAGCTATACGTATGCAATATAATTATATTTCAAAAGATTAAAATGCTCACACAAATAAACAACAACAAACAAAACATAATGGGAAACAATAGCTTTGTCAAAGAAGTGAGGAAACCCAACCACAAGTAGTTTGACACTAAACCTTTCTACCTTGACTCAAAAATCAAATGGCGTTATGTAGATTTTTGTATAAAAAATACAGAGGAACTAGCCAAACATGTGTCGAAGTTATCAAATTCAAAAACAATATCCCTACCGTTTTGGAAATGTTCTTAAAAAGGCGGTAGTTTACAAATGGAGAATTGGTTTCTTCTAAGTATTTTTATCGTGTTCAACCAATCTTTGAGATGAAAGAGTGGTTAAATTGAACCATTAATTCGTGTGTAAAAAATCGGTATTCATCTTGTTTTCGAAATTTTAAAAAATGTGGAAGTAGAATCCGCAAACCAAGTTATATCTAAAAGGCGTTAGGTTTTGAATTAATAAGTTAAGTACGTTTATCCTTCAATTACTGATTTCTCGCAAAGATTTTATAAAAAAAAAAACTCCTTCTTAACTGTCAACATTTGGTCGATATTATGATCAAAAGAATTGTTGGTGAAATCGACAAATATATTATGAATACTCTTGAATCGCAATGAAGATGCCATCTTTAAACATAGCCAGTAATAATAAGCTATCAAGAAAGCCATGTTTAGTCTCGTGACATGTCACACGGAATCAGTACCAGAAATGATAAATCGTATATACCTAATGCTTTTATGATGCCATCATGTAGTACAAAGCATGTTGTATGAGAACGCGATTAGTGTCACAGCATGACATTTCTTTATTAAACCTGCCAATTAATAAAATCGATTGGCACTTCTGCCCATTGCATATATTTATGATGGCCATAGTAAAATTCGTGAATAGGTTTTAACTTAAGATGTTTGCGTTGTGGTTTTATAGAGGAATATTTGTTTCAGGTTATCTTGTTTTAGAAGTCTATATCAAATATTCAACATTATCTCCCAGGGCGTGGTCCATTAAGGTCCCAGGTGCCAGATTTGAACATTATTTTATGTTATATGCAATAGATAAAACATTGGAGCCTTCCGGTTTCAGAGGATATTTATTGAGTTGTCATTAAACATATATATACAGATCTGCACATCTACATACATGTACGCAGTCGACCGTAACGTTTAAATAACTTGGTAAAAGGGTCATCAAATGGTGAAGTTTTATGACATTTTATAGAGATTTTGTTTGAATTACAAGTTGATGTACAGAGGGACGCACGTGGGAAAGGCGACATACATAACGGCATCCCCAAAACTGCTTGTGCTTATGTGAGCTATACATATGCATAACAATCATTGGTGTCTCCAATCCAGTGCATTCAACACAAATAGAATGTATAAAACTCTTTGGTATTGCCATTTAGGATTATTGAAAATTATATCCTTAATAAAGCATTTTCGTTATTATTATATTACAGTTTCATCTTCATTCGTTCTAGATCCATTACTCTGTACATCACACAATATCAATACGATTTCCCCAGACTACGTATACAAATATGCGATAATTACTTATGTCGAAAGGTCTATCACTCTAGTAAAAATGTTGTTTTTAATAAAATATAAATGATTTTGTATCATTTGTACAGGCGTCGGAATGAATCGCGCATTGATTACATCGCTTTCGGATTGATAACATTGCATCACTGAACCTGAAATTGGAATACCGTCATTAAAGCTTGTAACAAACTATTTTCATCGATTAAATTATGAATACATTCCAAAAACCAAACATATCAATTGCACGCAACAGGAACAATTCATGCCGGTGTTTGCATGTTTGCATTTAATAATAAATGTGTTTGTCATTTACGATAAAACAGCACAAGTAAACATGTATGTATTATTTCTCTGCTCGTTTAAAGATTGTGCTCTCTACTTCTTTTATTTTTTTATAATTATTATTTTGTGCAGGTACAATTGCAATATATACCGTTTATAAAAGGTAAATTAAGCGTTCAACAGGTTGTTGTTGCAGTAGTGCACTACTTACTGAAGCGATTCGTTATAAATATGGACATGGATAAATGAATATAATATTGTGAAATAGAAACTAATGCTGTCATCATCGAACATACAATGTTGTAACACGATATTTGTACGAAGGTCTGTTAGAACAAACGTCGCACAGGTTAGCAGAAAAACAACAATAACGCCCCGAGCACACCATTGTTTGTGTGCGTCTCTGATGCCATTTTGCTTAAGGTTTCTCTTCTATCTTCGATTGTAAGGTTGATAACGAACACATGCACTCTTTTATGTCTCTGACGCTTGTTCGTTAAGGAGCTTTTGTAACTTAGAGATTTAGTCGGTATGCGGCATTGTTAGTGAAACAGGAGCGGTTTTGTCTGTCAAACGTTGCGTTTCAAAAAGATGACAGTATATTTTGCAGCTACCTCGGAGGCATCAATAATCACCGTACTATAATTATCGGCCAATAACAGGGTACTCCTGTCCATTTCCATGTTTCAGACAGACGCACTCTATTCTGCCGTCTGGATACAATTTAAGAAAAACGAATACGTAGAACTTTATGTTTTGAGGTGTGTCCTGTTGTTTTGGGTAGATTATCAATTTAATTCAAGAGAGATCAGAGAAAGTATTATATGCATGAGTATCTTAACGCAGCCACAAGTGAAACTAATTTTATTCCAGCGCATATTCAATGTAACCACGTAGAGAGATCGATAATCTACCAAAACCAACACATTAAAAACTAAAAAAGAAAACTCGCATTTACGAGTCACAATGTCATGTCATCAAATAACATTTGGTCGCCGTGGCGTATTGGATATGGTGTCTGCTTAGCGATCGAGAGGTCATGGGTTCGATCCCCACTGTGGGAGCGTTCTTTTGATCTCCCCCATAGACACCAAGTTCTGATACTAGTCCCAGGAAACGGACTCGAGAGCGTTTTAAATAAGCCTTAGGCTTTCGATGCAATCGAGCTAAAATAAATAGGTTTTAACTAAATAATGTTATTGTTTTCCAAACGAAATGACTTTACAGGTACTCTTTTGCATATACTGGAGTCTTATACAGCTTAAGTTAAGTCATCCTTTTTATCAATAAATTAATTGATAATCTGCATCAAATAAACAAGGTCTTGTTCATAATTCTAAAACTATTTTCACATGTTTTGAGCAATTTATATGTTTTAAAATGGATTAGTACTTGAGTACTTCTGTCAAATTTAGCTACTTGATAAACTGACAACTGACATATTATTACTATATTATTATTTGTATTTAGCATAGGTATCATGATGATCATTGATGTTCATTGTTATATTTATGATGTTGTTTCCTCTGCTTGCCAATAGGGAGTCTCTCAGAACACGCCATGGTAACGGCATCTGTGTTGTTCTGCATTGTGACCGCTCTACTGAACACTTGGAACCCAAGGTTTGCAGTGCAATTATTTAAAGAGATTTAGAATATGCCTTTGCGTTTTCTTCAAATAATATTTAGAATGCATGCATTTTTGTGTGCCATCAGACATCCCTATGCTGAAGGTTGGAGGCACAATTTGTTTCCCATCTGTCTCAAGCAGAGTAAACAGTAGAAATTATTGTTTTGCCATGAAACATCTGCTCATACTCAAACATAAGCATACGTACACAATACAATACTTACACGCTATGATCATTCATAATCCAACTAGATCCTTATGTCGACAGACACCATATTTGGTCAAGGATTGAGCTAAGTGTTGTTTTTTTTTAAATATATTTTATTAAAATCGTTTTGACTTTATTTTTTACATCAACACTTTTTGTGGAATTTATTGTCAATGTCAACATTTTAATATGTATATATATTTCCAACTTAAAATAAATATGAATGAGGTAATTTAAATAAAATATAATAATTAACAGTTATATTTACATTTATATAAATCTTGTTTGAATAATGAAATGAAAGTTTTTCTTCATTATGACTTGATGTTATACATATCTAATGTTTTTAGCTCACCGGAGCACATTGTGCTCATGGAGAGCTTTTGTGATCGCATTTTTTTTTTGGACAGAACATGTGTTCCACTTCCAGCTCAGAACAGGTAAGTTCCTTGGGGACTCAGGGGAGTGCCTAAGGGCCTTTTTCAAGCCTGATTGCAGAAAGCATAATATAGCTGTCACACTGGTCGAAGGTCTGTGTCTTTCTGAGCTTGTCAAGACTGTTACTTATCATTCATAATCCAATTTCAAAATAACGTACCACATATCTTAACAGTGTGGATTTGGTGTGTCGTGAGCAAGATCCATATCCTTTGCAAATAGGTCAAGGTCACATTGTCAAATTTGAGCATACTACAACTTAGCCAAACTGTAACTTCCAGTATTTATCCTGCAATTGTATAATAACTTACCTCAAATGTTCACCATGTGGAGATCAAAAAAGCACCCTTTGGAGAGGAAGTTTCGCGTTAAAGATCTAAATCCATAGCTTAAAGGTCAATGTCACACTTAAAGCAAACATTTGGACGTTATACTGCTTATCCTGACTGAAACTTCATCAGATTAATGCAATGTTAGACTGATTACCACAAATGTTCACCATGTCGAGACAATGTGGCGCGTACACCACTCTGTCCCTAGCTCAAAGGTCATTAATAATCTCTTGGCCGGACTGTAACATTCATTAAGGAGTTAACATATAATGTACTTAATGTTAACTTTGTGGAGACGGTTTGTCATGTGTAAGACACATGTTCTTAGTTCAAATGTCAGGGTCACTGTTAGAGGTGAAAGGTGACATTTTGGCATTACATTTATGCGATGTGTCTGGTCCATAGATTCATCATTCATCACTCAATTTTAAAATTACTATCCAAAAATGCTAACCAGGTGAAGACAGAGTGTGGTGTGTAACAATCATGTCCCTAGTTCAAACGTCAAGTTCACACTGAGGGGTCAAAGGTGAAATGTTGGCATAACACATGTTATTCGGATTGTTTCATTCTTAATTCTGAAAAACTAATTTCTAAAAAATTATAAACAGCATTCTCGACACCAGGCCCCAAATTTGTCAGACAGGCTTATTATTGTTCTTGTTATTTGAATAATTTAACACTTTGAAGTGTCAGAAATGACTTTGATTTTGCAAGAGAAACAAACTTAATTTAAGTTGTGCATGTTTTGTGTGTTTCAGAAAGATGTTCAGATTGTTAGTATGGACTTTGTTTGCTGTTTTTGCTGGCTGTTAATATTTCCCGCCTGTTCATCGCAATCCACTTCCCACAACAGGTGGTCCTTGGAGCAGCTGTAGGAAGGAGCTTAAAAGCATGTATGCTTAACACTCATTTAGAATGTTCTGGATGAAAAATGGTATATTTTTGCATTTGATCGATTTTTAGGAATTTAAGATAAAATGTAAACTTTGTTAATTTAAGTCTTGCATGAGCTCATACTTAAATATTAGGGCGCAGCTGCTATACATACCACCGAAAATGAACAGTATATAAGGTGAAAATTGGCTACTTTTTGGTGCGTAATAATGTTTGCCTTGTGCACAACCTGTTGTATGCACATTGAGCCGTACTTAGCCTACGCTTTGAGCATTGAGTAGTACACAATTTGCTGCAGGTCCCATTTAGAAAAAGCAACAACAACAATTTATAAGTCATCTATTGCAAAGACATGCATTATCAGAATATCATTTATAAATCATGCAAAACTGTATAGTTGTTATATGTTAATTCTTAATTATTTACTGACATTCAACTATTTGGAAACATTAACAGCGAATTTGTACCCAGATATATTTTCGTGTCCAATTTGACATTGGGGTCGTGTTTCACATAGAAAGTATTTTATACTGTAGGGGTCATTCATCTCATTGTGTGTGTAATCCATACTTGTTATTCATAATGCTGATAAACGTGTGAGCTTTCTTCATCTTTCAGGGCTTGGTGCCTTTCAAGTTGTTGTCAACCAAAACAAGTCTTCGAAACTGCGTATGTTGAAGCATAACCCTCTGCCATTGACCATCAGACAGTTGCACGTTGTTTGCGCAATATATTTGTGCCGTTCAAGTAATTATGTAAAACCCGGACAGAATAGTGAGGTGTCTTTCTACTTGTGCACGTGCATAACATTCGGATAGCTTGTGTTTGTTGTAATGCTTGCCACTTCAGGGTTTTCTGCTGAGAAACTTAGTACGAAAAGTAGCGCTGACAATAGAAATGCGCAAGTAAGGAATGAAAAGTTAGAATAAATGTCAAAATAATAGTAGTATCTGCGGTAATTAATCCTTTATGCAGTTAACTGTTGTTGTATGTGTACATGTAATACTTTGAGAAAAACGGCCATCATAATGTATATATGGACTCTATAAACTGTGGAGTCAACAAACAACTCATGTGCAATTTTACTAAAAATTGTTTATTTTTCATTGCATGAGTTTTTTAATTTTTACATTTTAACAATATACATCAGCAACACACGTATTTGATAATGCGATACATTATGATTAAAATGTTTATCCCCATTTATATAGTGGGTTTAAAATCGTTTGTAGGTCGGGGAATGGGATGTTTAAAATATCTCCACAACATGACCGGTACTTACACTCTAAGAACGTCGCCGCCACCGCCAATATCACCGCACTGAACAAGGAGTTCCGGTAGGCGGTGTCAAATTTAAAGTTCTTCAGCACAATCCCTGCTATGGCAGGCGTCCACATGACGTAAGGTGAGAACGTGTAGCGCGTGTACTTGTCAAGGTCGGTTATGTCCAGGGCCATCTAGATCGGAATGGAGACCAGAATGAGCACTAGAACAACGGTACTCGATATGTCCTGGCTGGCGGCGGTGTCATTGACGTCACTTCCGTCTTTATACGTTATCACGAGTCCGACGTTGATGTAATAGGCAACGGTGACCTAGGCGGCGTAAAACGCTAAACTGTTTTGAATTAGCATTCGAAAAAGCCACATATCGACGTACAGAGCGTTGCATGTGAGGAAGTCTAGATTGGTATACAGACGTTCAAACGAGTACGGCAAACACACGTACAATATAAGAGGCGTAAACGCTATTAACGGCAGCGCTATGGCTAGTTTCGTCCTATCCCAAGAAGACATACAGCCGACATTTGCTAAGTTATTAAGAATGTAGAAAAATTAATAACACAGCCATCTGGTATGCGTATGTGCCAACTTTACGCCGGAATATCGTCACAACAGCGAACAGAAGGCACGCGGCCTGCCAGGCGTGAATAAACCCCCAAATACTTAATGTCCAATCCGCCGGGGTCACCTCCAAGTAGAACACATTTGCTATGCTGCCTGTATTGTTTTGGAATACCATAGCAATTTAAAACGAAAACGTGACCAATTTATATCTTGGGCAATTGCTCGGTCTCGAGTTTTCTCATAGTCGTGCAAATCGGTTAAGGGTTCATTGCATTTCTGCGTTCCAGGTACGATTAATATCTTTTGGTTTGTAAAAGTTTATTGGCATTGGGAGGATTTATTCTAACACACCGCTCACAGTCTACTTCAGTTTTATTAAAAAGATAATTTAGTCTAAGAATTCTGGTTTAGAAGTAATCTGCATACATAATCGGTCGTGTTCTAGCATAATAATGAACCAAATATTGTTCAGAACCTAAAGCGTTTTCAGCATGTCCAGACGTATTAAACGCACAATATTAGCATAACATTTAAAATATAACGCAAGTACACTAAGCTCGATAGGGATGGTTGTAGAGACAACATAAGTGCAATGAATGCCTAAAAGTCCACATGCACCATTGCGCGTGGCTCCCAGAGCGTTGAACGCTGCCACTAGGGCGCACACGATCACCGTGGCAACGACGAGGAGAATCTTGGGAACGCTGTGGAGGGCCATGCGTTCCTGTATGAGAATGAAGAAATGATATTCGTGCTGGCATGAAGATCACCGTGGGTGTCGCTGCTAATGGAATGTATTTGTTATCTCGCGATATTTCTAGCGCGGCCTTTAAAAAAAAGTATTAACACAGATTGATCTACCAGAAATAAAAGAAGTAAGCTCATTGACATATTGATTATTTTAATATTTAAAATTCGGTTATTGCGTGATATCATCTGATCTAGTCTCGAATATACTAGTATACTCGTTTGCATACAATTGTATATCTAGACATAGCTAAATGAAACTGACCAGTCTTTATGGTGTTCTTTAATGTTAAATAGGAAGTTAAATGTTTCATTTGACGTTGCGGCCTAAACCATTGTAACATTAACGCATTTTAATAAGGAAACAAAATACTGTTTTCAGCAACGTTTCGCTTAATATCTTCATCGATTTTAACCACTTCACACCGTTTGTTCTCACTCAAAACTAACATATCTTTATACCCGAAGATAAAGTGCACGCGTTCTTTGCTTATGGTATGGAACACGCGGTCAATGACTTGTACTCGACTTAAATGGCATTCGCTTAATGGCAAATAAATGCAAATATGGGTAGACTATTAGTTTATCTAATCACACAACTGACCAAGTGTAACCGCAATTATGCACTCGTCAAAGATTGGGAGATGAGGTTATATTTTGTGTCAACCATTTTTTCTGTTTGTCGAAAGATCACTAGTTCCAAATAGTTATACTATCTTATTGCCCAGATCGATTGTCCAATATTTACCAATAACTAAATAAGTTTAAAGATTTCCGTTTATTAGCTCACCTGAGCACAAAGTGACATTATCTAAACTGAGTTCGAATCAGGGCTACGTTCACAAACAAGGTCATTAGGTGAACTCTTAGACAAACCTTATTACAAATTCTAGAGGCCACATGTATTACCCAATATTGATGATACTTAGATTTTTATCTAGACATGTTATAGGTTTAAGTGGGGTCAAAACAAGATCTCCATGATAAGTCTTAAACAGTTTGTGTCCGTGAACTCAGTTTAGCGCTTAAGGGCACTCTTGTGTGTTTTCCACACAGGTCTTGTTTACTATGACGAGAGCTCACTGTATTTTTAATTTAATCTTTACGCTTGGTACGTGGTGAAAATATTGGTGGACGCATCCGTTGTTTTTTAAAATGATCGTTATGTTTCAGACACATTTGCTCTTGACGTTCAAATCAAACGTTAAATTTTGACACACACGATTTACACGATAATAATTTATGAACAATCTTATTTACCTAGTTATGACATAATACCATGGAATCGTCGTAACTTAAGGTTAAATATTTAGTGAATCGCTAGGTTACACTCACTAGTTAACGCTTTAGCCCAGTAGCCTTTACACACCATGCGCAATAACAAAACGTGCATAATTAGAACGCATTCGGTTACATAACGTTGCGTTATCTTAACGCTATCGAATCGTTGTAAATATCAATATGCAAAAGTTTGTCTCATACATCTTGCCAGCCTTTTGTGCCCAAGTACACAACTGTACTTACATATATAAACGTATTCTTCGCAGGACCACTTTCTTACGCCATGTTGTTTGAATATTTGGCTAATATACGTACTGCCATTTAGGAAACATCGTCCTGACTCTGATTAATGAAGCGTTCGACACAAATTACAGCGTCAGCTTAGCGTCAGCTTCACAACTTCTTGTCCTCGACACACGGATTAATAGCTCTGCATTACATTGCAGCATGGCGAGTTTTAGCGAATTTAACTTTTTCAAACAAAAAGTAACAAAAGCAACACACTGGCAACACCCTTCCAATAGAAAAAGAAAAGAAACATAATAATACAATATCAAAACAACAACATCCACAAATAGATAATATGCTTATCCTCTTCGTATGGCTTCGTAGTTTAAAATAGTTTCAACGCTATTGTTTGTAAGTTCACACTGCGAAAAAGAAAAAGAGATTCTACATTTGACTATTTTAAATATTTTACTGCAACAGCAGCGTGTATCGAATTTCTAGTTAATGTCTAGGAATTTTGTAAAGCTATTTTGCTTTATTTAAACTTGGAGACAACGACCCCAGTGATCGAATAAATCTCATTTAATCTCAACGGAAAACGGATTTCTGTATCTTAACATAATACAACTGCAAAAAGTAGTTAAATCGTTACCCTATATGCACTATCATAAGAAAAATAATTTATCAAGGGTTTTTTATATAAACTGTAGACTGCCTTAATATGTCCAACCTTTATTTCATCAACCAATAAAAGTTTCACCACAGTTGGATGGAATTAATCACCATATTCGAAATTTAGTAACAATCAATTATTAAAGTAAAACAGTACAGTCACGGCATGATTGTCTGTTTCACGTCGCTGTAACGTACTGGTTTCACCTTGTGCACCAATTTCTCTTAATAATAAGACATTTTTGTTTCAATTATTTGTTTTTATTCATTCCGGGCTTCATGAAACCTTATATTCCTAAATCAACCGTGGATGAACCACCAGTAGGAGTGAAACATGTTGTGTAACAATTCTGACGTCAAGGTGTTGTGTGAACTTTGAAGTAGCTCATCTGTCTCATCTAACAGCATATCACATAACGTTCGCGTTTATTAAAATGTATATATGCGGCTTAAAATAAATGCCCAACTCCTTTCTCACAACCTTAAAATGGAATGCGCTTTCGATTAAAAACCTTCATAAAATGAATCATCTGAATTCTGAAATGCTACAAACAGGTTGAACTTGAGCGGGAATATAGTCGGTTTGTCAAATAAATTATATCCTTGACCCGAAAAAGTAGTACGCACAGAGTTTTGTGGCGAAATAAATCACCCCACTGATAGAATGCAAAATATCGTCGACTTAATAGACCCACTGAAAAGTGTTAACTTAAGTTATCAAGATTGGCCAAAGGGTCTCTTTTAATATAGGAAGAAGGTGTTTTCATTTCTACGAATTCCTGAAAAATTTGTTCACCATAAACATACCCAAAATAGGTTATTATTTGTAACTTTATAAATGTAAAATGGTCAACCAAATTAAAATTAAACGTATCATACCTTTTCTGAACATTATAATACCACAATAACTAAAACCAAACTAAATAGCATATATATGAAGAAATGAAGTGAAACAGGGCCTAAATATTGACAAAATTCAAAGCTTAGACACCAAACATGACATAATATGTTTATATATTTCAATGTTTGATATTTCAGTTGTTTATTTAAATGAAAGCCCTCATTTTTTTTTAAGAAACCAGCGTACTTAAAAACTTTAACATAGCCCGGACATAATATAGCTTTGACAAATATTTATTTGCGAACGTGCGTTAGTCATTCCGAGCTTGTCCTGACTGAAAGTTTTTTATGTGTTATGAACTCTTAAAATAACTCACCACATATGTTCGCAAAGAGAAGGAATGTCCCGTCTCTCTAGCTCAAGCTCAATGGCATACTTATAGGTTTAATAGCATGTTGAAGCACCTTGTCGCGTGTAAGGCCGTCAGATCAAAGTCACACTTAGAGGTCAAATGTCAAAGTTAAGCATTAAACGCTTGTCCCTAATGCAACTTCATCGCTCATCTTGCATTGGAAAAAACACACTAACCTTAAATAATCACGTGTGTGCCGCGAGCATGTCTTGTGTCCATCGAGAAAATATCAAGTTTACAGGTTCAATTGTTGTCGATTAGTGTTTCTCATCGTTATCACGACGTCGTTGCCATGGTTTGCTAAAATATTAATCAGCTCATCACTACCATAAACAATTATTCAGAATAGAGTTATTTTGCAAAGGATTGCTGACATAAAACAAGCTGACCTACATCCTGATAACCAATTGACAAATAAACAAATTGTATGCACTTTTACGAGATTTC
The DNA here is from genome assembly GCA_007657795.1 of Dreissena rostriformis. NCBI lineage: Eukaryota > Metazoa > Mollusca > Bivalvia > Myida > Dreissenidae > Dreissena > Dreissena rostriformis. Next base: position 58,433 of record VMBQ01000794.1, read on the forward strand.
AAATTGGCAATTTCCCTGTAATGACCGCACGGACGAGAGCCTATTTCTCGTTCAAGTGGCACTAAGTTGTTTATTTAATCTACAACGCGTACGCAAAGGCATGCAACAAACACCCTGTTTTATGTTACACTAAAGCAGTTTCAACACAGATATAATGTAAAACGGACCGAACATACAGCAACAACATAGAAGTGTAAAGCAAAAGTAATTATTATTATATATTAACCATAGTACTGTCCTATAAGAAATACTATTTATATATAATGAGTGTAGTGTTAAACATTTGCTTTGAAACATTTTACTCTTTCTTTTTACGAACTGTATGTATCGAAAACAAGTAATTACTATTTTTAAGCAATTTTTCTTCGTTAAACCTCGATAATATTTCGTTCTTATAATGCAGTATCTATGAAATGAGCAATCTTCTATAATCTCAATCCTATTTTAGGTTAATAAATCTTGCGGCAAAACAATTCATGATTATGACAAACAAAAACTATATGTTTCAATCACTGGGATGTCAAACAATGTGCTTAAATATTGTTTGCGGGACATTGCACTGGCAACACGCTATTACTAGTGCCTAATGAAGTGTTTACTGCATGAAACGCTTATAAATCACTTATATGGTCTCAAGTACCATCAACCTAAGATCAAGCACCAACTAGTTTTCTTTCATTGGTATACGATTCCTAACCTCTCAACATTTATTAGAGATAACCCAAACGCGAAAGAAGCACAGACAGAACGACCAAAAATGACCGGTACGGGATATTTCACTTTGACCGTTGTCTGTTTGTTAGTGTTGAATACTTGCGATGGTGACTCCTGTGCTAAGCTTATGTTGAACATGAAAATGCAGCAGAAGACGACTAACAAGCAGCTAGAGGAACTCGGAAAAAAGATGGACATAGTTCTTGGCATTGTCAAAGAGCTGCAGAATAAGCCAGGTAAATGTTTTATATAACCAATATACGGACTGCATATCATTATTGATATCGTCAGGTGTTTCTCTTAAAATAATGCGAGCGGAAGTTATCATTTATTTATTCATTATCTGCGTCAAATCAGTTGTCATATTTTTTAAAGGAGGCATTTTATTTTTACGGATTACTTATATGTTTGTAATTCTTGCTGTTATTTTTTTTTATTTACATGTATGTCATTTTGTTTAGTTTTGTCATAAAAGGCTTGCTCTGTTTGAGGTTTTAAAGAATAATATCCCGAAAAGGTATATAATGAGGAGAATATTACTCTTGACTGCGTCCACGTTTAGTGTTCTTATTATATGTGTTTCTAGTGCTTCCGCCGTGTCAAGCAGCGTACCAAGAGTACCTGCGTGGTGACGGAGATCCCTCTCACGTGCCACGATGTGATGACGCAGGCTTCTATCAACCAGTGCAGTTGTACGACGATGAGTAAGTTAGGTTTTTATATTTAAAGTTGAAAATACGAAGTTGGTGTAATATTTAATAGCATATATGGTGTGTATTTACTAATTAAGCTATACATTGATAAACAAACACATATGTTTTAGCTCACCTGAAGTGCGTAACTTGAGCTGTTGTAATCACGACGAGAGTGTTGTGGTGCATGGCAGCGTGCATGGCTGTGACATGCGCATATATAGCTTACGCGTAGAATTTCAGTATGATCGTGATTGTATACATTTCGTGGCACATTTGTAGGTTTAAAAAGCGGAGCATTGTACGTGTCCGGTCGTGGTTTATTATTCATTTGTGTGGTCCCGGTCGCTGTACGCTGTACATTTTGTTGCGATTTAAAACATCGCACTTGGCTACTTGTTTTTTTGTTGGCAGCTAAGAGCAAATTTTTCAGAAACCGCTTGCGCACTATGGTTTTACCATCGTCAAATTTCCGTTCGACTGTACTGATTCTCAGCAAGCTTCTCTCGGAGACCGTATCGAGTAAATTCCTTCAGAAGTGTTCATATTCTGAATAGAAAGAATAAGAACGGGATGGGTCATAGATAATGCTGTCGCACGATAAATAGCATAACCATCATGTTTCAGGGCATTCTGCGTGACTAGAAACGGTACAAGTCTGGGATATGAAGTACCTGCGATGATGGCGAATCCGGAAAACGACTGCGGTTCGTTTCATATTAGCATTAACATTTTTATCGTAAATTGTGTTTGCCTCTTATACATAAAACATGTAATTGTGTGGCTTGAAGGGGTTTATGCATTTTTTTTATTATTTTTTATACCACATTTATATAGCGCCCTTTTCATATACGAGATGTGCGTTCAAAGGCGCTTTACATTTTGTCCCTGATCATTGGGTCATAAGTCGTCCGTTAACATTCCGCTTTTTGATTACTTCCCCCCCCCCCTACTTTTTGTGAATTTAAGTAAATGAATAAGCAGTTTTCGCGCATAGGCGGCATGTGATAAATGGAGATAATTTAAAGAATGATTTCTTAGCAGACTGTAATTGTTTTGATTTTAGGCGTTTAAACCATTAACGAGACCCTTATACATTAAAACTGTACGTTGAGTATGTTCCAACAACAAAATCGTACAGAATGTCAACCCGCTATATTTCGTTGTTTGAGACTTTAAAGAAAACCAACACTACAGTTTTTTGCCTTTTTTATTATTATTGGTTAAATTTTACAAAATAATATATTTTTAGATGTTTATCTTAAGATTTTAAGCGTCCGTTTATTCTTGAGAGTGGTCATTTTTTTTTTATATAAATAATACAATTTAAAACAAACTCTCATCATATTTGTTGAGATGAATTTGTACAATTGGTTAATACAATTAAATTTTGTCCTGAAGTTATGGTGCAGTGGCTATCCTACACGTGTTATATCTTGTTACTTTAACTAGTATCTGACAACGCATTTCCTAACACGTTCCTGTTTCCGATCAAAATTGCATTCATTAACAAATTCATGTCATCTAACATCTGATAACTCAAATCTTGACAGTTGAGTTTTTGATACCACTTACCGGTAATTTCTACTCGTTGCCTATTGCATTATATTGCTAGCAAGAGTAAAAACTTCTAGCTTGTCAAGTTACCGCGTTAATATGCATTATAACTCATAACTTTAGCATGGCTATATGATGACACTTCTATGCCGCCGAAAATTTACATACACAAAATGACACGAAACCAGTCATACATACATTTTCATATGTATGTTAACACTTTTATTGATGTTTTATTTGTTGTTTTTTTCTCGCCAATCCTGGACTATCCATTTCGTTTGTTTTCTCTACCGTTTCAGCATGCGCTCTAGCTGGTCGCCACAGGGAATGCGCGAAAGATGGCAGCTATCGTCAGCACGACTATTATATGGGCGGAGGCCATGCTGATCAATATTATTAGAGGCCTAAATGACCATGATGTGTCAGTCTCGTCATATGTTTTGATACACAAAGACTCGTGTTTTGGTCTCTTTCGCATATTCATAATAATGCAAGAAGTTGTTATGACCATAATAAACAAATCGACATGGTATTTTTGTTAGTGATCACTGACATTTTATATCTTTTGTAATGTTAAGTTTTAAGAAGGAAAAAAACAACAACTATCGTTGTTGTAATTTATATTTAGGACATACCTTTGACATATTTTAGTTGTATCATCAATATAAGTCATGAATGTAATTATTGATTTAAAAAAAAGAAGATCTGCGATATTTAAATGACCAAGCTGATTGGTTGCAATATATTTGAACCCGCTACGTGCAACATTGACATAATTAAGGGGTGATCGGAGAATTTATCCTATCTCCAGTCAACAGGGAGAGGCAAGGTTTATCCGGTTAGTAGCGTATCATATGCACCGTATAACATATCGACATAGCATTGAATCCAAAGCACCTCGAGTTTTCCCAAACTTAAAAAGTTGTAACCGGGAGGTCTAGATATACAAATATCACTTCTTCCATATTCATGGCATTCATAAAAGAGCTGTAAACAACAGAAAAGAACAGACAGTTTATTAGACTTATATATAAGAACATCGTCTAACTCAACCTCACAAGTAATCACAACTAAATGAAGCTATATTCCATAAAATTATATTGATTTAATTTGTCAATAATGTAATTCATCTATCACGGTACTGAACTAGAGAATCCGAGTAAATGCTATCAAATTGAAATGCAATCTAGAATGAGTCGCACTGGTTTGAAATGAAGCGAATACTCCATAAACTGTTTATGTATATGTTATTCACTTATAAGGATTATGGAATGGATATTCCTCAAACTGACAAAAAGGAGTAACACAGAAATATTAAGAAGTAACAGTTCTAAGTGAAAAAGAAAACTATTGTGGGGCGAAACATCAGGCATAAATAATTTGCACATCATCCTCCTTTTTTATATCTCGGTGATACCTTACTGAGAGCGATTTGCTTTTCAATTAACGTATCATTTAATGTCAAATCAGTTGTCATATGGCATTGTATTGCTGCCCTTTTATGTAAATTATGTCAAGCCACGGAAACAAAACTTTTCGACTATCTGACCTTAAAAAAAAAGACGTTAGCAACAACGTAAACAAAAGCAATTATAATCCAATCCATTTATTGGCTATACAGTTTTGGACATCTATGAACAAACATCCTGTGTGGGAACACGTTTTAATTACGCTTTATCAAAACTGTACATACTCACGTGTTGGTGAGTATGGTCAACTACCAATGCTCCCAAATCTGACTCTAACTTTGAATAAAACCACAATCGGAGAGGATCTGCAGTTTATTAACACTTGTGGGTTGTGACAAATATGGCTTATCAAGTAACATTTCGCCTTACATATAATGAAGACTTTCAGTTTCATTTAAGTATTATATATATGTCATAAATGAATTCACCCTTTATTCATCGACGATTATGGAGAGTAGCTACACTATCTGCAGTTAGATCTAGTTATCGCTGTAATTATATCTACGTTTTACTAAAGGTTTAACACGGGGTATCGCGTTTCTTTATACATCGGCTGTATTTGAGGACATAGATACGTGATGAGTTCTCTGCAGAGAAAAGTTGTTGTCATTTCTGGTGAGTTATCTGAATTGCTCTATGTTTGGACAATTACTGTGAAACTTTGCTCATCAATGTTCAAGGTTTTCATTTCTATTCAGTTGTTTAAAAAATGAAAAATGCTTATCGACAATGTAATTGATACTGGATTGTTAAATGCGATAAACCTTGTTTCCCATGCAATATAACCATTACGAAGATTTTTATCTTAAACATGTATAATTTTCTTTTGGGGCGTTTTAATTGGCTTGTTTTCGTTCGATTGACAAATAACAGTCCCTTATTTTGATGAAATGACGTTACGACGTTGAATGACGTCACGTAATGTAAACAACTTTCGGGATTTATCATAACGTTTGTGTGTGTATTTACTTTGCTCATGTAAAAGCATGTGATAACAAAATCTGGTACTAATTGTAATTTCATACCATTGAGAATGTTTTTCTTGAACTGTTTTCATGTATATATAACAGAAACCTGAAAATGCATACAAAATGATATAATATAAGCTCCGCCCTTAACGTTTATTGCTTTATTTTACAAGAGGTGATGTTTCTGTGCCAAAATAATATAAAGTCCCACACTGATCCTACATTTTTCTAACCGTTCAAACGCGCGGTTGCACTCTACTGAAAAAAATTCTTATTTGTTTAACAAAAATCATGATACATATAGAAAACTCTATTGAATGAGCGGGCTCTCCACTTATCCCATTAAAAATAGTGAAATATTTAAAAAGTACTCCTTGAAAATGTTACCTGGGTCGTGCTTTTGTTTACAGTTTACTCCCAACACAGATCTTAAAAAGTCAGGTGGTATAGGCACCGTGTTTACGAAACTAATAAAAAAAAATAGAAAATAACACAGTCAGCATTCGACAGGGCTTAACTAATAAAAGTCGAGTTTTCTCTACGAGCTTAGATAAAAATGGTTCGCCTCGTCTGCTTAAGTAGCAGATCTAGTGGTAACACTATGGTGCCAGAACTCAGGCTCGCAGGTTTGATACCCCGCCCAGTCATAACCTACTAACTTATTTTTTTCTATGAGTCATTTAACCGAGGTGCAGTCTAATTGTTGCTTAACACCGGGCATTAAAACTCGAAACGGGACGTCCCGCACTACTCCCGGTAGCCCAACTAACACGTCTTTTAGAGGCGACGGCCATATGATGCACTCGATAAACATATACCATACAAACGCCGTAGGGGCTAGCAGTGGAATCGGTGAGGGTGTGGCCTTTCATCTGGCCGGCCTGGGGTGCCGCCTGTCGCTGACCGGAAGGAGCGTTGAGAATCTCCAACGGGTCGCAAAAGCTTGCAAGGAGAAAGGATGTAAAGAGGACAATGTAAGTGGAGGTTAATCAAAACACCCTTTTAGGTAAATCTGCAGGTGTTCGTATTTCGAATAGGTACTTCGTAGACTCATAATAATATACCATTTATCCTTATGATCATTTATTGCATATTTTTTTAAGTTATCTTATTTAATATAGGCCTAACGCAGTTTCAGAGGTTTAAACATTATGTGTATGACATGCTTTGTATTTTATACAATGATCACTTATCTTTGTATCTGAGAGTAAGTTTACAATGCGTTTGTATCACCAATGCATTTATTTGCACTGGGCCATGGAATTGGATGTCGACCAAGATATGCATTATCGGATGGAGTAGATGTAATTTAAAGGGTCAAGTGCCATATTACGTTGTGCAAGAAAAACGTTGGTATTTTATTCTAAATTGGAAACATAAAGTACATACTATGAAAACTGCTTTTGCCAGTTATGTTTTCTTGATAGTTAAACACACAGTTTTCGAGATTGTATGCCTTTTGTGAAACAAAGCTATAGAGTATACACTCGTTCTTGAAAAACAGCACCTCAAGCTTTATTCTTTTCAGAACTTAAAATTTCAAAAGAAGCATATAATAAGACCATTATGTTTAATATCAAACATATATGAAAGTGCCCCTTGAAAGTATTACGGCATGGGACAGATGATCTGTAAAATAAATTGTTATTGGTGCAAGTTATAAAATGGAACAAGAATATAAATATTTCAACTTCAGGTTTAATTCTGGAGTAGATGTGCAAACTATAGTTTCCTTATACACCCAGTCTTGTTCGTTACATATATTAACCCTGACAAATTTGATGTGAAACGAATTTCTATATACTTGTTCATATGGGACTAAATTCGCTCTCAGTGGGTATTGCCCATACAAAAACGAGTTCAAATAGTGTTCGACCACTATCTTAAATGATATGCTTACATCCGACATGTATTGGAATACTCTTTGCTTTGTAGGTGATTTTTATCCCGGGTGACATAACAATCGCATGCGACCGCAAAACAATTGTGGAAAGAACACTTGAGGCATTCGGAGATATACATGTTTTTGTGAGTGTTTTAGTAACTTTAAATGAGTATGTGTGAGTAGCGTGATATATGAGCATACTGTTGAAAGGCCTTCGATTGTTTATGTTTAGAGGATTTTTTTATGTTGTTTGTCTGTTTATACACATACATGTAAATGCAAAGCCACATGTTTCGCTTCCGCATTTGGCGATAAATATTGTACTACTGTCTTCATAACATGCCAATTACTTACAGGTAAACAACGCAGGCATGAATATCTCCAACACAGTCAGCAATATCACCGAGGGAGAGTATGATAAACTCTTCGATACCAACATGAAGTGCCACGTTTTTCTAACGCAACTGGTGCTGCCTTTTTTAATAAAGACAAAGGGTAATCATGCAATCGATACATTAACTTACTGCTGCACTAGAAACTGTAGGTTTTGTGCATAGGTCTGTGTTGCAATGAAAAAAAAAATCCCTTATCTTTAAGAAAGGACAAGTGGATATTTATATTTTTTTTTCTTCCATGTAATGTCTAGAAAGTTTAATATAACTTCTATTTATTAGTTATTTAAATATTGCTCATGACAATCTGCGACATTTGTTTTATTGTAATCCTTTTTGCACTTTTGTATAAAGTCAAATGACGTGCAATGTCCTACAAAAGATGATATATCTCCCGTTGATTTCTCTGGACATGCAAACAACACTAAATATATTAAATTAAATGTTAACTTTATTATTACGCGGGTGGTCCAGAAATATCGCGTTTTACTTGTTGTGCTTGAACAATGGTCGCATATGTACATGCAATGCACATTTATCGCAAACCGCAAACTGCGTTTAATACTATACAAAAACATACATCCGTTTTGTTTTAATGCAGATAAAAGTATCTAAAGCCCCATTAACACTCAAAATCAACGAAGATTTCGTAAAAATATTTCATTAAATAAAGTTAACCCATAAAACACCAGTATTCCTTATTGAAATAGCTAAAAGTTCAACGCTAGGTGTGGTCTGGAAACATAGATTTTATAACCTACAAAATGCTTTTTTTTTAATTTTGTTTGTGGTAAAATATATTCAACACATGTTCATGTACCATGTTAGTGTTCGTGTGTCGTATTATAACGATATCGTTGCGGGAAATTAAAATGGAATATATCGTACCACAAAAAAATTAAAAGAGCATTTGTATCTTGTTAAATCTATGTTTCCCGACCAAATCTAGCGTTGACATTTTTCTATTGCTATACGGAACACTGATTTGTTATGGGTTAACTTTATTTTACGAAATATTTCACGAAATATTCGTTGATTTTGAGTGTTAATGGGGCTTAAATGTTATTCATGTTGTGTTTTCAGGTTGTGTCATCTACACATCAATCATCTGTGACCAAAGAGCGGTAAGTATTTGAATAGTGTTTTCAACTGCAACGTGATTACATCAATGCGTACACAATTAATAACATAAAATATAGTCATAGATAACAACGCATGCACGCTAAACACTAATTGTAGGTTGTAATTTTGTGCATATTTGCTTATGATTTGTTAATTGTATCTAACATTTATATTACAAACCACTCATGTCAGTTGTTCGACCCTTTTACTTGTACACTCAGTAAAAATATCAGGTACTTAAGCCAGCTTGACATTTAAGATGATAGTTTGACTGTTTACTAAGGTTCTATACACGCTTTTAAATGGGTCGGCTTTAACAGACAAACAGACAGACAGACAGACAGACAGACAGACAGACAGACAGACAGACAGACAGACAGACAGACAGACAGACAGACAGACAGACAGACAGACAGACAGACAGACAGACAGACAGACAGACAGACAGACAGACAGACAGACAGACAGACAGACAGACAGACAGACAGACAGACAGACAGACAGACAGACAGACAGACAGACAGACAGACAGACAGACAGACAGACAGACAGACAGACAGACAGACAGACAGACAGACAGACAGACAGACAGACAGACAGACAGACAGACAGACAGACAGACAGACAGACAGACAGACAGACAGACAGACAGACAGACAGACAGACAGACAGACAGACAGACAGACAGACAGACAGACAGACAGACAGACAGACAGACAGACAGACAGACAGACAGACAGACAGACAGACAGACAGACAGACAGACAGACAGACAGACAGACAGACAGACAGACAGACAGACAGACAGACAGACAGACAGACAGACAGACAGACAGACAGACAGACAGACAGACAGACAGACAGACAGACAGACAGACAGACAGACAGACAGACAGACAGACAGACAGACAGACAGACAGACAGACAGACAGACAGACAGACAGACAGACAGACAGACAGACAGACAGACAGACAGACAGACAGACAGACAGACAGACAGACAGACAGACAGACAGACAGACAGACAGACAGACAGACAGACAGACAGACAGACAGACAGACAGACAGACAGACAGACAGACAGACAGACAGACAGACAGACAGACAGACAGACAGACAGACAGACAGACAGACAGACAGACAGACAGACAGACAGACAGACAGACAGACAGACAGACAGACAGACAGACAGACAGACAGACAGACAGACAGACAGACAGACAGACAGACAGACAGACAGACAGACAGACAGACAGACAGACAGACAGACAGACAGACAGACAGACAGACAGACAGACAGACAGACAGACAGACAGACAGACAGACAGACAGACAGACAGACAGACAGACAGACAGACAGACAGACAGACAGACAGACAGACAGACAGACAGACAGACAGACAGACAGACAGACAGACAGACAGACAGACAGACAGACAGACAGACAGACAGACAGACAGACAGACAGACAGACAGACAGACAGACAGACAGACAGACAGACAGACAGACAGACAGACAGACAGACAGACAGACAGACAGACAGACAGACAGACAGACAGACAGACAGACAGACAGACAGACAGACAGACAGACAGACAGACAGACAGACAGACAGACAGACAGACAGACAGACAGACAGACAGACAGACAGACAGACAGACAGACAGACAGACAGACAGACAGACAGACAGACAGACAGACAGACAGACAGACAGACAGACAGACAGACAGACAGACAGACAGACAGACAGACAGACAGACAGACAGACAGACAGACAGACAGACAGACAGACAGACAGACAGACAGACAGACAGACAGACAGACAGACAGACAGACAGACAGACAGACAGACAGACAGACAGACAGACAGACAGACAGACAGACAGACAGACAGACAGACAGACAGACAGACAGACAGACAGACAGACAGACAGACAGACAGACAGACAGACAGACAGACAGACAGACAGACAGACAGACAGACAGACAGACAGACAGACAGACAGACAGACAGACAGACAGACAGACAGACAGACAGACAGACAGACAGACAGACAGACAGACAGACAGACAGACAGACAGACAGACAGACAGACAGACAGACAGACAGACAGACAGACAGACAGACAGACAGACAGACAGACAGACAGACAGACAGACAGACAGACAGACAGACAGACANTTTGCAAAACTGTGTAAGATGTCAGGATATGTCATACTTTTTTTTATTGAAAAGGACATATCAGCTTTTGTCTATAACTTTCTTATATTATTATTTAAATAACGTTTTACATGTAAAATCAAAGTTTATTGTCTGAAATAAACGTTGTTTGGGCTGTTCTCAATATTTACTTAACTGATTTCATTATTTATTAAATTTTCTTAATAACATCTTAATTCACGATTGAAATGTTCAGCATGAAAAATAATGAGCCTTTAATAAACTTAAATAGTTCCAATTGTGTTCTCTAGATTTCCTAAACGTATGTCTTTATTAAATTTTCGTAATACGGTCTAAATTAACGATTAAACAATAAAAACACGAAAAAAAGTGATTTATTTCTTCGTTAATTACGGATTATTAATGACAGCAACATAAATCTCTTGAAAAAAACATCAGCGATAAAGGCGCGAACGAATTCGCTAAATGGGAGGCGATGTTCCAAGTGTGGATTTAAAGCGTTTATGGATTTGCCCTTGACACCACATGTCTGCACATGTGTAGATACCGTTATTACGATAAGATATCACGCGTCACCTTTAAATAACATGTTAAATGACAATCAAAACCTTATTCATGCCAGGGACCTACACAAATAGGCCCATGTCCATGCTGTGTTTTACTACTCTAAAAAGAATGCAGATTAACCTTATTTCTACTAATAACGTAATAACTTATATTACAAAAAAACACGAACTATATTATGTGGTTGTCAGATCGATAACAGAAACTGTTTAAATCTTCAAATATATTCGATAAAACCGTTTCGCTTCCTTGTTTTGCGTAGGGACCTATACATACATATATAGGTCCATGCTTTTTTCTTCAGTACCGTTTTGGAGGCGCGCGAGATTATTCAGGGGCGGATAATCCGGGAGGTATCGATTTCTGGGATTGTCTATACGAAGGGGGTGAACAGATAATCTTAATCGGCTTACAGACAATCTTTATTTTTTCGGAACTAAGTGTAGGTAAATCTCATATTCAAGATTTGACTTAAATGTTCTATTAATGTCTAACATTGAACTATCTTCTAGTGTACGGTACCAATTTGGTGTATATGAATCTTTAATTCTGGATTTCAGAATGGGTTTAACCCAAGCAAGAGAAATCAATAATTCCGTTTTAAATTTCACAATTTTGCGGACGATTGCTGAACATGTAGTGCTCACCAGACCGTAATTAAAGATTTTTTAATTTATCTCTTTCTACCAAGAGACCTGGGTCAAAGCATACTTAAACTAAACCAGTCTTCAAACATATGGGACATCTGTTGGGTGTTGAGTACAACATTTCAATACATATTTTCTTTTGGCAATAGATGCATGTAATGTTATAATGAAAACCGCTTTATCTTAATTAGACATTTAAAATTTGACTTTTGACATGAGCTTATGGTGGTAAATTACGATTGGTATATGTCTGCGAATACATCAATAAATGATCAACGGTACACATATGTTTTGATCCAAACTACATTTGCATTTAAAACAGCCCGTATACATGTGTCCTTGTGTACGGAAACGTTAACATCTGTAAAACGGTGGGGTCAGCCGCCCTGTTCTGGAAATAAAGTGATTTGAATATGTTACCAGTCGAAAACGTTTTTAATTGTTCGATTTGCATCCATGTTTTAAGTGTACGATCATGCTAGCTTTATCTTTCAAACAAGAAGTTTTGGTTCAAATGATATGTTTCACGTGTTCTTAGTTTCTTGCAGAAAAGTATCGAGTGCAATATTTCTTGTAGATGCCAGAGCTCGGTCCCTATTGCATGAGCAAATCAAGTATGGACATGTTCACACAATGTTTAGCTGTGGGTGAGTAGCTCCTCTTAAGTAACTTGATATATTCATATAATAGGTTATGTTTCACTAACGATGCATTTAATAACTTCCATTGACGCAGAACTGTCTGTTTAGTTTTATTACTTTACTCCAGATCTCGTTTCGTAACCAAATATAAATTATTCGTGTGCGTCCTTCTATATTGGCCACATGAGATTCCCAGGATTTTGTGTAGTATTACTCTGAAAATATATTTCCATAATAATAATACATAGTGATTAATACGTGGTGAGCGGTAATGTTTTATCAAAATACTATATGACATAAAATAAAACATATTTAAGACACGTGTGTCACTAACATGGCGAGGTCGAGTTAGATGCTAGTGTAACATTACGTCTCATGACGTTCCTTATATCTCGCAAACTTTACTTTAAAAACATTACTTTTTTTGTAGAATACGACTTATTAGTTTTGAAAAAGGATGCATAAAAACGATAATACTTGTTGTTTGCTGTAGATTTTTAATATTTGAATTCATTACTGATCAGATAATTAATTTTGTCAAGTGTCGAAGGTACAAGCTACGAGTGAAACTATTAATATTCTACGATGTAGAGCGGATAAATTATTTTTATATGCAATTGTGTGTCTATATGCTTTAAGAAATGGCTCCCCATGGTGTTCGGGTCAACTCGATCAAGTAAGACACAGTTTGAATGATTCATAATATGAAATGCTTAGGTTTTTATTAACTAGCGATGAGTTTGCGAAATAAAAAACTATAAAACTAAAAAACAACACATTTGATAGTTAATGTCATTACCTATAGTTATGAAACATGCCGACTTTATGCAACTCATAAGATACTTAACTCTCTCGTGATGTCTTTAAGCCCGGGCACGATTGTGAGCAACATTGCCAGAAGATCTGATGGGAAATACAAGGATGATGAGCTTTACCAGAAGGTTTGTACAACTGCTGGTAATTAAATTGATGGAACAATATGATTTTTTTGCAATGTCATAGATTTATTTATATTTAATTCTTACAATTGCATTTACTTGCTTTTATAAAAAAACTTACAATTCAATAAAATGGCCATTGTTTCGTTCTATATATTATTCGGTTTTTAGAAACGCAGCCCGGGGTTTATTTAATACACACTTATAAAGATAGTTCTCTCTATTATTCAGTTCCTAGCCATCCAAGCCGGCGTTCATCCCTTGGGTCGAGTCGGGCAACCGGAAGACTGCGCGGCGGCGGTCGCATTCCTGGCCTTCGACACTTCCGGGTTCATCACGGGACAGATCCTCTTCGTGGACGGTGGCCGGAACTGCGTGTCACCCGGAATACCAACACATGTCAGCAAATGATAGACAAGAAGTCTTTATAGGACAACCGTTTTGAGACGCCACTATTGAGACGCCACTTTTGAGACTAAAATGAAGAAAAAACTCTGAGAACTAAGATGACCGGTTACATAACACCAAATATATATATGAATAACATAGAAGATAATGCGATTACAAAAACGCAACAGCAAGACGATGTTAGCGCATTACGATAACGCGAATGCGGTACGTCAACAACACGATGTAAAGATGGTGAAATTGCGACAAAATGATGGTAATAACCTGAAATAATGTCGCATTACTTGTGTCGTATTGTTGTAGTTTCGCGTTTATGATATCGTAATGTCGCATTTTCAACTCGAAGCGTATTTTCACTCGATATTTGTAATCTCGTTACATGTGTTTATATAAACACATTTCTGAACGCAAAATATTTCTAAACACGTCACTCAAAAATGTGCGTTAGATATAAAACGCCAATACATATGCAAGCGTGTTTTGACTTGACAGGTTTAATATAGTTAAGTGTTTTATATCTAAACTTTATACATATATTACACTCATATCCGTAAAATAGACATGTATTTCTGTCGTTGGGCGCGCACACTTTTTTGTCGATATTCTGCGATTAATTTAATACTTTATTGTTTGTTATTCATTGAACAAGTGTGTCTTATATCTATCGTTGTCAATTATTTTCTATCGAAAAGTTGTGATACTGAGAATTTAGGTGTTTAATAAGTGTGTGGGGAATGATGAAATTGACAACGGAAACGTGAACAACCTAAGTATTTGTAAACAGAAACATAGATCAACTTTTGAAAAAGATAGTCAAAGAATGTATTGCACCGGTTCAAAGATAGAATATTTTACTTCTAAGTGAAAAAAGAATTCACTACAGCATAACAAGTACAATACATATTTTAAAGATAACTATAGATAATAGATACGAAAACGAAGAAATATTAAAGTCGACCCACTCCTGATTCATCAGCTGCAAATTAAATGTACGACGCGACTGGAGAAGTCTTCTTGCAGTCAACCATAAAACAAATGTAACTATGAATTAACAGAATTACATATTCTGGGGGCTGCCGCCCCAACACACGCTCAAACTCAAACGCAGTGCGGCTTCTTTTCAATACCATTTCGATATTTTTGTTTGCAATAAATCCACCACAATCGGGGGGGGGGGGTGAGTCGCGACCGTCAAGAACTAAAAAAGGCATGCCTAGCACTGTCGATGCATGCGCAATAAGTTGTTAATACATGTGTTATTTCCGGGGGCGGGGGTGCTGGATCGGTAAACTTGCTTTTCTTTCTAAAATGCTATTCTTGTTATTTTACCTACCATCTTTTATTCCGCGGCTACATAAATCAAATTGAAACATTTAATAACGAACTTGTACAAGTGTCAAAATCTGCGAATACATCTCTTTAAGCCAAGGTCCCAACCGTTTTCGTTAAAATTACGTCGAGCTTTCGCCGAGCATTTTATCGATAACGTGCGTTGGACGCACGGCGAATATGGGTCTTATCGTCGATGGTAAGGTCGCAAACGATTTGCACAAAGAAAATTAATGGAAAATGCTAATGTATGCCAAAAAGAAAACTTAGTAATATTTACTTTGTAGTACTCTGTAGTACACACACTTGACTTAAAGTGGTGCTTAGTGGTTAGGACAGACATAAAGTGTTCTATAACACAAAGGGCAAAGAACCTATTTTTAGTGACACAAGCGTTTTTATATATTCTAATACTGTGGTTTTAAAGGGACATTTATAGAACATATTCGTTTTTCGCAAAACAAGGTTCCGTATTGAGAAGGGATGTTATTAAATTATCACAGAAACAGAAACAAAAAACGATCTCTTCAATACTGATGAATTTCGCCTGTTCTTATGCATCGATAAGATTTTTTATATGAATCATAACAAAACAAACTTTGAAAAAATCCTGTGTAGGCTAAATATGTCACGTAATAAAGAGATTGTGTGTGTTTTGTCTGTAACAGTTGCATCAAAGCCTATTGTATGTTCCTAGTAACGTAACATTTGCGCCCGTATACATAACAGAGAACTTATTGCGTTTTAGTTTCATATATTTCTGTTTATAACGTTTCATCTTGAACGAAATTGTATTACTTATTGACAAAAGAGTATTTCGTTTATACGAAAACATCTACTATGTTCATACGAAATAATAAAAATGGGTCCTTTCACAATCGCCGTTTTACGTGTGTATCTATGTACAAAAATAGGTTCAAACTTGTTGTTGAATATTGTTTAAAATTTTGTAACACGTTTTACCTATTAAACGCTTGATCTATAAATTTAGATTTGTACGAGACAATGCAGCGGCTACAGGCTGATACAGGGGTCTTATGTACAGTGTATGGTCTAAAACGCTTAGCAAATCACTTACATGGTCTCAAGTACATTCTTAATTATATCAAGTATTGACTTGTTTTCCTTTTTAGAAATACAATCTCGTCCTCTACAACATTCGTCGGTGTAAAAATAAAATATTGGTAGCAAACAAAACAAAATAACGGAAAAAATCATACTAATGCATTAAAGAATCATTGCAAACCAGAGTTTTGTCTCGAGTATTGTTGTTGTGTAACTTTTAACAACTGGAGTCAACTTACTTTTGCTAACAAGAGACTTTATTTAAACGAACAATGTCATAAAAGCGGAAAGTGTCGCCCCTGATTAGCCTGTGCGGACTGCACAGGCTAATCTGGGACGACACTTTACGCACATGCATTATGCCCAGTTTTCTCAGAACGCGACACTAATGCGCACCAGTGCAAAAAGAGAAAGTGGTTTGACATTTAACATCCAAGTATGACCTTGATTTTGAAGGAAGTCATGTGGTTCTTGCGCGCGACACTCATACTTGTCCACAATCAAGTTCAAACAAACGTACGCT
>VMBQ01000794.1:76257-129218 GCA_007657795.1 Dreissena rostriformis
GGAAAGAGACTTTATTTACCTCGTCCATAGGTAAGTGCAGGTCGAGGCCATCCTGCTCCATACCGTACAACAGATTATGTGTTAGTAGCATAAATATGGGTTAATATTTTCAGACAGACATTGTTAAAATCAAACCACAATAATTCATTGTATCATAATAAAATTATATGCACAAATAACACATATCATTTTTAACAATTTTGTAGGTTTATAAAGAAAAACTTTGCAATTATACAAATATGATAAAAAATAAGAGAGAGGGGAAAAAAAAGTGTGACACCTGTGTGCTTTAAATGTATATTAAGTAGTACATATTTTGTAACATTCAATTATATTGGCTTGGGTTCATTCAACGAATATTCTTACAACTGACCAATTTGGGAATATATTATTTTGGCGAGTCGTCTGTTTTTGGATTTCCCATGATAATAGTAGAGTTCTCTTAAGTCCTGGAACATTTGGGATTGTATTTGTTCGTTTACACATAAAAATATACCTTTTAATTTCAAGGAGCAATATATTGATAGGATTCATTTTTTCTATACAAATTCCTAAAAGCATGTCCTGGCAAGAGAGTGTTGTCATATTGACATTATTTATATTCAATACATTTGTAACATATTGAACAATGGTTTGGATGTGCTCACAGCTCCAGAAAAGATGAGTTAAAGTTTCCTCATGATTGTTACAAAATGTGCATATATTATCATCAACAATTTTCATTTTATATAGCAAAGATTTAGTTCCTAAGATTCTATGTATTATTCTAGTATGTAACCATTGTATATAAGTATCTCTGGATATTTTAAAAACAAAACTATGCACATACTTCCAGTTTATATTACTAAATATTCCATTCCATTTAGTTTCACTTGTAGGTTTTTCAGTATTTGAAATAAAAGTTTCATATACTTGTTTATTGTGCTTCTGGGTAAAAACAACCGAATTAAGGTAACAAGAAAGAAAAGGTCCATTATTGGTTGTTGTTTTTACAGACTCAAAACCTGAGTTTTTAATGAACTCTGCTACAGATCTTTTGAGACCTTCGTAAAATAAAAAATTGATTTGTTTACCTGTACAATTTTCAATTTCTTGCTTAGACTTTAATTTTCCAGTGGTACATAATATGTCTCTTATATATCGTATGCCACGTTCATACATACTTGTATCATAAATACAATTAGAACCAATCTTTAGGTTGCTGTTATAAAAAGTGGCATGTCAAGTATATCATCAGGTTTACTTATTTTGATTTTATTAATGTATATTCCATAATATATTAGCACATCCTTCAAAAAACAATTTGTGATTTTTTTGACAATTTTGTCGATATATGCATTTCCAATATTAATCATTTTTTCACATCGAATAGTGAATACACAAGTTGGAAACATTTCCCAGTACATGTTACTAATTTTTTTATCCATGTGAGCTTCATACTTTTTTCAAATGAGTTAACGTCAATCATATTAAGACCTCCATGTTCATAAGATTTGATAAGTATATTATGCTTAATTTTTATAGGTCCATTCAATATGAAGTGTTAAAACAATTTTGTATTTGTTTCAATATACTTGATCCTGGGCCAAGGGAGAGCAATAAATAAGTGTGTAAAAAGGGGAAGCAACAAGGTTTTTACTATGGTTATTTTCCCTTATGGTGCAAGATTTCTTCTTTTCCAAAATTGTATGATACTTTGTAAACTAGCTTATTTTGAAAATTTAACTCGATCATTTTTTCTAACAAAGTGTAAGATTGGACGGACATTTGCGTGAGAGCGTGACGAAGCGAGAAGGCGCTTCTGAGGGAGGAGTTATCATCTATAAGCTACATCAACATTAACTAAGCAATGCTTTTCCAGACACGTTTCCAACAACAACCACGCTGACCATCTTCCCGTTCTAAGCGCTGCGTATCATATCACGTCAGCCGCTTACAGAAAACATGGCGCTGTGAGCAAGTTCTACGAGTTGACGGAAAACTTGGGTCTTCTCATCAACGGAGTCAACTGTCTTTTCCCTGCCCACTTCAAAAGAAAAGATCAGTATCAACCTCCGCGAAAGATCACAGCCTTAGGTCACATCTTGTTTTAAAACTGGAATACAGACTTTTATTGAAACCACATATTTAGGCGATTTAGAAGAGAGCCATCAGAAGTATATCACCATGACTCTCTGGTACGCATCGGTGCGCCAATACCAGAAATCTTCAAGTCTGTCTACACCGGAACAGTCCGCCCGACGCTGGAATTAGGGCATGGTCTACTGCAGCAAAGAGACACCCATACTGTGAGATAGGAGACCTAAGAAAGCAGTCTATTTCAAGGAATCGTTTTCAGCACTACAGGCACACAAAACCGGCCATCCTAATCAAGACCTTCGAACGCTGATT
The DNA here is from genome assembly GCA_007657795.1 of Dreissena rostriformis. Classification (NCBI taxonomy): domain Eukaryota; kingdom Metazoa; phylum Mollusca; class Bivalvia; order Myida; family Dreissenidae; genus Dreissena; species Dreissena rostriformis. The sequence continues at coordinate 78,649 of VMBQ01000794.1, forward strand.
GGCAACATGACCAAACTGGCCCAAACATCAACCCTTGTATTAATGTGGACTCGTGCATACATAGGCTTTTCAGGAAACGAAATGACGGAGTTGTGCAATACGGACAATTTTGAGGATTTGTATGGCTGAAAAATGCTTGAATGTGAGTAACAATGTAAAATAAATATTTAATTGTCATTCAGATACTACATGTATAAGGTCTACGATATATTTTGCAAAGTGTGTTCGAATAATTAGTAAACGTAGACCTGCACACAATCGTTTGTACTTTTACCAGATTGTTGATTGACACTGTGCAATAATTTAACTACAATGAGTCTATTGGCATTTTCCTTTTACAGTGATGCTACGTGGTTGTTTCGGCCGTTTCCTTTAACAATGATAGTAAAGTGGTTATAACAAACATAAAGCGTTCATAAAAATGAGGAAAATTTCGGTGAAAAAAGGAGTTGTATATCTCTCTATATATAGGGGTATTAATAAATTGTCACAAAAATAATACACGTTGTTCAAGATTTATTTCGCGTTAAAGGCGGGTTCAAATTTTGTTCCTTTAAATGTACACGATTTGTTTTGCATGAAACAAAATAACGAAAATTTAAAAACAAATCCTTTTTATGCGAAATATATCCCGTCAGAAAGAGTGTGTGTCTGTGTTTTGTGTGTTATAATTTCGTAAATAGCAATCTTATGTTCGTAGTCACGTATGATCCGTACTAGTTGGTAAAGGTTTAAAATGTAATATAAGCGTNACAAAAAAAAAAAAAAAATCTGTTTATGTATTGATTTCGTTCATACAAAAATACACGAAATCAATTTCATCATGAAGCAACAAAACCCTTGGTGTGATCACAATAGCAGTGTTTGTGAATCTCTTTTAAAAATGGGTTAAGACTTAGACATCGTGTTTTGTTTAAAATGTTGCAAGGTTGTTACCATAAATATCACGTTATTTTCATTGAACTATATACTTAACATTGTTTACGTATAATGCAAGAATGCAAGAATGTCTTATGAAGTGTTTACACTATAAAACGCTTAGCAGAACACTTATATGGTCTGAAGTACAATCTTAATTATATCAATTGTAGCCTTGTGTTCTTTCGTAAGCAAACAAGTCCGCTATTTTCAACATTCGTTGGAGAGAACCAAAACTCGATCGACGCACAAACAGGACTAACATGGCGTCTACGGGATATCTCGCTTTATCGGTTGTCTGTATGTTGCTATTGCACAGGTGTGATGGTGACTCGTGTTCAAAGCAAATGCTGGGCATGAAACTGCAACAAAAGAAGATTATAAAAACGTTAAATACATTACTTACTTTGAATGCCATCATAGGCATCTTCGGATAATGATTCCATGCAAGCAATCACCCTCCCTATAAATTGGCTTCAAACTGTGTACTTTTGGTATACCATTTTTCTGTTGCATTCAAATAAAGTATAACTAAGAAACAAATTTGTATTTATTTTTAATGCAATGCAATATGTTTATCGTAAGAAGAAACCGGCCATTTGAACATTTAAATGTAGTTTGTATTTGTCAAAAATGATCGAGAATGTGTGAATATGTGTATTATAAACACAAGTCCATGATAATGTGTGCAATATGTCATAACATCATACAAAATATTAAAGCATCACTTAACTCGCACATTTTCCGTTAATGGCACATAGCTTGAGATTATCTTTATTGCCCTTTACTATTCTTTGTATGAAACGATAATTTAAGTACATTATTTTGACAGAACACGCGCAGTTTAACACTTAATGGTGTTTGGAAACTATAATTGTTCCACTTCAGCCATATCCACCCCCAAATGTGACCGCAATTTCTGCAACGGAAATGGTGAATGCGTCAGTTCGCGAGTCAATGCATTCGCTTGCAAATGCGACGAAATGTACTCCGGAGAACATTGTGAAGGTAACATGTTGCTCAATCTGTTAAATAATTGACATTTGATTAACTTAAATATCTGACCCAATGTTTTGATTGACCGTTCCAACATAGGAATAATACAATTCTAACATTTCAAAGGCGGCAATTTAGATTTTTTTATTATATGCATTTTTATGTTGTTTTTTTTGTGGTTATTGTTTTCTCTTGTTTTGTCTTGTTGCGCGCAGGTAATTTTTCACTTGCCAAAAAGCGGACGGTTATAAGAGTGACTGATTTTCTGTATTCGTTTGTCTTCTCAATGATGTTTACTCCCTTAAAATTCTTCGCGTCCCACATAGTACTTCATCAAGGTTTCAGTAATTATATCATTCTTGTGCTTGTAACAAAACAAGATCTGTGATGTTTCGTTTTTTTCAGTATGTTCATTGGTATATTACACGGTATGTGTCGTAACAGTGCGATGTTCCCTGGGAAAAAAATAGAAAGTTTGTTTACCTTAACAACTTATGTTTGTACAATCATATATGGTATCCATATTTAGCGCTCTTACTATATTGGTTTCTAGTGTTCGGGCCCTGCTTTGTTGCGAACGAAGGCTTCCTGCATAACGGGGATCCTGATTATCAGCCTCTGTGTGATGACGAGGGCTTCTTTCAACCGGTGCAGAGCAATGGCGTAGTGTAAGTCAAGTTAAACCTGTAAAATGTTTAAATGAAACCATATGCTATCGTCAAATGCCTATAAATACAATGCTTGCAACATTAAAGATTATATCATGTGTTTTAAAAATAAGCAATTAGTGAATGTATCCATTAAAATGATGAATTTTAACAGGCTGATATCGTCATGTGTTAAGGCACCAGCCATGCATGTAATAATGAATAATGTATATGTGTTTAATAATTTGTGAATGCATTTTGTTTCCTTGTGTGCTTTTGTGTTTGAATTTAACCACGGCGTAGAGCCGTGTGTCATTGGTTGAAGTAAAAAGAAGAGTTCTTAAGTCAACTATCAAAATGTTGCCTTTAAGTCTTTAAATATTGTATGTTCCTGTACTTTAATCACCACTAATCGGTATCGTGTTACATGTAAGTCGAAATTGGGTGTTAAGTTCGATAAAACAGACATTCGTGTTTTGTAATTGATGTGTAACCTTCTTCGTAAGGCGTTTATCTAATTACTGTTATTATTTATCAACCTAAGAACATATGACTTCGGGATTTCATACCATATGCACACAAAGACTGTGGTCAATGAAACGTAAAATTCCTTGTAGTTTGATCTCTTCATCACTCAAATTAAGACGAACGCTCTTTGTCAATGTACAACTATGTATTAACAATGTACACATAATGGTAGAAAGTTTATTTTACTTATGTTTTCATTAAATAATAAATCTGGAGTTTATACTAGACTTTGCCTCATTTTAAAAAGTTTAAACATTATGTTTCAGAGCCTTCTGTGTTGATAGGAACGGGACAATGCTGGGTTATGAGGTAGACGCGTGGACAGCGAACCCGGAAAACGACTGTGGTTTGTTTCTTACGAACATTTATTCTGTCATCTTACAGACAAACCGGTTTATCTGGTTAGGCTTGAATAGTCATAACCAGTTGAAGGTTCCTGACTTCCCCTTATTCGATAACTTGGTAATTAGCAAACATTCGTATACGTTCGGTAGAGTCATCATTCTTGGAAATCAGTGACATGACCATACCGTAACTGGTATGTTACAAGTTCTTCAAATATTTAAACTTGTATTCATGATGAAAACGGTCCGTTATTAGATCGAGAACTAAAAGGATTCAAACTAGGGAACAGCCATCGAAATAGTTTTTGTTACCTTTAAAAAAAACATACACAATTATTTGACAACAACTATAACTAACTTAATTAATGGTAATGGAATGATACTAGACCACCAATCTGACATTCTAACAGAAACTGTCTAATGATATAATCTGCTATACAAGTCTCACAATGTAAACGTGTATGATTAACATTTAGTTAGTAATATCACATAGAAATACCCTACTATCAAGTGAAAATTCAATACTATAGAAGGGCAAATCACATAAAATGAGTTATCAACTTCAAAAACATGGCACATAGTCAAAGCTCAGGTTCATTTGGTTTGACAACAGATGTTTAAGGCATTCAGGCCAAAATTTTAAACCTAAATTTGCTTAGCTCTAAAATATGCTTTTATTAGTGGAAATGTATCCGTTATTCAAGCACAGGGTCAGCGTATATGTATTCCAAACGGTGACACACCTATATAAGTATATTGACAAAACTGATACTTTATTACTTTAATAAATACTGTTGATAAATCATCAATTGATTCATTGCAAACCATTTGAAACTATAAAAATATAAATTAATATACAATGACCGAACTGGACTCATAAAGGATATGTCCTAGGAGAGAACACCCGCCACATTCACAATATAAGAAATTACACAGATGAAAACGGTTTTCCCGGTCAGCTATTGCTAATTTTGAAAAGGTTGTCGACTCTTTGTAATGAGCTCTCATTGCGACTCAAGCATGGTTTAATTTGGTCATGCTATAATAAAATGTTTTAATGGATTGTATTGGAGCTGAGTATCTCTGGTCACGCAATGTGTTTTAATTAGCTTATTTTTTCCTGTAAAATGTGGTTGAAGAAAAGCAGATCCTTTATATTGTACTATGTGCTGTCTTTAAAACTAAGGTATAATCCTTAGGTTAAGGAAATGAAATTAATAACATAGAATAAAAATTGTCATAATTTGCAGGCCACACTTCCGTACTCCTGAATGTCTCAGAAGCATGTCTGAATGCAGATAAATGTTTTACTCAGTCAGTTTCGTATCCAGGAGGGGTAATATTATAAAGACACATACACATGATAACTCGTGGTTGATATATTTCCAATAGTCATTATAGTGGACTTAAGAATTTTTCTTGTATTGTCAATTATTGTCTTAACACATATTAATTATATTGTAAATTAAAAGTGTAAAAAATGCATATATTCATGTAAACTCTGAACTATGTGGAGTGTGATGCCCTCGGCCTTCACACATATACTGCCGATGCAAATAAAAAGATAAAGGAAGAAACAACAACATTTTTATCATGCAGTCAAACCATCCATTATTTTTAGTCTTATTGTTTAAGTTTTGGAACCTTTTTTAAACCTTCTTTCTAAATTGATAAATTAAATAAATGTTAAAGCATCCATTCATTTGAAAGGAATTGTAAATGTTTAATTTCATTTCACCTTAATTTAACGGAGTTGTTTGAATATTTGAGAAATCACGATTATTCTCTTCTAACATTTCAGCGTGTGCCATTGCCGGCGAGATGACATGTAGCGGAGATGGCAGTTATTACAGGGATGATGGATTTGAGGACGGTTTCTTTTATGAATTTTAACACCAAATAGGCAAATAATGGCTATGATCGATTGTTAGCCGTGCAATATCTTCTACAAAATAATGGATATTTTGGCTTTAACGTATGTTCCGAACCATGCAATTGGTTACGAAGTTTTTTGATTAAACACACATGATTATATTTGATGGATTTTAGTAATTTAATATTGTATTCAATATTATGATTGATATTATAATGGTAAATAACTGATGGCATGTTTAAATAAATGAATACAAATCGAGAGAGCGTATCATTATGCTATTATTCCTCGAAGTGCAATTAATGAATACTTTTCCATCATACACCTTCCGCTATCAATTACTGTTTAAGTAATTAATTAAATGCTACAACAGAGTTGATTTGTGATAGCTATGAGTTGTTATCTGTTTGGTATAAATGTATGTACACTTGCTTTGAACGTCTTAGATTTGATATATTGACTGTACAAAGAACTTGAGAACTTCGTAAATGTGTATCGTAGACGATGTTAATAAACAATACTTAGACTACTAAAAAACCAACCACAATTGCTGACTGGCGGATTTGAATGTATATACTCCACTGATATGTATTTGCCCTTGATATTAAATAATCGACTGAAGGATCAAACCAATATTTGATTGAACATCATTTATTTTGAGCAGCTCAAATAGCTGGTTAAATTTGACATGAAACCCGAATGGCAGATTTACTATGTTTATTAATCATGAAGCTTGCTCTAATCGAATAATTCCCAAACAAATTTGCAGAAAAATAAATGTTTGCATGTTATTTAACACAGTAAAAAAAACCGTTTATAGATAAATTGAAGTCAAATGCTTAAGCAATACAATTGTCGAATACCCACGTTTGCTTTGTTGTTACTCTCACACATCTCGTGATACATTTTTATACTTTATTAATCAATAGTGTGTTATCTAGGATGAAACATTACATCATGATGGCGTCCATCGAAATAGTAAAACAGGAATACTCAATTGATCAAATTGCAACACATTCTTGTATAAAAAAGATTGGAGATAGTTATGGATAGCAAAAAACAGTCATTGCCTATTGGAATCAAATAGCCTTTTACGTAGCTTACTGTATACAGGAGCTCGTCACAGTAAGAGTATTGAACTAATAAATGCAATCAATGTTATTTAATTATATAACAGTTGCATTTTACGAGATAACAAGTCACCAACGTTAGCGGTTGATGTGTTCTTGGTTATTACAGCTTTCTTCAACTGAAACCACCCAAATAGCCTGCGATTTTTTTTATATTAACGTGCGAAAACTATTATGTTTTAAATTAGCCAATAGTGCATTTAAAAGATAACCGCTGTTCTTAAAATGTATTCCAATTTAAATGTATTCATTTGTTTATTTTAAAGGGACCGTCCACTAGATTTTGGCATGTATTGAAGCATGTCATTAAATGCTCTATATTGATAAATTCAAACATTTGACCTAAAAATCTGCAGTTAAAAAACAAGAATACAATTTAAAAAGGGAAAAAAAAGTAAACCTCATCAGGGCTCGAACCAGTGACCATCGGGGTCCTGGAGTAAAAACCAATTAGACCGCTCGGCCATCCTGACAAGTATGTACGATAGCCTTATTTTATACCATATATAAGCAATCCTCGTAGTTTTACAAAATATAGCGACAATAACAGAACTTACCAAATTATTCAATCGTTTGGCGTCGAACGACGCTGTATGATTTTGAGGTTTTCAAATCGTCAAAAGATGCATATACTGGATATTTAAGAGCATTGTAAATGGTCAGTATTACTATTTCCTCAAAAATATCATAACAAACGCGAAAAATTGCGAATATGAAACAACTTTTTTTTAATTTTGTCAATTTACCAATCTGTTGGACGGCCCCTTTAAATCTATTAATGCCGCTATATTTGTTGAACGATAGTGCCATTAATTCATAATATTTTTTTTCTCTGTGATGTCGTTCCATCTGTATCCTTTCGACTCTTCTGGTCCACATTCGTAACGTGCAGTATATTATATCAGAAAAAAAGACATTCACGGTTATTTTATTATAAGCATCACCTGATATACCACAAAACGATAGGGCATTAAGCTATTATTTTCCCTTTCACAAAACAATAAGTATAAGAAAAGGATTAAAACGAAAGAAAACAATCTTATATAGTTTTTTTCCTTTTCAGTATTATTAACGCAAAAAATGGGTGGGTTTTAAAAACACTTTTTAAAGGAAAAATTGTTCGTGATTAAATGAAGTTCACTTACATATTAGAAAACATGATGAGCCCACTTACAGCAAACTTTATGTATTGTTTTATTGTCGTATTTATTTTTTCTAAGTATGGGAATCTTTTGATATCAGATGGTCAAATTAAGGAGTTATGCTATCTCTGTAGATATAAATTGGTGGAAGAAGACCCAAGACACATGTCTGGGTAGGAAAACGAATTGCAAGTAAGCTGGAATAACCCCTCAAATTAATGTTCTAGCCCTGAAAATAAAAATCAAAGTCATGCCTTGACATGTCGAAGCATTCTTGATTCTAACTAATAAAACATTTAACTAACTTAAAGTTAGATTTTAAACAGAATCTGCATGTTCACAATAAAACATCAAATACATTATAGTTTAGATCACCTAATTTTAGAAGCTATACATATATACAAAAGAATTAGATTTCTTAAACTGATCACAAAAAAAACAAACAACACATAATAAGAAACAAGAGTTTTGTGAAAGATGTGAGAAAAAACAACCACACGTAGTTTAACACTGAGCCCTTCGACCTTGACCTGAAACTCAAATGGCGTTATGTAGTTATTTGTTATCTTTTTTTCCTATTACAAAGTACCTAGCCAAACCTGTGTCGAAGTTATCAAATTCAGAAACAAAATCCCCTACCGTTTTGGAAATGTCGATGTTTTTCAAAAGGCGACATTTTTAAGATGCATTATTGGATTCTTCTTTGTATTGTTGTCGTGGTGCCGCAATTGTTGAGACGCAAGAGTAGTTAAATTGAACCATTTATTCGTGTGGAAAACAAGTTATATACAAAGTTTTTAATCAATAAGAAAAGTACGTTTCTCCTTCAATTACTGCTATTTCTCGCAACGATTTCATACTACAAAACAGCAACATTTGGTCGACAATATGATCATAAGAATCGCTGATGAAGTCTACAAATATAGTACGAATAATCTTGAATCGCAATGCCGGTGCTATTTTTGAATATATCTAGTTATAATAAGCTGTCACGAAAGCCATGAAAAGTCTCGTGACATTTCACACTGAATCTGTACCAGACATGATAAATCGTGTATAACCTAATGCTTTTATGATGTCATCATGTAGTACAAAGCATGTTGTATGAGAACGCGATTAGTGTCACAGCATGACATTTCTTTATTAAACCTGCCAATTAATAAAATCAATTTGCGCCTTTGCCCGTTGCATAGATTTATGATGGAAATTGTAAAATCCCATGAAAAACGAAAACATAGTGGGACCTAATTTCAATTATACTTTTTGACTTTAAAAATTAGTTTTCATTATACCCCGTTAAAAGGCTTTGGGATATAGGAATGGTACGCGTTATTCGGTGAGTGAGTGCTTCCGTCTGTCAAAAATCACTTTTGTGCGTATATCTCCTACATTTTGCAAATGATTTTCGATAACCTTTAATATAATAAATATCTATCTAATATATAAATTGATGCAGCGCTTAGTGTCAAGGTCTCGCGATTGCGTTATTTTTCAAGGAGTTATTGCAGTTTGTTTGAAAATACATTTAAAAGCTTCTTTGCGCAATTCCTTCTTCATTGTGTGTACGATATTCGTGATTTGTTTAGATAATTATATTCAAGTACAAGTACTGCAATGCTTTCTTTAAATATTTCGTGATCAAATTATTGTTTAAGGATGTTTTCCCTTACTTTTTGAAAAGTAAAAAAAAAAGGATTTTTTGCGCAACTCCTACAATTTTTAATTTTCTTTCAACACTAAAATGTTCTGCAAGTGCAACAGATTTTCAAAGATTTATGAACGAGTTGTTTTGCTAAATATCTTGTGTTTCAATGTAAGATTTTTTTTCGATTTATTTTGCCTATATAGATCATTTTTTCAAATTAAGTTTTTGGAGTGGCATATCTCGAGACCAGGAGCATGATTACAAACGTTTAGCGGAGGATCACTCTACGATATTTTATAATATATTTTCGATTTCTGGATCTTGTCTTTTAATGTAAGATTTGTTTTTCGATTTATTTTGGTAATGAAGTGTTTATAAACCATTAAACCCCTGCTTAACGAGCTTTGACCTTAGGGCCAGGCTTTGCAATATGTATACGGACACTAGCAGCTGTTACATTATAAGATGTGGATCGCGTTTACGTAGTTGATATGTCGTCCGATAAGCGATCAGGAGGTCCCGTGTGCAATCTACATCTGATACAGTTCTTAAGATTGACTATCGACACCAACTTCTGGTTTTTCCTAGGAAACGGACTCGAGAGTATCTCAAAAAGTTTAAGGCTTTTGATACAATCGATTTCAAAAAAATGTGTTTAGATTAAAGCCTTTTAGGTCTAATTGGCCTTATTTGAACAGTATTTAATGTTACATGGGATAGAAAACCTCGGAGCCTTGCGGTTTCACAGTGGATTTATTGAGTTGTCATCAAACAAATATTTTCAGATCTGCAGATCTACATATGCAGCTGACCGTTACGTTTTACATAACTTAGAAAAAGGGTCATTCAATGATCATTTTTGTGAAGTTTTGAAAGAATCTTTCAACCGTTTAAAAAAGGAGATGCTGTTTGAATTACAAGTTGATGTACAGAGGTACGCACGTGGGAGTGGCGACATACATAAAGGTATCTCAAAAACTCCTTGCGCTTAGGAATTATTTTCATCGATTAAATTATTACTTCATTCAAATAACTACATCATTCCAGTGCACGAAACACTAAAACTCCAGCCTGTGTTTGAATATTTGCATTTAATAATAAATGGGTTTTGTCATTTACCATAAAACAGCACAATTTTCCTAAATATTCGTGTCGCGCGTCGAATGAAATTGTGCGATATTTAATTGGGGTTTTGTTTGACAGGTGGCATTTGCATCTGAATGATAATATGACACATATTGTTCGTATGTGGCTGACATGTTAAAACTCCATTTTCTCTAATGTATAGTTTGATGATACTTTCCTGTTTTCTTTTTATTTGCCATAACAAAAGATTCGTTCTAATTATCTCGACGGAAACAATGTGATGCACAGTGTCAATGGTTTTAATTTGCTATATTCCGCAAACGGATATTGTTTTCGTTGTGGTGGTGATGTATCTTACGCAAAAAACATACATCTGTTATATGCATATTTGCATAATACCTTTATTCACAGCTGTATGACGCATGATTGTAGGGTTCCGATTGATCCAAGATGTAATTGCTATACACGCAAAAAGAGATAAATAATGAAATATGGAGTCAATCAAAAAATGCATGCACGCTAACAAGAAGTTTAAAACAATGTTTCTTCGGGCATTTTGATGATCTGTTGAGCTGTACGACGTTTATGTATCATGCATGATTGTTTCTGCTCGTTTTGCTATTTTGCTGTATATTTCTGTAATTTTTTATAATTATGTTTTTAAGGTAGAATTGCAAAATGTACCGTTTGAACGGGGGAAATTAAACGTTCAACAGTGTGTTGTTGCAGTAATGCACTTCTTACTGAAGCGATTCGTAAATAATATGGACCTGGACAAATAAATAGAATATTGTGAAATAGAAACTACTGATGTGATCATCCAAGATACAATGTTGTAACACGATATTTGTACGACAGTCTGCTAGAAAAAAAAAATCGCACAGGAAAGCAGAAAAACATTGTTTGTGTGCGTCACTGACGCCATTTTGCTAAAGGTTTCTCTTTAATCTTTGATGTAAAGTTGGTAACGAACACGTGTAGTCTTTTATGTCTCCGACGCTTGTTCATCGGGGAGTTTTTGTAACATAGAGATAAAGTCGTGATGGGACATAATTAAGTAAACAGGAGCGGTTTTGTCTTACAGACGTTGCGTTTCCAAAAAATGACAGTATATTTGGCACCGAGTTCGAGGGCATTAATAATCCTCAATGTACAAGTATCGGCCAATTAGAGGGTACTCCTGTCCATTTCCATGTTTCAGACAGACCCACTTTATTCTGCCACCTGGATACAATTTAAGAAAAGAATACGTAGCGATTTATCTTTTAAGGTGTGCTAGTCTGTTGATAATAAATCATTTCCCATACATAGAAGATCATGTGCTGTTATGCTGTCATGATTATGGATTATTTATCAAACAGCGAGAATTAATCATTTGTTCATAGTGGATTATTCAAACAACCGGAAGTTTCTGTTTGGTCCTAGAAATGACATTTTCATAAACACATAAAAGGCTTCAAAAACACATTTACATCAGACTTATCTTAACACTCACGATATTCTATAATGTAAATAGTGTAGTTCGTTTTCTACTGTTGAACAGGTTTTGTGATTTCAAATTGAGCTTTTTTGTATTTACTAAACAATCGGCTCTTTATTTTATGTTTGTTTATTAATTGTATTCGTTTTGTTTTGCTTGCAGTTGTGATTGCAATAATGTCTTTGACCCTGCATAAATAACCGTACTATGCTCAAAATTGCGCACAACACGTGCGATTTCCTGTTGATTCTGCACATACATATACGTTTTTTGCAAATAATAAGGATTTGTTTTAATACAGAAATGTAAAATACGCTACATAGAAACATTTTCAGAATTAACGCAATTTTTTATTTATTACAGACTCTTTAACTTGTTTCGAAATTAAATCCGCCTAACGCTTGTTTACTCAAACAAACGGACGTCGGTTTAATGTTGTCCGTCATAAAATTAGGTATTTGGATTTCATTCAGCAAATTGGTTCTTGTTTCACAACGAACTCATCTTAAGCAATATATTTGAGTATAACATTCATCAATCGCTTTACAATAATAGCTAAATAATTCATGCCGTCAGACAAAAAGCCCATGATGATCTTATATTCGAATATCCTGGTTAAATTATTTTTTTAATGCATGTATATATATGCTTGCCGTGTTTATTATGCAGTGTACGTGTAGGTCAACTACTTATGTACACATCCATACTTTCAACCGAGTTAAATTAGTAAAATTCAAAGCTCGCATTTCTGTGGAATTATGAAGGAATTTACTAAAGAATATATAGGAGTAATGAAAATCCTTCAATATTATCAGGATAGGAATTCAGATTACCACCATCAAATATTTTATTTCAAGTGGCCAAAAATGACAAAGCAATACATCAACATGGCATCAACATAAAAATTAATTCAGATTGGGGTCATCACATTGGAAAGGTTAATATAATGGTTAATAGTGGTTAATATATGAAGGATGTAACCGATGAGAGGACTTTGCACACTAAATAACCGACAAATATTACATCAAGAAACGGCTTTGTATTGGAACAACAAAGCAAATTATGACAGGATCCTGTACTATGTTTTAATGATACTTTACATTTACTATGTTATAGTGTGCATGTATTTCTAGAAAGAATACCCCCCTCGAATTAGCAAATGCGTTCAACTTCTTCATTCAAGAATACAAACCACAAATATCTCGATTTCTGCATTATGTTAAACAAATTAATATTAAATACACGTACGTTTCCTCTTCAATTACTTATATTTCTTGCAACAAATTAAAAAACAAATACTAGCAGCTTTAATCGACTGTTTCAGGTAAATGGAGGTAATTGAAAATGGAAACTCCAAACACAATATAATGACTTTACAGGCAACATAACTTTAAAATGTTTTTCTTATCTCAACAAGCATCCTAAAGTGAATCGACCAAGGACCTAGGACCATCTTGGCTATCTTGATATAACTTCAGACTTAATATATTGCCAGTCTTCAATAAGAGACTGACAAACGGCCTTTCAACTGAATCATTATATCAATTATGATGTTCGCTTTTGAGGGACTTGTTAACGTTTGCATTTTCTCTAATGTATAGGTTGATGCTACTTTCATTTTCTTAATTTTTATTTGCCATTTGTTAAAATATCCTCGACGGAAACAATGTATTGCCGTCTGCATTGTTGTGTCAATCTTTTTTATTTGGAATATTCCGAGAATGGATATTGTCTCAGTTGTGGTGGAAATTTATCTGACGCTCCGTCAATTACTGCTATTTCTCGCAACGATTTTATCATTTAAAACAGCCATCTTAACTATTAACATTTGATCGACATTATGATCAAAAGAATTGATGATGAAGTCGACAAATATATAACTCGGACTATTGAATCGCAATTACGATGCCATCTTTAAACCTATCCAGTTATAATAAGCTGTCACGAAAGCCATGTTAAGTCTCGTGATATGTCACACGGAAACTGTACCAGAAATGAAATATCGTGTATAGCCTAATGGTTTTATGATGCCATAATGTGGCACAAAGCATGGTGTATGAGAACGCGATTAGTGTCACAGTGTGACATTTTTTTATTAAACCTGCCAATTAATAAAATCGATTGGAACTTCTGCTCATTGCATAATTTTATGATTGCCTTTGTAAAATCACGTTTAAAAAGCAAAGTTAACATAGAATTAACTTATTTTGATTACACTTTTTTACTTTAAAGATAAGTTTTTTTGAAGCCCCGCCAAAAGGCATAGTGATGTAGGAATGGTACGCGTTATTCGGAGAATGCGTGCTTCCGTACGTCACACAACTCCTCTTACATTGTGTGTGCGATTTGCGTCAAAGTTTAACATACTAATCGTATGCAAGTTCATCAGCGCATATGTTTAAAGTTTCATGATTGCGTTATTATTTGCTATATAAGCTTTATAAATAAATTTGATCGAATCATGTATTGTAGTGACCAATTGGCATTCCAGGGGCGTTATTTAAAAAAGGTAAGTGGACGATCACTCTACGATATCACATTTATGGACCCTGTCTTTATAGGAAGATTGTTTTATCCAGTTAGTTTGCTAATTAAGTCTCTTTAAACTGCGTTACAGTTTTGACCTTAGGGACAGGATTTGAACTTGGTAGAGGAAAGCTATCTGATGTTACATGCTAAGTATCAAAGATGTGAATCGCATTGGCGTAGTTGATATGGTGTCCGCAAACAGATCAGGAGGTCACGGGTTCTCATGATTTCCATTTTTTGACACCTGGTACTGGTTCTTTCCAGGAAACGGACTCGATAGTATCTCAATAATCTGAAGGCTTTCGATACGATTGAGCTACAATAAATTAGTTTAAATTAAATATGTGTGTTTTGTGGTTTCAACTTTTTTGTATTTGTTTTTAGTTGTCCTTTTATAGTAGTATGTATTAAATATTTTACCATAATCTCCAAGTGCGTGTTACATTTAGGTCCCAGCTGCCAGATTTAAACTCCATTTGATGTTACATGCGATCGATAAAACCTCGGAGCCTTGCGGTTTCAGAGGAGATTTATTGCGTTGTCATTAAATAAATATTTTTAGATCTGCAGATCTACATACGCAGCCGACCGGAACGTTTCAAATAACTTGGAAGGAGGGTCATCCAATGATCATTTTTGTGAAGTTTCAAGAAAATCTGCCAAACGTTTAAAAAAGAAGATGTTGTTTGAATTACAAGTTGATGTACAGAGGAACGCATGTGGGAAGGGCGACATACATAACGGCGTACCAAAAACTCCTTGTGCTTAGGTGAGCTATACATGCACATAACAATCATTGGTGTCTCCAATCCAGTGCATTAAACTAAAATAGAACGTATAAAACACTTAAGTATTGCTATTGAAGATTATTGAAAATTATATCCTTAATTAAGCAGTTTCTTTTTTTAAAGGTAAAATTCACCTTGATTATTTTTATCCATTACTCTGTACATCACAAAATATCAATTTGATTGTTTCTGTTGTTGGGATTGNGCTGCCCAACTTGTTCACATAAATTGAAACCAGAAATGGCGGCCATCTTGTAACTGGACGCCATCTTGAATTTTTGACTTACTAAAGGATTTTATCAAAAGTGTGCATCAAACTTAGTGTTTATACCAAATGCCATTTTAAATTGAAGATTTCACAAATTTGTCGCACAGTTGCTTAAGATATACCCAACATGGCTGTATAGATTGAATCGGAAATGGCGACCATCTTGATAATGGCCGCCATTTTGAATTTTTGAGTGGCTAACGATTTCTATCAAAACTGCATATCAAACTGAGTGTTCATGCAAAATTTCATGCTTGCTTACAGATTTGCAAGATTCTTGTGCTAATTCTCCTAGCTAATGGTGGTTATTTTAATGAAGCTAAACTCAATCAGGGAATGTCAATTGCTAATCCTGCCGTTTGTTTTAGTCGACGGGAATAATATTCTACAAATTGTCATAAAAGTCGGTCCATTAGTTCCTGTGATCTGACAGACAGAAACGAACACAAAATAAGCAAATGACCCCCCAAAAATAAAAAGAAAAGTGCATAAGAAGTTGCATCAAGTCCGGATGATAAGTTCCTGAGATCTCGCGCGGAAACAAAAGAAACATTGTATAGTGTAATATTAATATTCAAAGGGCAATAACTCCATGAACAATCAATTAACCAGAGTTTGGTAAATTACAGATCAGTATTTCTGAGATCTCGAGCGGAAACAAACAGTCACGCGCAAGAAGGGACGTACGAACGGATATCGAGGTCGGAAACGATTTCTTTTAGACCCACGCAACCTCAATTCAATAAAAAAAAACTAGAATTCGGACGCACGGACAAATCGGTTACTATATGCGGAACATTACCATGTAATAGTCCTGCGATTCATTTTATGAAGTTGACTGTTCTATTGAACTGCGCACACATACATGAATTGCGTAACTGTTCAATATCGTCAAGGAAAAATCATCATATAATGGTTAAGAAATAAACGAATTTATAATGTCTGTAGCTCAGTATGATATATTTTTGCTGTGCTATATAACGGTAGAGTCTTTATTGTTTATTGTCTTACGAAAACAAACCCATATCCTCCATGTATTTTACGTGGTATAACCTTTAACATAAACTCAAGGGGAGCTCGTTAATGAACATTACAAAGAACAATACTTTGGAAAGTTTTCAAAAGGTATAAATCCATACAATACTTATGGTAGTAAAATTGAAAAACAAAACACAATAATGAATACCTTATAATTACTTTATATACATGAACTACTGTACGATGACATCCGGTATAATGTGCATAACGAATCACAGGCTGGACAATTAGAGGGTCCCAATTGACAATATTATCTTAAAATATTTATTACCACCGATGTTTATGTGTATGAACTCTGTAATGTATTTGATTGGCAATCTGCTTCGTTGGAAACAGAAAGCTTTCTCCTCGTACTTGATGTGTATAATTCATTGCCGCTTCTCGCCAGTGGTGTGCGATATAAATGCATAATGGATGCGAGAATCTGCGACTGTCATGAAATGTTTGATTAACAAAATAACAAACGCATCCTGGAACGTATTTTGGGAATTGTATTTGAGGAAGACACAGTTCTTGTTGATGAAACCATACACATCCAGTTTAAATCGTATAGTTATTACGTTGGACAATTGCAAATCGCCGCATTAGTTTATCCATCAACACACCCTCAATTTAATAAATTCAACAGAATGGTCTCTTTTTAAACAAACGGGGTTTTCAATCTTTCAATAACATATTGCTATTTTAGAATGTATATGTTTCAAACCATGTTTAAACACTGGATGATGACACAGTGATAACTTTAACATTAATAGGTTGATATTAATTTGAACGAGGAAGGATATATCAGCAGAGCTCTGTGAAAACAGGGCTTAATGCGTGTCCGTAATGCGTCGTACCAGATTAACCTGTGCAGTCCACACAGGCTAACTAGGGATGATACCTCCCGCCTAAACTTCATTTTCGCTAAGCAGAGAAGTCCTTAAACAAAAAATACCATAAAAGCGGAAGGTGTCGTCCCTGATTAGCCTGTGAGGACCGCACAGGCTAATCTGGGACCATACTTGAAGCACATGCATTAAGCCCCATTTGCCCAGAACGAGACTTATATTTAAAGCGTGACTATAACACAAATATACGCCTACGGTTATATTTTTATTATATTGAGTTGAACTTTAGTTAAATTGAAACACAGTTATAGATCAACAAACGTTGTGAGCAACGTACATATTTGCGATACGTACTGTTATATGTATTACTATGTATTTAAAGATAGATACGAAACACTGTCTTGTTAATTTTCTTAAAAGTGCCCATGAACCTATTTGCCCTTACTTACTTACTGGCGTTCGCACAACCTATTTGCCCTAAAGTCGATCTTTAAGTGGTATTCGCCACCAGTATGTCATGATGACCGTGGTGATGCGCTATGGATATTTCAATCTGTTCGCGTTATGTACCGAGTCTTGAATTCCAAGCATTGGTGACTTGAAAGCCATGGGCAAGTCTACGGTATTTCCTTGGTTGTTCATTTAACCCCATTGGTGCAAAAAGGTACCATTTGACAGTACCTTTTTTGCACTAGTGGGGCGATTTGTACATGGACATTGTCTCCTTGTTCTCAATCCGTTCGTTTTTTGATTAATTGCATATATACATGCATTACATTCACATGGAAAATATAATCGAGAGTCTGCGTTTGTCATGTGACACTTAGTTTATTACTTGCTAACACATAAAGAAAAGTCTGAAATTTTTTCTGTCAAAGACGTGCAGTATTCAACTGTTTGATTATCAAGAGAGGTTGATTAATACGCTTAAAATGCAAAGAGCTTAATTATTATACGATGCATTTTACAGAGTGTAGTATATTGAAACAACAACAACCTACTTAATAATCAATATTAACTCGTTTCCCTAAATACTAAATATTTCACATTATTTTCAATATAATATTAAACAAAGCATTAAACAACAATCATTACATTAAGGTTTAAATTCGTGCAAGCATTTTAACACAGTGTAGGTCCTTCATGTAAAGTTTCAGTATAGTATTTTCCAGGAATGTTTGTAGTTAAAACATACATAAAATACTCTGTCGTTCATAAACCTCGCTAAAAGCAGAAACCTTACAAAATAAAAACAGTATTTGTGGAATCCATTCAATTGGCATGCTAAATGTTTCACTCAGATCCCATTATCACACATTAGCAACAGTGCATTTTAGAGAGCTAAATAGTAGTAAGGACAAAGACACATGCTGAAAATACATTTAGTTTTAAACAGCCTAGAGGCTCGAGATTTTAATGCGATATCATTTTGAACCGAAGCTCCAATTCCGGTGGGAATAACTTTTCTTTTCCTTTTTATCTATTAGTTAATTATGAAAATTCGTGCGATGTTAAGATTCATCAATATAAGGCAATGTAATGTAATACTTTAAAAGCTAACATCTATAAACAAGTCTTATTAAGACGGCAAGAATGTTTTAGGCGATATAATTTGTTCTACTTACACCTTGTGGCCACTTTCTGTTGTTATCTCTTTGGTGACTTAATACATTATTGATAAGTCCGATTTTTTTAAACAATATTTTTATAAGTACTTGTGTTAAAATTGAAACTCTCACAAAATTAAAAATGCCTATTCACTTACATAGAATAAAAATATCATGCAAATGTTGTTTGTTGCAACAGGTCTCAAACGAAAATCAGCTGACCCTTTCGATCGCCTGATTTCTTAACGCTACTTTATTGTGTTTTTTTTCGTCAATGCATATTAGTCAAATTTAGTTTTGCCAATTTATTTATAAAAAAAATGTTGGTGGTTTGATGGTATACTAGTCGAAAAAATCCAATGCAAAGCAACTGAGATATTTAATAACAATAACAAATAAACACGGCATTATTTTATAAATGCAATTGAGAACTATCACTCCTGATCGCCTCCGTCCATGATGGCACAATTTAACATTTAAATATCTTCAACTTTAATGACCGTTCATACAATTTAAAGTTATAAATAGAATCATGTTATTATTACCCTATTTCAGACAGTGATCATATCTGTAATTGATGCCATATAATATAAAATATGTTTAACTAGCTTGCACAAAATATTAATTGTCATTGTTTTCTTTACATTCTTATCAAAATGGGAAATAATGTCAGTAATACGTGATTATCTGAATTATAATCTTAATAATCTGCAACATTCGCCTTTAAGATGTTTAAGCTATGTTTTTCCAAATGATTTATTTAACATATTGTCCGGTCGGTGGTATTCCCGATATACCGAGGGTAAACAGTTAATTGCTCAATCCTGATAGGAAGCCTCCTCCAGTATCTTGAGAATGTCATCACTACACTCAAGTGTTCTTTATCAAAAAGTCTTAAAATCGATATGGCTAGACAACATGTTAAAAACTGTTTTTACAATACTGGTGGTTTTTCAAGGATTCTAAGAAACATAAAATGGCTTTGCCATTAATGCAACCATAAGCAACAAAAAGACAAGCCCATTGTTGGTAATGTTTAACGCCCACATTCAAATATTTCTTTCGATTCATACAAATTAAATTGGAGTAATACGAACACTCCCTTTGTAGCACTTGTCTAAGATTAGCGACGAGGATGGACATAGGCCGATCACAAACAATCAGACCGAGCACTCCATTCTAAGGTAAGCTAATAACAATATTTTGGAATGATTAAAACAAATATCTGGAAGAATAAGCACCACCCGTATGTTAATGACATGGCTGTCTTGACGAAGAGGTTGTCTCTTTGTCCTTTCTTTGCACTCACGTAATTGAATCCAAAGAATAAACATTACCGCGATAAGGACATGTAAAGAACATAAATTAAGACATAGAAATCTCATGAAAAGTTATTCATACCATTGTAATAGTTTTGTTTTACGGAAAATTTCATATTGTTAGTTGTTTCCAATATCGAAAAAAATAATCTAATTCCATGCACTACCACATGTGTAAATGAAAGCAGATGTCTTTAATATTAAACATAATGGATATGTCTATTTTTTTTAACTAATAATTATAGCCATAAGTTGATATTAATATTATATATCCGTTTTATTGCTTGTTTTCAACCCGATGAAAACCTAACCTAGCGTGCTGTTACTTGTGCTATTTATTAAGCGGGCTTTCATCTATTCTGTATTATATTATTAGTCTGAAAGGCGATGTATTGCCTTTGGGAATATTCATTATATGATATTATGTGTATGAAATACAATCAACGTTAATTTAGTTTGCAACCGATATCTGAATAGAGACTGGAAATAGTTCTAAACTTATTTTTATCGTTCACAATACGCCCGTTTTTTAATCGAGCGCCATGTTCCTGTCCTATGGTATATCAACTCACGCAGACAACTATACATTTATATCAACAGATAAAATTATGTCGCACGATTATTGAAAACACTAGTAAGGAATTCTTATTATTACAAGTTTTGACTTTCATAACTTTTTTTACGAAGGTGAGTGAATCCGGACAACAATTACCGTGGAAATACATGTACATAACTTAACATATGGGTGCATAAGAAAAAGTCATGCAATCTTTTTATTGCTGAATAATAGGAATGATCTTGTTAATACCAAGCAATATCTATACCATCGAAAGGCTAAGATATGGAAAAGGGAGCATATTGTTTTGTCTATTTTTGTCTTTTTGTATCGATAATAATATCAATTATATGAAACATCCTTTAGTTTTAGACTCATATTCGAAATTGGACTTGATATTTTGAAGATAAACATTCTTCAAAGTTTTATCAAGAGTCTAGTCTCTAGAGTGGTAACGAAGTCATCGTTGACGACACACACCTCACACCTCACACTGCACACGGCACGACACCGGACAATACAAATTTCCCCTGTCTTTTACAATATCGAAAACGTATTTTGAATTCATAATTTTAGGTGAGTAATTTCTTCCTGATCTGTCTAGATACCATTCAAACATATTGCGTGTTCCCCAATTAGTTTATTATGAATTATTCATCATTTTCACATACCATATGTTGTCCCGATTGAATAACTCCCTTTATAACTTTCTGAATATGATTACTAAGCTGAGCAATATGAACGGAGCAATACTCGTTAGAAGTTAATGATAGTTGTACATGAAATAAGAAATGGTTCATATGTAAGTTTATGCAACATCTAAAATACTCAGCTGTATCATAGTTAAGGCACATGCCTTTTTCAATAAATGAAACATTGTAGAAAACGTCTATGTTCAAAGCTTGTATTTTCATTCTGCAGATTTTTTATTTTATTTTAAAAAAAAATCTTTAAAGAATGATTTTTGACTAGAGGTTGGTATATTTTTCTGTTGTTTTTGTTTTATCCGAGCGGATATAACATCATTTGTTTGGAGCCGTAATTCGTAATCATCAATAGGATCCAACATCAAACTATAATATGAACATGATTGAGCATGAATTTCTTATCCCCATTTTAAAAGCTCTAAGAATTGTTGATGGTATTCCACTGATAATTGTGTTCGTAGCAGTCCAATAAATCAAACCTGGAACATATAAATTCCATTTCGGCAATAAAACATGAAGTATAGAATAAACATGAGTAGAACTAACGGCTAAATGTGTCACATTAAGAATTATATAATGTAAAAAATAGTGTTCATAACGGTGTGCATACTCGAGTACTGGTATATAGTTTTATAAATGCAATTATATTCCCTTTATAAGAACTTTTCATCTAAGCAGAACTTTCAAATATGAACGATATTTTGGACAGATTCTTAATTTTTTTAAGACTTATTAATACATGGTACAGGGCTTGTACTTGTCGACACTATTAAGAATAATTTCGTCAATACCTTAGTTTACAGGAAGATGTTACGTTGTATGTGTCACAGAGCGTATATTTGCATCATACGTTTGAACGCTTTTTCTCGGTATTTTATTAGTAATTACAATCAAGCTGCAAAAATAGATGACATCCTCTGTCTCTGTCATGCGACGCACAGTCGCATTAATTGCGAAGCAGGAAACGTCTATAGAAATCATGCATCTCCAGCAACATTATCACGAGATATAGCCTTGTTACCGTCCGCTTGTCTCTAATTAAAGGCAAGTTATCACTTATCTATATAATTTTGGACATTACATACCACACAACACGTAACAGTTTAACATATACGGAAGATACAATTTAATTTTGATTTGAATTACTATTGATGACTCCTGATATTTTAATAATATGTAGTGTTAAAAGATTATTAAGTTAAATATATCACATACATGTGTATATGACATATCGAAGTTTCCAAACCTTTGTCCTACCCGCGCCAGGGCTCGTGAAAATATTATTTGTCTCTTTTTACTGAGAATATATTTCAAGTTATGACCCCGAAAACAAATCCATAGCCTCCATGTATTTTAAGTGGTATAACCATTAACATAAACTCAAGTGGAGATCGTAAAAATGAAAATATTATAAAGAACAATACTTTGGAAAATCAAAATTTCATACAATACTTATGGTAGTAAAATTGAAAAAAAAACAATCATGAATACCTTATTATAAGTTTAATACATGTATTACTTTACGATGACATCCGGTATAATGTTCACATCGAGTAACAGGCTTGACAATTAGAGGGTCCCCTTTGACAATAATATCTAACACTATGTGTTCCAGCGATGTTTATGTGTATGCACTCTGTAATGTATTTGATTGGCCATCTGCTGCGTCGGAAACAGAAAGGTTTCTCCTCGAACTTGATGTTTATAATTAATTGCCGCTGCTCCTAAGTGAAATACGATATAAATGCAAAATGGACGGTGACTGTCCTGAACTGTTTGATTTACAAAATTGTATTTGAGGAAGACACATCTCTTTTTGATAAACATATTTCTTGAGCTAAACATTTACATTCAAACCCAGTTAAAATCATATAGTGCCGATGGTTAATTGGACCAATTGCAAATCGCCGCATTAGATAATCAATTAACAAACCCTCATTTCAATTAATTCAACATAATGACATTGTTTTCTGTTAATAACATATTGCTTTTTAAGAATACATATGTTTCGAACCATGTTTAAACTTAATACAGTGATAACTAAAACATGTATAGGTTTATATTGATACGAAGAGGGAGGATATATGAGCCGCAGGGAAAACAGGGCATAATGTGTTTGAGTAAAGTGTCGTCCAAGATCAGCCTGTGTAGTCCGCACAGGTTAATCAGGGACGACACATCCCGCCTTAACCGGATTTTCGCTTAGAAGAGAATTCATTGAAACAAGAAATACCATAAGAGCTGAAAGTGCCATCCCTGATGAGCCTGTGCGGACTGCATGGGCTAAATCTAGGACGACACTTTACGCAAATGTATTAAGAACCATGTTCTAAGAGCGAGGCTCATATTTAAAGCGTGACGATGACACTAACATAGGACAACGGTTATATGGAGTGATATTGAACTTTGTAAACACAATAATAGTAGTGGTATTCGCAACCAGTATGTCATGATTACCTTGGCGGTATGGTATGGATATGTAATCTGTTTACGTTATGTACCGAGTCTTGAATTCCGATCTTTGCTGACTAGAAAGTCATGGACATGTCCTACGGTACTTCCTTGGTGGTTTATTTCGCCTCTTTGGTGCAAAAAGGTAACATGTGATATTAAATGTCACATGGAACCGCCTTGCACCAATGGGACGAGTCGCACAAGGAACTCGGAGATATGTTCTCCTTGTGTTCAATCCGTTCGTTTTTTTTATTGATTGCAGATATCTTTGGATTTCATTCACATAAAACGTATAATCGAGCGTCTGCGTTTGTCATTTGCACTTAGTTCATGATTGGCTAACACACGATGGAATGTGTTCAGCTAGAAACTGTGCATGCCAAAGACGTGCAGTAATTAACTGTTTGATTATCAAGAGTACCTGTTTTAAACTTTATAATCAAAGTATTGTAATATATTAAAATAAAAACGCAGTTCTTTGTAAACACTATTTACTTGTTTCCCAAAACACTAAATATTTTACAGTATTGTCAATATAATAACAAACAAAACATCAAACAACAATCATAACATTAACGTTTGTATCATATATGATTCTTGTTAGCATTTTAAGACAAAGTACGTCCTTCATATACAGTTACAGTATAGTTTTTTTCTAGGAATGTTTGTAGTAAGAACATACGTTAAATACTCTGTCGTACATACAGCTCGATAGGAGGAGAAACCTTACAAAATATAAACATTATTTGTGGAATTAAGTCAATGTGCACGCTAAAATGTTTCAATAAGATCCCTGTAACATAATCTGGAAAGATTGTTTAATCAACATATTGTTCAACCCACGTTGTATTTAAGAGACGTGTTTACAATTGACAAACTGACAATGTTCAAAGCTACAGTGTACTTTAGGGAGCTAAATAAGGACGAAGACACCTGCTGAAAAAAACATTTAGTTTTAAACAGACTTGAGGCCCGAGCGGATAATGCGATATAATTTGACACCTAAGCTCCGATTTCGGCGGCCATTAGTTTTCTATCTTTTTTCTCTATTAGTTTATTATAAAAAAAAACACTTTGCGCTGTTGAGATGTATCTATGTGAGACAATGTAATTACATACGTTAAGTACTCGGACAGTGATCATATCCATAATTGATTCCCTATATTAAATATGTTTAAATAGCTTGTACAAAACATTAACTGTCATTGTCTTAGTTACATTCTTATCCAAGAGGGAAGTAATGTACATGTCAGTTAAAAATGCTTATCTGTATAATCTTGTTAATAATCTGCAACGTTCGCCTTTAATATTGTGAAGCTATGTATTTCCAATATGATTTATTAAACACATTGTCCGGTAGGTGGTATCTCCGATATACCGAGGGTAAATAAGCAACATTTAATTGCTCGTATCACAAATGGAATCCTGATAAATGCAATCTTGAGAATGTCGACACTACAACCAAGTGTTCTTTATCAGAAAGTCTTAGTGTCGATATTGGAAAGACAACATGTTAGAACATGTTTTTAAATTACTGGTAGATTTTGCAAGGATTCATAGAAATATAAAATGGCTTTTCAATACATAAACTCATAAGCAACAAAAAGCTAAGCCCGTTGTTGGTAATGCTTAACACATACATGCAAATATTTCTTCCCATTAACAAAAATGATCTTGGAGTTCAACAAACACTCCGTTTAAAGTACTATGTCTTATTGACGATTGGCGACGAGGATGGACATAGGCCGATCACAAAAAAATCAGACCGAGTACTCCGTTCTAAGGTCAGCGTATAACTTAATCCAACATCCATCTATTTAAATCAACATATACTAACTTAATCCAACATCCATATATTTAAATCAACATATACAATAACTTTATAAGATCCTTAAAAATATGCTCCGGAAGAATAAGCACCACCAGTATTTGAATTCCATGGATGTCTAGACTCACGTAGTTGATTCCCTAACGTGATAAGGACATGTAAATAACATAAAGTAAGGACATACAAATCTAATGAAAAGTTCTTCATACATTTGTTATAATTTTGTTTTACGGAATCTTTCATATCGTTATTTGTTCCCAATAAAAGAAATCTAATTACATGCACTACCACTTGTTTAAATGTAAGCAGATGTCTCAGATATCAATTATAAAGAAGTGAAACTCCAGAAGCTGCAGCAGTATTGCATTTCTATCATACACACCTTCGTGGTCCTTTATTTAAGGCGAGGAACCAATTGCCAAAACGGTACAGTACGGCACAAAACGAAATAACATATACACATAGTGGAACGGTCAATGCTAAGCACTGGGGGTTTAAACCGGTTATAGAGCGCTCAACCTCACAATTGGCCCAGCAATATTCATGATACATATAAGTGTAAATATAACTTAACCTCATAGCATTGCAACTCAAATTAAACAGTTATAAAAGAGAATTAAAACGCATTCAATTTAATTACTATTTTATTTCTCAATGGTAGGAAGGAGACCAGAGCATCAGAGTTACAACTTTTTGAGGCACGATGAAATGAAATTACTAGCACGCATCAACTACATCCCTTCTTTTTACAAAAAGATTTAAGAATATAGCATCATAAAGTTAATATTTCAGATCTTCATCGCGCTCCTACAGGAAGAAGCAGAAATTTTGGCAGTAAAATATCTAAATTACCTACTCGATTGTTTATGTGACAGTAATATACTAAAATGTAAATAAAAATGATTGTAATACCTAAAAAGAATAACCGTATAGACTGAGGCGATAATTTATCAAACTGAAAATTATACTAGCACTGATAAAAAAGGGGCTGCGTGATCTATAAACGCGTATATTATTCAAAATAAATAAAACGAAGCTTTAAAAAAATCGATCAACAAACTACAATCAAAGAAAAAAATATTAATAAAGTTGAACGATATAAACTCGGGTACATGTACCTATCATGTAGCTAAAACTGCAAGTTGTTCGGATGAAGCATTTAGGACCGATTACACGATGACATCACCAATAACAAAATCAAATATTTTTAAAGCAGCAGTACTGTATTATCGAATTACCAATAAAACTACATGTAGCTATGCTTATCGAATATTATAGAATCAAACATATAAAATTATCATTACATTAATAATTCCAAATTTTCAGAGAAGAAAGATATAGTGAATCGAAACCATTAAGCATGTGTTTTTCAGTATATCAGCATCATATCCCTTTGATAAAAAGGAGCTAATTAAATTAAAAAGTGTATTGCTAGCATTTGCTTTAAGATATTTACATTTGCGAACCCGCTTCAAAACATCTCCATAAAATGATGGTTGGGAAATTCCATTAGTTTAAAGCCATTTTGAAGGCCCTATTAAGGTGACGATCCGTAATTATTTACCGATTTTTAAATTTTTTTTTCATATTTTATTTATTTAAAAAACAATATATATATGCTATTGGACATTACCATAAAAAATGAGCAATACAACTTGTTTTGAGCTCAAAATACAGTGTCCTCCAAGTCAATTGTGTTTACAAACAATCAGTTTATTTACATCGCTGTTTACTTGGGAAAGTGAAAGTGAAAGTGACTCAGGTCACCAAAATAATATCGTTGATTTTCAACGTTTTCCGGTATCACTCACAAAGTAGGTCTCTTCTCAATGGTTGAAACGTTTGTAGTGATCTAATAAGTTACTTTCTGCTGGTAAAAAGCTGTTTAAAATAGAATTTATCCGATATCTGATAAGTAAAAAAAGATATTTTAGAGTTTAAAGAAAGATAAGAAAACTTCTCTCTTGCAAATGTTTTTTTCAATCAGTGAAACGAGTTTGGATTTTATTCAAATATGAGGAAGCGTTGTATATAGTGTAAAAATCATAAGTGCTTATTTGTGACACCTTATATTTTCTCATTTTAATTTTATCAATAACTTTTAAGGAGTGTAATATTGACCAATATTAGTTAATATTACTATTTTCATAAACTGTATTACAATATTTAGCTATATGATATCTAATAGCACTCAAGGCGGATGTTAGGTACACTGATAATTGCTTGGTGGTACAAGACACTGAAATAGCGATAAAATAACTTTTATATGGCGTTTTATGTAATTTAAGTATCCAGTAAAGTGATGGCAATTTCTTGTTAGCAATATTTAAGTTAACATTTACAGATTTATGCACTCGGCAATATGGTCGGAAATAGTTTCATTAGGCTGCTTATTGAATTCACAATATGATGTAGTTTGTGAAAGTTCTTGTGAAATCGTTTAAACATAAAACACTCACCATATTATTATAGCATTATTAGCCGCCTTATCTGCAGGAATTAAACATAATACATTTGTATATTTTTCACCAATAAGTATAGCAATACGATGATGTGTATATTATTTATTCGTTTTTATTGCTTGTTGTTATCTCAAGGAAATATTTTAGCGTTCTTTAGCGTACTATAACTTGTGCTATTTATTAAGCGGGCTTTCATATATTCTTTATTATACAAATGTAGTAAGTCTGAAAGGCGGTGTAATGCCTTTAGGAATATACATTATATGATATTATGTGTATCAAATACAATCAACGTTAAGTTAGTTTTAAACATATGTCTGAATAGAGATTGGACATAGTTCTTAACTTATTTGTATCGGTTACATCACACCCGTTATTGAATCGAACGCCATGTGCGTGTCCTGTGGTATGTCAAGACTGGTTCATTGGTTCATGCAAATAAGAAATTTTATCTCGTTCCTTTCGTGTCTAGTTGAGTGTGCTCGGGACGACTGGCCAGGAAAAAACTCAACCCGAGCACTGCGTGCTTATGTGATGTTAATATCAACTCACGCAGACAATCTATGTTACCAGACCACACATAGCGTTGAAAGTTTGACTATTGCTATAAGGTTTATGATGGTTTATGTGTTAACTTTATTTAACATAATAGTGTATTTAATATTCGTTGATTTTGAGCTTTATATGGGGCTTCAGAATTATATTATGTCATAAATATTGTTCATAACGGTGTGTCTCACTCGAGTACTGGTATATAGTTTTATAAATGTAATGAGACTCCACTTTATAAGACCCTTTCATCTAAGCAGAACTTTCAAATAATAAAGATATTTTAGATGTAGTCTTTAATTATTTAAGATATATGACTACATGGTACACGTCTTGTACTTGTCGACGATAGATAATAATAATGTCGTCAATACATTAGTATACAGGAAGATATTTATTTATATTTTATTATAGTCTCATCAATGTACACAGTATAACATTACATACATATCACAAATTAAAATACAGTACATTGCCAATCTAAAAGATTTACAAGAGACTTAAATAATATGACATACTCATAAATCTCAATAATGCATAATGATCCATAGGTTTCACTTTATAAACATATCATACAGACAAAATTTGAAGTATCCTTGTTAATCGTGTAGTTAAAAGCTGCCTAAAAATGGGTTGTTAAAACACTGAATTTGAATAATGAGGCTAATGCCTTACATTCTGAAAATGGTTGTGAAACAATGAAAAGTATTTAATCAGATCATAACACAGTATGATTAACAAGGTGACTTTAGGCAAGAGCTAAAACAAGTATATCAGTGAAACAATTTAGCATTTACACTTAAACACTAGACATAGCTGTTAAAAGATACGAGACTACAAGTAATATACAAAACGAACAAGGGGTCAATAATTATCATTGACTAACAGTTACTTTGCTTTGATTTACGACATTATAGCAGGTTTTGGCACACAATATTGCTATGTCTGCATTAGATAACATAACTCCAACTTTATCAACATCAGATAAATTATCAAAATCATTATTAATTCTAGTTGCAGATTGCAGACGTTATACTCTTAATGAGCAATAAAGAGGACAGTGTAATAATACATGAACCTCATCCTCAGCCGTATTCTTACAGTGGATACAGAGTCTTTGCTCTAATTGTAAGCCATTATATCTTCCAAGATCAATACCTATTGGTGCTGTTCCACTTCTAAATTTTGCAAGAGCACCTTTATAAGATCTATTATAAACAATTCTAACATAAGCTTCTGTTTCAAAATAAGTTTCATAGTTTTGTATGTGCGGAGTTTATTACCACCAATGCCAGTTTGAAAAGAATTTAGATATTACGTTGTATGTGTAACGGAGCGTATTTCTATACCACAAGATGAACGCTGTTTTCTCGGTATTTTTCATTAATTATAATCAAGCTTTAAAATAGATGACATCCTCTGTATCTGTCATGCGACGCACAGTCGCATTAATTGCGAACCAAGAAACGTCTATAGAAATCATGAGACTCCAGGAACACTATATATCGAGGATAGCTGTGTTACCATCCTTTAGTCTCGTATTAAAGGCAAGTGATCAATTACCTATATACTTATGGACATAACATACACCACAACACGTAACATTTTAACATATAAGGAAGGTGCAATTTAATCAATGTGGTCAGTTTTCTGACAATCCTCAAGTCGACTATCTTGATACAGGATGCAATTCAAACTGAACATAAAATAAATTTTTATCATACCAATCAGGGCTGTATAATAGTGAATTTATGGCTTGTAAACCATAATAATAGACAGTATTTAAATAATATAAACAAATATAACGTAAACATCTATAAGCGATTGATATAAACACATTTTGTTTCACCAAGTTCTCTATCGAAGACAAATGTGTGTTTTTTATAACACCGTGTTATACACATAGCACAATGTTAAGCATACAATTTAAATAACCACTTTCCACTTCGACTAATTCTGATTTCAATGTAAATTGATGATTCTTGATATTAAACTCAGATTAAATGTTTAACTATTATTAAGTTAAATATATTACACATATAAAAACTCGATGTATGTTTACCGCTTAAACGTTATAACGAAAACATTACCAGAAGTGTTGAGCAACTAAGAGGATAACTATTGCTCAGTCATATATCTTATTTATAAGAAATGTTTGAACTTGTAACATATATTTTGACTTTCATAAATTGTTATGTGCGGCCATTATTGCGTATGGTACTGAATATTTACAGTAAGTGTTTTTGAAAAACAGACATAGTGATTATAAAGTATTCTTCACTCTCAATTGGCGAAATGTTTCGTTAGCCATATTACTTGTTTCTGTTAATGAAAAAATGCTAGTATTTTATTTATGATAACATAATTAACACTCAGCCGTTCTTGAATGATATTGTCTTAATAAGTTTCAAATAAAACACACTAATTGATTTAAATGGCATGATTCCAGTTTACGCGGTATAAATAAATCGCCCTCACAAATTTCGTGATTCAGGTCTTCTATGTAGGTTTTTGTCGTATTTTATAAAGAGCACTTAACAAGACTAATCCCTGTACTCGTTTATATATCCAAGCTATAATGGCAAAAAGGATTTGCACAAGAACACCACTTTAACCGAGTGTACATGTATAAAGAATGTTTTACATTATTTATTATCTTAGTGTATGTGATATTTTTTTTACCCATTCGTTAATGAACACAATGAAGATAAAAGTATTTTCAATATAGGAATTTCAATCATGACGATAAATGGAATTCTTACTAATCGAGAGCAATTCTTATAAATGTCTACCGTCTGAAACAGAATGACCCATTTGATTTAACGCTACTAATAAGCGTTGTACCTTTATATATCAGAAATCGTTATAGTAGTATAATACTTTTAATGAAGAAAGCAAGCATACGTAAGTTAAATGTTCCTTGTGGTGGAATTCCGAAATTTAATATTATTAAATAAAAATATAGTATCGAATCGGAAACTAAATCAAGCCCGGATCTGAATGACCAGCTACGACACAAACATGACCACTTTAATAATTTCCACTTTGTTAACAGGGATCTGTAGTTCATATCAAGTATTGTACTAAATGATAATTAAGACTTTATAAATTTAACATTCCTGCTTCTTGTGCACACGTTTGTTAACCATTCATGGGAAATATGGACAGAAAACACATAGCTAATCTGGTTAGTCAGTTTTTCTACTGTGGCGACTACGAACTCCCATGAAAAAGTATACATGGAGAATTCGGATCTGTTTTTCATAAAATTCAACTTTGCAATTATTATTTTTTGGGCAGTGACAAAGTTCGATAAGCAAATAAAAATCATACATAGCGTACGTCGCTGAAATACATAAAATAATTGTTCGATTCTTCATCAAATATCATCACCAATCAAATACAATGCTTCGTATTAATTGTAAATGTCATGAAATTAACTTGATGACCACGCTTCCTAGAATTCAACAAGAAAAAAAAAGAAGTATCGTTTTTATTTCGCCAAACCGATGTGTTTTGGATGTGAGCGTCAATTGTTATTGCCATGCAATGGCTGCCAATCAATCTACTGTAATCAAATTTCTTGTTTGTATTGGTCTGTTCCTTTAAAACGAAGTTACACAATATATACAGATTGACCATGAAACGTTGCTTAAAGTAGACTTGAACAAAGATTTCCAACAAGATTCCCGTCAATGGAAATTTTAATAATTTATTTATCCCAACACACTTTGCTGCACTAAATTTAAATTGTGCACACATTTCACAAAGTGAATTTACCTTCAACAGTATATACAGATACCATGTCATACATGTAACGTAGAAAAAAAACAACCCAGCAAGTTCTTTAGAGGTATGATACATGGTAACATCATTACAACAAGAGTATTTTAATGTGCTTGAAATTTTAGAAATAATAACCAGAAAATAAAAAAACGAAATGCGCCAAATGGAGCGCTAACATTGTTTTGTACATCATGCAGATCTATTTATCAGAAAATAATCTCGACCTTGATAGTGAGATAACGTGAGATAACGGACTTCTTAATAAAAGAATCTTCTTACCAGTTGCCCATTTGTTGTAAATTGCTTCAGAGTGAATCTTGCAAAATATTGTTGAATAAAACGATATCTTCTCTAATTCAATTCATAATGTTCACAATGTGTTGGTTATCGTCATATACATGACAAAATTGTTTTCAATTGTAAATATATTAACGTTATTTAACCAAATCATTCCAAATAAGGTTATTTATTTGATAAACATTAACTTTTTATCTTTGTTCTAGGATTATTTAATTTAATATAAATACCAATTCATTGAAATAATTGAAGTATATTATAAACATTTGCACTGCATATTGCGTAACTGCTGATAGTTGCTTTTTACACTACAAGTATTTATCTTGTTTTCAACAATTTGCAAAAAAATACAATTAAATACAGTGTTTTTTTTGTTTAAGACGTTGTTTATTTCCCCAGATTATGATAAGTTGTTTTTTTTTAATTTCGTAAGCATAAATGTAGTGAAAGATTGTAAGTAAAAAGTTGTGTTTGAATTAATATTCCCACGGACGTGATATATTACACCTATGGTTATCATATTGTTCTTTTTTATAAATCGTACCTCTGTGTTTCAGCAATATGCATACACAAGCTGTTATAAACAACGCCAATAACCTTTGTTTAAATTTGATCAATTTACGTATACGACAACATTTTGTTTAATACAATACTCCCACATATCACAAATGCTTTGCATGGTATTGCAGCGTTGAAATGCGAGGAAGAACTAGTTTTTTTCAATACATTGTACACAATCTACCTCCACAATCTTCCTTTCTGGTGATTATTCCATTTTGCAGTAAAGACATGCGATGAAAAATCTGCATTTCTAAATGCAAAATTTATTTAAGAGTGCATCTAAAGACATTACAATTGCGACTGCAATCAGAATAAATAGCAGAAATAACTAAGTTTTGGTTGTTTGCGCGTGTCTTGAGGACATACGGAATAACCGTATTATATACAACAATCCATGGTCTAGACTGAGCTTAATAAGAT
Source organism: Dreissena rostriformis (assembly GCA_007657795.1). Classification (NCBI taxonomy): domain Eukaryota; kingdom Metazoa; phylum Mollusca; class Bivalvia; order Myida; family Dreissenidae; genus Dreissena; species Dreissena rostriformis. The sequence goes on from VMBQ01000794.1 coordinate 112,437, forward strand.
TGTCTTTGGGTGGTCGGACAGAGTATAAAGCAACTTGTTTGACATGTTAACATGGAAGAATATGCTTCTTTACTAACGATGAAATACCCGCACGACGAAAAATGGAACTCTACCTTATCGGGAGAAATTATTGAAAACGTGCTATCGTCTGATAAAGTATGGCCAAGGTATTTCTATGCTTATGATTATCGTTGTATTTTTATCAGGAAAGGTTATAGTATAATAATAATACTTTAAATACATACAGCCGTCATATGTTATTTAAATTTACGTGGAGGTGGAATACTCGAAATTAAATACTATTAAATATAAAAATAATATTGATTGGGAAACCAAATTAAGCCCAGAACCTTATGACACAAATATGATCGTGTTAATAATATTCAGTGAGCTGTAGCTCATATTAAGTTATTTAATAAATAATAATGAAGACTTTTAAACCGTTTACATTTGACATTCCTGTTAATTTTGTTCACGTTTGTAAATAATTCATGAGAAATATTGACAGACAACGAAATGCTAATATGGTTAACCAGTTTTTTCATTTTGACGCTTACAAACTTCCGGGAAATAGTATACACGGAAAAATGTGAATGTGTTTGTAATGAAATTCAACTTTAAAATGATCCATAGTTGGCCTTTATGAATAATTGAACATTGAAGACGTAACTGAAATAGAGATAATAATAATTCGATTATTGATAACATATGCATTATTTGTTTATGATATTCAAGTATCTTGATAAATACATACATGTATCCTAGCGTTCGACAAGAACAAAGAAGAATAATGTTTGTATTTCGCCAAAACGATGTGTTTTGCATGTAAGGGTCAATGCGATTATTATAATTGCCAGGACATTTCCTACATTCAATCTATTGTTCAATCTATTGTAATCTCATTTCTTGTTTGTATTGGTCTGTTTCTTTCAAACGAAACCACAAACTTAATACATGCTGACCACATAAGGTTAATTGGAGTAGACTTATAGATTCTACAAGTTTTTCCGGTAAAATGGAAATTTGGAAAGTGCTTTCTTACAACACACATTTCTGCAATTAATTTAGTATGCTACAGGCAGTTCACAAAATGAATGTATCTTGAACAGATAATACAGAAACCATGTTATACATGTAACATGGAAGAAATATTAAAACTCTGCAAGTTCTCTAGATGTATTAGCTATGATAAAATCAGTAGGCATTATAACAAGCGTATTGTAATGTGCTTGACATAGAAGGACCAAGAAGAAGTGAATGCAAAACGAAATGCGCACAATAGTACACTACCACAGCTTGTGTACATTAGGCAGTTCTATTGATTTATCGATAATCTCGACCTTGGTAGTGAGATAACGAGAGATAAAGTGCGTCTTAAATTAAAGCATCTTCTAACCAGTTGTTAATTTATATAAGATATTTAACAAAAGTCATTGCAAACCAGGCTAATACGTTGACAAAGTTAAATTCTAATTTTAGTTCTTATATTATATAATAATATATTAACACCAATGAGTTAAAACAGTTTAAGTAGATTTCGAATAATGTTTCAACGCTGCAAAGTAAGTCACATACGATGTGGTTTGTTTTTATTTAAGACATAAATGATATTTTCCAGATTTTGCATAATTTTTATTTTTATTTCCACAGCATACATGTTCTTTAAGTATGTAAGTTAAGCAGTTGATGTATAATAAATACTGCATATTGATCTTTTTAATGCAAATTACCCCTGTTTTTCAGCAATGTGTATTCGAAAGCTGTTGTGAACAACGCCTGCAAACATAATGTTTACATTCGATTACATTGAAATTTATTTAACTTTTACTGAAGATAATTTGTTGGTAACATTTACAAAATACAAACTTATTTAGGGTTCAATAATATATAGAGAATGCTAGATTTGTGTTGAATTCTTGCAGATAAAAACACGAATTTCTATCCTGATAGTTTTCTAAATACATTTACAAAACATATATACACAAACGTTTAAATGTGAGTTTCGCAGATGCAGGCTCACAATAATTTCCATGATGAGTCAAATATTTCAAAAAACAAAGTATGCACTTTTATTGATACATATTTTCAACACTAGTGAACAGCATATTTGTGAACGAAAGATCATGCAAGATGTGTACTTATAGGCAAACTTTCACGAAGCATAACATATTTCATTTAAGTACAAATTATTACAATTACAATTGCAAATATGTGTTCATAGGTTGTCATTTAAAATACGACTTATATTCATAACAGCCCCTCAATTCACAACCCATTCAATTATGTAGACTCCGTTGCTTGTACATAACAATGCTATAATCTCTTCGTCGTGAGACAATTTTGAAACGTGCATTCAAATTCAAAGAAGTATGTTTCCAATAATATAATTCTTATTTCTGACCATTGTATGACACATTACCCACGGTCTCTGATGGCTCCTTTGTTTTACATTTCCTTTCATTTACAAAATTCATTACAAAATTAATTGCACTTTTCTGACAATAACGTCCATTTAGTGTACGGTCTATGAACTCCAAACCGGTGCCTAGTCCCTCGTCTTGGTAAGCCATAGCGTAGCACTTCGAGGTAAACTGTCCAATGTGCTTCTGTAAGGTGTTTATCCTATTCAAATTGGATCTCCCCTCTCTCCACCAACATATTCTCTGAAGCATATTGCCCAATGCGCCCAAAAAATCACTATTCCGCGTGAGAAATATTTAAATAAATGATGAGTGTTTCTGAAACAATTCTGACACAAATAATAAAAATGTGTCTGAGGTGGAGAACCATTTACCATTCGTCAATAATTAATTGTGTAAAGTATAGTCAGACAGTTGAAATGTAGAACATTTCTGTAATAAGTAACATTTTAAAATCGCATAAACATGAAACATTAAAACATTAAGAGAAAATAAACGATTTTATTAAAAGGGTTTACAACATAAAATTATGCTTGCAATAATTTCTGCCCTGATTATGTCTGTGGAATTTTACTATTCGATATTTACATCCTGCATCCCGACAGAGATGTCATATTTCTGCAATCACATGTGATGAGACATGTGCTTTGGTAACAACTTGTACTTTGCATTTCGTGATTGTTTAATTTTCACATTAGAGATATAACACAGTTAGTTGAGGACATATGGTATTACCATATTATTTGGAACAAGACATGTCCTAGACAGAGCTTAATAAGATTGGCTGTGGGTAGTCGGACAGAGTTGATAGCAAATTGGTGTAACCGTGTTAATTTCAAAATATTATTCTTTACTGACGATAACATACCCCCATCGATTTGGTATCGGGCTGGAAAAGATTACATCATGATATCAGACTAGTAAAGATACGTGTTAAAAGAAGACAACATCTCATTATAAGTTTATGTATTAAAATTAATGTGTATTTAATAATGTACTTTAGATTGCTTGTAAATTCAGTAAGTATACACGACATTGTGATTTGAGATGTTCGCCCAATATTTATTAAAAATACTTCATTGACACGTTTTTAAAAAGAATCAACGGTACATACAAAGAATATGTTAAAATATATTGGTTACTTACGGTACAAACTATTTGAAGGAGTTTTTCTTTTATTTCCATTTTTCTTTTTGTTAATTGTTTCTTAAGTGTGCATGTCTTTTAGAATTGCGATACAAGAATATCCTTTAATAGTGACAATATCATACATAACGCTACTATATTTTTCAGTAACACTTATAACAAAGTTTTTGTACAACAACAACATAAATCCGTCTTAAGAGAAGACTTGAATAATCACTTCTTCTAGAAATATGCACAAAAAAATTGTTTTTTTTTAAAACATGATTAAATTTAACTACTATTATACGTTATGTTGTGTTGACTTCAGTTTTATGGTTGCGAATAGACTTGTAATGGCCATTATAATAAAAGTAGAAAACTCACGTCCGTAAGATGCGCACCGGCGGTACCAAGATCCCGTACAAATAAAAACACAATAAAAATGTATGTTTTACTTCATGAAAGTACATCAACACAGTGACCTTTATTTTTTTAAATCTTGGTAAGCGCCCGTATGGCTTTAATATAATTTGTTTTGTCTCCATTGGTTAAATGTATTATCAATTTATTTGCTAACCACGATTGAAATCCAGTTCAAATCCATATTTAAAAATGATAATATGCTTAGTTGCTGCTCATGAGATATCGAAGTAATAGGTACTTATGCTATTGTATTAATTTAGGGTCTTTTCCGCTGTTCGTTTCCAATTACCTTGCGAGATTTGCCCATTAGACCATTCACTCCAATAATGGGGTCATGTCAGTTCACGAAGCCTATATTTGAGTATTGATTCCAAGGTCGCATCTATAAGGGCGAGGGTTGATGTCGGTCAAACGAAAACCAATCACAGTTGTTTCCCAATGGGCTTTGTACAGACGGTTCTAGACATCATCTACCATTTTATCGTATTATCTCATATTATATTAACTGAACAATAGTCATAGTTCATTAAGAGATTCACATTGTAACAATGTGACTGAACCGTATATACGGTACTCCTACACACACAATATATATATATATATATTAATATTAATATAATGAAGCAATTTTGTCAACCAAATATATTATAATACCAAGCAGTTTCGGCATTATGTCATATTATTAGTTATCATTGGATCTCTATTATAATTATCATGAAACAAACCAGGATGTGTATTATTCATTGTATATACAGTTGCCTGCATATTCTTGACGCAGGTCATAACTATTTGATAACAATGACACCGGGGTGGTAAGAATCAATTTGTTGCTGTATCGCCTTTCATAAGTAAAAAATCATACGCGCATATTGTTTCACATGCTCTCATCAATCGTAAATTGAGCTAGAAATCAGCCCTAAAATATTTTTTCGTTAATAAGACCCATGATTGACGCATGAATCAACGCTTGCTGACAAATTGATAACGATTATTTCAGCAAAATGTGTGTGTATTTCGATGTGTATGAGGTACTTCCGCGCCGTTTGATGCATTATGTGTGTAGCCGGAATTAGCCCAACACTCCTGCCAAGTGCCAAATAAACATACCATGTCGGGCAAGCATTGTATACCATTTGAATTATATTTGAGTTTGGTAAACTTGTTGATTGTTGGCTTCAGCAGTATTTTACCAGATTTTACTTAATTATTATCATTTGACATCAAGATAAAATACTAGTACTAAATGCTGTAAACGTTTGGCACATGAATTGGAATTGAAATTGTTTAAGTAAAATATTTTTGAATGTAGATATTGAAGGTATTCTTCTAAAATATAATAACATAAGACATATTTTCACTGAGTATGACTCGTGTTAAAATTCAGGTATATCATAGGTTGTATGATGTTGTTTAATGATAATATTCGAGTTATTTGTTATTTGGAATATACGTCGTACTCCAACGATCCAATACGATTATGAGATGTGTTCATTTAAAGCTGATTGTCGTTGAAGTATCGTCTTAAGGTCCATCATTGACATCTAACGATGATTTGATCAAATTTGTGTCAATTCGGTGACAATTTAATCAAAGCTGACGAATGGACAAAATCAGTTCCAAGAGGACATGTCAAGGAGTGTCATTAAAATATTCTCGTCATGACTGTTTTCATTCTTACCCTTCGCAAAATAGTGTAGTCTAATTGTATAAATCTGTCAACAGTGGGATCGATGTTTTCTAATTAGCGTCGACATATTTACATAAGCCGCTATACGTCAGAAGCGTTATGATAAAGCGATGGGTGCTTTGATGTATGTTAATTCACACTTAAGATACGGTCCAATCTTAATTACAATATGTTCTGAGCAAACATTAATGCAAAACAGTCTTGATTAATGTTACGTGTTTGATAAATAAGCAAAAAATGAAGCTTCGGCTACTATATCAGGATATAAATTCGTATCCTTATCCACAGTTTTTTATGTGTGAACGCATTTCAAACTGTAGCTTTTACGAGACTTGATCATGGCAGATCAGATACGGAAACGTGCATGGTGCATAATTAATCCGAAATAACATATGCCTGTCCTTTATTATAGAATAACACATAAGCGTTTATGAATAGTTTCGTTTGATAAGATTTAAATCCATGCCGTTCCATAATGTAATTATATATAAAAGAATACACATTTTGATATCAGTAAAGGACTAAACATAGGATACTTCTTGGGTTTGGTAGCTTATCAAGTTTAATTCACGTACGATCAGATAAATGAATATTTTATTGAGCGATACAGGCACTCGTGAACATATTTATTTTAAATGATTATGAATCGGCAATCGACTGAACTAAACACGTTCTCTTTTTAGTCTATGCGTTTCCGTTTTTTGGTCGTTTTAAAAATGGTTCAACTGGATATTTATGCGCCACAATAACGCAATAATGACGTCATTTCAGTTTGTTTCAGTTCGGTATTGTTGGTGTTGTGTTCTATGTACGGTTTTTATTTTGGAATCGGGAATAATACACACTAAACAAGCTTCGTTAATTTTCACTGTTATTTTTTACTGTATGAAACGGTGAATAACTCATTTTATTATAGAGCTGCAAAATGTACCATTAAATATGAATACTTTATATCTATATATCATAATTACTATGCATACACGTATTAAATTTCTTCTCAGTAAATCGAATGTATTTTTTAAACTGTTATAATATCTTCAGATTTAACCAAATTCGCACACACATGGCTGGTAAGTTGAAAGCCATCACACTTAAACTTTGCTTTTGAGCCCATTTCATAAAATTTCAAATACGAGTATGAGTATTAACACGTTGAAATAGTCTATATAAATAGATTGCAATCGCTAAAAATATGCTTCAAAAGAGGATATACCTAATTAAGTATTAAAAGTTGTTTTAACCGTTGCAAAGCAACTTAAATGAAATAGTTCAACGGTGGGTTTTGCAATTAAATATATTTTATTTTATTTACAGAGTCCATGGTCAGTTTATCACGTCTCCTCAGAATAAAGGTAATGAAATTGTGTATGCTAGATGTGTTACAGTTTTTCCGAGAACATCAAAGTAATATACATTACAGCAATTATTGTACTTGTTTTCATCAAACAATACCAAAATGCACATATACTACTTTAATTGCATAGATTTGAATCCAATGCCATTCTTTGATTTTTTTAGTTATTTTTAACGAAGAACACAACAAAACCAATGTTGAATCTGTTTCAGAAATTTAATTATAAAAAACAGACGTGTTACAAATATAAGGAAACTAACTACCTTTCAATTAACAGCATTTAAAACCAATACAATACATAGAATATAATAATTGCGACTGTTCAATTGTTTGCTGCGCTACAAGAACATTTTACAAACGGTTTCACTAACACGACAATCAAAGGGCCAAGACAATTATATGAATATTCGTTGTTGATATGTTAATTACATTTCAATGATCGAATAATCGTTGTTAGTTTGGTTTATACCTGTTGTTATATAATTATCAGATTTAAATGTTTGAATTATAATTATGCAAGCATATATTGGGTTATATTGCCCGCTTTCACAAAAAAAAATACATTGATTAAATTTAAAGAATGTTTAATAAACAACAATAATACTTAAGTATATTCAAAATGTTAAAAGATGACCACAATATGGAAATAAATCATTAATATAAGTGATTCCAGGCGACTAGAAGAACCCGTCTCAAAAAAAAGTGTGTCGTAACAACGACTCCGCCTCCGTCCGTTCTAATAACATGTGTACTTCTGGTCTAATGTATAACTGTAATCAATGTAAGCAAGTGCAAACGGAATAATAGCAACTGTCTTCGAAATTATCTCATCCCAACAAAATTGCTTCTTTCAGAAAAGACATGACCTTCGAATGCTAAAAGAGCATTTTTAATTGCCCGATTGTTTCATGTGTTTGGTCTGACTAGTATTGTGGATTGTTATATATACAAATTTAGTATGTTTACAATTGTTTAAATACGGTAATAATTTTTCCCATTGAGTGTGTGTTCAATATAAATAAATTTATCTAAACGTTTGGAGTTTTATATTATATGAAACAAAAAGGTTTTGACTTATATCGATCAATTAACAAATAATTAATATAATAGTTTAAATGGATGAAATACGTAAATATGCATGATGTAGATAAGAAAGCAGCACATCATTGATTTCAATGTTAAACAAGTAAAACACATTACTAAATGTCAATCATTATATTTAAAAAAAATTATATATGTTCAGGACTTCGTTTATCAATAGACCATTATGGCATTGGTGTTATAATACGTTAATATAATGGTTGAAAAGTAGATCTTCCGTATTCCGTGCATAATGAACACAATAATAGACACAGACTCATCAGGGTTTATCTCATTTCACAACCTCCACCTTGTACTCAACACTTTTTGTGGCAAATATATTGCGACTGTTTAGACCGCACCATTTACTAAACCAAAAATGAAATCAATTTTTGAATAAAAGGATCGTACCGGAAATTTAGTCGGACATGTGTATTGCTCACATGCCTGTGCTTGTGCCAGATGGAATGTTAAACAATAAGTGCGACCATTGTTCACCTATAGGGGGTATACACATCGTGAGTTCGTTTACAGTATGCATAAGCTGTTTACACTCTTTCCAAAGTAACTATCTACAGCGTAGTTCACTTGACCTAGTTACGTTTTGTCGGTCATGAAATGCGCTTAATTCAAAATGTTTATTCACATCCGATTGTTTTGTGTTGCATCATAAAACATGCAAAGCATTTCAACCACGACTTCAACAGAGAATATCGAAAATGAAAGGAAAGAAAAGATTGACAGCAATTTGTTTCAAATGCAAATTCACACATATATACATGTATANTATATAAGACTGGTTAAATGGTTTGATATGTATTTATCATTTCAAAAATACAACAGTCAATTGTAATTGCCAAGTTAATATAAGTGCATGTATTTTTATTGTTTACGTCGATCATTGAATAACGTATGTAATATTTAATTAAAATATATAACGGGAATAGAAAGTGCGAATATAATGTTTAAAATGTCCCCATGTCTTGATAACCTAACGACTTAATCATTGAAACGTTTGCGTGCTCAAAAAAAAACAATAGAATGTTAAGACATTCGTTCTTTTGTCCAATTAGGCTGTATTGTAATAAATATAGACCAGCTTTTTTAACAAATACTCAGTGAAGCAAAGTAGGCAAATGCTGTGTCAAGGTTGTAAAAAAGGTTTACTTATACATATGAGAGAATATCAATATATCATTTGTTGTGCCGTTCAATAAGATCACAATATCCATACAAACTAAACAAACATATCCAACTCGTATCGGTGATATGTTTATCAATCACTTTAGCATACTTCTAATGCAATGTCATGGTAATTCTATCAATTAAACGATGATAATGTTGTTATTTGTTACTGTCGCAACCATACCTTTAAACATGGAGCTATTATCGTTAGGTAAAATTCCTTTCAAATGGTTAGTTATAACTATTGTTGCTTTAAAATGATCAATATGACATCGTGCTCGTGTATCGATATTTAATACAGACGTACTCTACTGTTTCTCCTGAAACAAATAAAAACAGTCATCGCTAAAAGGAATCCATCTTCTATTGTCATAGTATTGTGTAGTTTGTTTAAGCTCTTAACAAAGTCGATCAAGTTTGTTTGTTGAGTGTTTCCAAATCAAAATTAACAAGTATTATGGCTTGAAGTCATAAACATAGTGACACTGAGATATTCTCATCTAAACAAGCTTATCAAATATGCGTTCATTCATAAAAGTTGCTGGTAAAATAAATTTTTCGATGATGGTCTTAAAACTAAACTTAAATAAGCTGAACATTGTTTTGAATATTATATAGTCTATAAAATCAAAAGTTTCATTTTGTTTAAGGTTCTTTCATATATATAATAAATTATTTATATTGTATTATAATCATTTCTACCTTAATATTTTGTTGATAAAGTAAAAACTACTAACAATTCGATGATGATCATATATCTAAACTTACAAAAGCTCAACATTTTTATAAATATAGTTTACTATAAAAAATCAAAAGTTTAATTTTCTTAAGGTTCTGATATATTTTATACTGAGTATATTCATATTAAAAATTATTTAAATTATTTGTATTGTATTATAATCATTTCGACCTCGATAAATAGTTGCTACAGTGAAAACTACAAACATTCTTATAATGTTTACATATTCTGAAAGAGGTTCGTGTACGTGCACCTGACGATTATTATTAAAGCGAGTATAAACGATTTCAATGTCAATATTTTGTTCACGCAATCGTTAACTAAAATATGAATATGACCATCGAGGAATGTTAATTTGAATAAATTAACAATCTTTATACAGTATTATCAATCAAATAGTGTTTCCAGTTCAGTGAAATCTTTTTAGGAGCAAGTCAACGCTAGTCTACTCGTAGTGGTTGTATAACCGAATTTTTAGTTGTTCGCTTGCGAACAACTAAGGTTAATAGCAGTTTTGCAATCCAGATTTCTTATTTATCCAACACCTGATAACTGCCGCATCCGCGCCGAGAAAGAGTTCGCGGTGGGGTTTCAGTTCTTGAACTGCAATCATTTACAAATTGACACATACAATGATTGTTGTGTTAAACGGAATAATTTTAAAAGGATCGTATAAAGAAAAAGTAAAAAAAAAAACTACTTACAACTATACGTTTCGCGGAAGCGTATGTTTGTGAATGATTACAATAGTCCACTATGTGCTACGTCAGTCACGTAGTATTTTTGCGCAGCAAAGGTCATTCACAATCTGAGGCTATAAATAGATCAGGGAAAATAAAACTACTGCGAGGCGCGGAAAAGTATTCTTTACATAGCATGTTTGCGTCATGAAAATTGACCATTGTGTGTAACTTTAAAATCGCATAACACATCTCTCCTTAAAGGTCACATGTGCAGGTCAGCCAAAAGATGCATTCGCGAAGACGTAGCGGGACCTGTAAATGAAATACACACATGCATGCGCGCAGCACAGCAGCTGAGGTTTTTTATACGCAACCTTAATAACAGCTGATTCCTTATAAGATCAACGGGAGACAAACGGATCAACCCAACACCATTTTACTAAGTGATACATAGACCCATTGTTTCATTATGTAAAGCCAACAAAGTAATAAAAGAAAAAGCTTTTATTTTAATATACATATAAATCCAATTTCATTATTTTTTCTTAATGATACGTAATACGCTGTTAATTGAGAAAAAATGTGACAATCGGAAATAATTTATCCATATTCACTTAAACTCATAACACACATTTCATGTGGTGAATATGCGACTAACAAGTGACAAAACAACAACAATTTCAATCATTTTAACAAATTAAATTATTAAAAAAACGCAGTTTTTTTCTTACTTTATTTCAAAGTCCGGATATAATATGTTAGCGTTTCCGATCGTCACTTGCGATCGAATCTTTCATTTTGTCTAGGTGTCGTATGAACGAATCTGCACAGACGTATGGGGATTTCTCAACAGAGCGAATGCCTTGTGTTCTGCTGTACAAAAACACTTTTTTTTAAATTGAATACAACTTTTCTTTCGCTAATATTTTAGTACTGCTTCTTCTGAATTTGTATTTGTTATGAAAAAAGGAATCAGATCGGGTATACTAGCTTTAAACTGTTCATACTTGCTTAGTGTTTCTTGTGTAACATGTGCTGACTGGGGCTCTTTCAATACTCAACCAGTAAGAATCAGATGTACATATGAAGATCATTACTCATGCTAACTGGCATATGCTTCATTACACAATCTATATTGGCCTAGTGTCTTGTACATAAATACATAATTGCGCGACGATGAACTAACGTAACCGGCGAAATCAGGAATGGTTTGTCTATAAATAAAACTTAAGATTTCCAAGAAATTATATAACGATGCCGACAACCAATTTGTCATTGATTTCCTCAGGATGTCGTTTTTAATGTAATCTAAATGCGAAAGCAAAGTAACTAAACGTGATACGTTCGCTAGTGAGTGTTTGTACTTGCATTATAAGAAACGTTTAAGTCCACCGAAGGACTTAATTTCTCTTTGACGTTGATTGTCTGTATTTAAATGATGATTTAATGATTTGTAAGAATTTATCCTTGCAGTTTTGGTTTGTACTAATTTACATTTGTATAGTTGATGGCGATACAGATAGTTGTTTCAACCAATGAATCTTCAATATTGGGCACTGCTTTACATGTTGATGAACCGTTAACATATCAATAAGTTAATACAAATACCAGTTTCTTTAATTTGAACATCTATAAACAACAGTTATTTGGAAAGTTTTGGTTTATAATGCACTTAAATAGTGTTAGTAATGTTTTTCAAAATGATTTCTTGGTTGATCAACCTTCTTCACACAAAATTAAAAAACAATTCCCTTAAATTATTAACGTTTGGTTAGATTATGAAAACATTGATTTTGATTTCGCCATCGTCCTTCGTAGGAACACTCATGTTACCTAGTTTATTGTTTCGAACTAAAGTAATCCATCACTAAATGTTTCTATCAGTATACAGGTCAATACCCGCCTTATACACGTATCATTGTTTTAATTCATACAAATATTTGATATTAAATTGAGATCATTAATGTTTATTTCAACTGAATTTGAAATTCGACGAATTCGTTATAAGGCATTATATGTGTAAGATAAACTGATATTACACGCGTGAGTATTTATCAGTATGTGTCAACGGTAAAACAAACCACTAAATTGCATACAGTCATAGTGCGGTTGCGTTGTCAAGTAAAGCATTATTCAGCAAAGTTATAAGGATGTGTATGATGATCGACGGAAAATGAAATTGGTTGCTCATTTTCTTGTGGGCAAATATATTGACGAACACAGTGACCTTGATGAGTAACCTTGATAGTGTTCTCACAGACTTTTCAACATGCCGACCACTTTTATACACAATAATTGACAATGTAAATGACGACCTAATTGTTTGCTCCGTTTGCAGATAATAAAAGTTATTGCTTTATAAAAGTATAACATTGATCCTGCAGGTAGAGATCACATATTGAATGTTCGACACTATGATTAGCGTTACAATTCTACATCGTTTAGTGTCATACGAGGACTAATGAACTATCCTTAATGGGAACTTGATATGTATGATTCTAATATCACGCAATCTACAAAATACTCTTCTGTCATTGGCTGTTTGACGTCACATGCTCACCCCATATATTCTATATGGTGTCAGTAGACTATAGGGGACAGTAGAAACATTCAAAATCGCCGCCCGGAATCGTCGATTCAATAGCGCATTTGGATTTTCTACTGCTTACCGATAGGAGGCTGTATAAAATAACTGGCTGATTTGACATTGTGATACAATATTGTGATCAATTAATAGTAACGAAAATATGTATTTTACATTCCTTTCTTCAGGATTTTTCCTGAAGTTTTGTTATTGTAATATAATGTTCTTGAATTTAATATTTTCGATAATACTAGCTATAAAAAACATTGTTTGTCCCTGTTAATTTGATGCGATGAAAAGCAGTTGGCTTGACATGCTCGTTACAGGGTTAGTTACTGACCAGATACGGCATATACGGTTCTGTGGAAACCATATCGGGGCTTAACCTTCGGTCTCGCCCCGATATAGTTTGCCACAGAACCGTATATCACGTATCGGGTCAGTAACTAACCCTTTAACTAATAATATTACACACATAGCTTAAAAACCGATGCCATAATACGTATGGACTTATAAGTTCACTTTGTCTATTCATACTACACATGATCATTAAATAAGTGTACATGAAAAAGTGGTGGCTTATTGATAGCACATTGGTAGTGAAACGCTTAGCCGAGTCGACATGTTTTGTTTTTTTTAATTTTAACATAATATAATTGTTTACCCACCGTATGTCGGTTTCTTAATGTAATGCATTACGATGATGTGGGTATTGTTCGATATGGTGCTACTGTCTTAAATCCTGTCAAAATAAAGGAGTTTTGTATGTTTTTGTATTTATATCATTTCTTCGTGCTTCAGCCAATTTGTATTTTGTTTCTCGGTTTTGCACATTAAACCATTGAGTAATTAAATTCGATGCCTCATTTGAAAAAAATTACTCTTTGTGCTTTGCATTTATTGTTCCAAGGTTGCGACTCAAGCTTTTATCATGTTATTAATGTTGTCGTCTTGTATGTTTTGTCCTGTATTGAATAGGCGATTTCCCATTTGCGATACAAGAAACGACTAGTTATTGTTAATCAGAAGTTAAGTCCGATACATTCCAGAGAATAATAGGTAAGTTTTGAATCGCGCAATGACAAATGGTTCAGGTTTGAACAAATAAATAAACTTATCTGTTTTAGATACTTAACTTGTTCTATATTAATCTCAACATATAATATTTCCTGTCTTTGTTTCGAAAGTATAAACAAAAATATTGCTTACACAAAAAAAGATAAAAACATCAAATGACGCCATAAAAATAAACAAATGATTTCACTATACTGGGTGTGTTGGCCGATTTCAACAAGGTTAACATTTGTAACATTTTGATGTTATACGTGCATGTGCATGTACCGTCAGTGAAATGAGAATACTGACGTTGATACAGTGTCACGCCTTTTTCTAAGCAAGTTACCATGGGCTTTACAAATGGATCTGTACAATAGAACAGATGATAAACCATACGATATTCGACCCCTGGTTGAACCTATTGACCACATAGGTACCCGTCTACCACTCCATATTAAAGACGAACAAATGAATTAAAGATCATTGAACTGGCACCATATGAATTCTATCATGTGTGTGTACACTAATGGTGTAGTAAATTGGAACTTAGAACGTACTACTGCCTATTAAAACAAGCTAATTATGGCAGCAAGATGCTGGGCCGGAAGGACGTATTCTTGTTCGGACACGGACATGTAGTTTAGTTTCTTCTTATTTTTCTGAAGACAAATCATTAAAACAGATATACTATTTGGATACAAATCAAGTTCCACGGAAAAAGTAAGACCATTAATGAAAAAAGACTGCTAAAAATGAAAGAATGATATTAAAATTATAGCAGTTTTAACACGAACGAAGTGAATGGACGTAGGTTGGTCATTGTAGTACAGTTTTCAATTAATATTTGTAAGCCATGTTTTATCAATTTAATTACGCTTTGTGGTCATTCAACCCAATACACAATATTTGTTAAAAGGAGTATATTATGCAGCCTTTATATGAGTATTATCAGATTACGTTAATATATTCAATAAAAGCAAAACGAAAACTAGATTTGTACAATACTTCTAACCCAAATAAAGAAGAATGTCCATTGTTTTTGTTCAGCTTATACTTTGTAAAGAAGTATACAGGTTAGTTTTTATGTTGCTGGTGGCGTAATATAACTTCCAAGAAAAGGAACATAATTTTCACGAACGAAATTCTTTAATAAGAGGTTTATTACTTTAAAACCATGCAAAAAAAGAAATAGTGTTACACTTTATAAGTTTTTAGGGTCAAAGTACGCACTGGCAAATGCTATATACAAACAATAATTTTGATCGTGTTCGTTGTTATAGATTATCGTGGATTAACTTGATTCAAGAAAAGTGCATTTGTGATAGTGGCCACCAAGAAGCAAGTTTCACTTTCAATGCTAAGGAATTCATAATTTTGACGACGTTGCTTTTTGTTTATGAAAACAAAAATTAACGGATTAGCAATTAATTCTATTGGAAGGTTGTTTAAATTGACAATATTATACGTTTAGGGAGCTGGCTAATTAAACGATCAATAAATATTTAAATGTTAAAAAGTAAACTAAAGTTATAACTGCAGGATATCATACTTATTATAAACCTAGGTTCTGAAAATTCAAAGCAAGTGATCAATTACCAAACTATTAACCCGGGACAAAAGCACATGACCCATTTCTAGTGGCATATAATACGGTTGCATAACATATAGTGGAGTTTGGTTTATAATACGTTATTCTTGAGTCATACTGTTACAAATGTGTTCTTGTTTGAACACAAAAATATCCCTTAAAATAAATTAAAATGGGCGATGGGCATATACTAACATCGATATTACTAACATCGATATGAAAAACAGTGTTCGTCTGACGTAGGAAGTGTAAACGGCTTTCTATATAGTTGCTGATCGGAACTCAGTGACATCTGGTTTTCGGCGCTAAATATCATGATGCACAAATAAAAAATCATACATAGGATAGGAAATGCAATGCAAACTAAGTAATATGAAATGTTAAGTTAAAATGCGAGTATGTTTGTGACACAATCGCATATAAGTATTATGTTTTTTGAAGATAGGGATTAGTTGAGATCCGAATAAAATTGATTTCCTAATGATAATATCAAATCAAGGAAAACAGGATTTCCCCTATATACATTATTTCAGATTAAGATTATAAAATTAAAAAAAACACACACTGTGTTTAAATTGTGATCGATTTATAAGCACACATGTCCGAAGTTGAAAAAAAGTTAGTTGCTTGCGTTTGTACCAATCAATCCGTGGTGTACGGTAATTTAAACAATATATAACATTACAGTCATGACTTGTCAACCCATGCGTTCTGCATTTGCATATAAATGGAAAGGTTGTTTGCCTTTTTTCCTGTTGGCTGCGATTTGACGAACGCAGTTAAGGTTACGAGAAATCTATAAAAGAAAACAACAGAATGTTCAAAATTACTTTAAAATGCCGACAGCAATTAAATATA
>VMBQ01000794.1:134216-243142 GCA_007657795.1 Dreissena rostriformis
TACGAAAAAAAGCATGTTTCTCGGGGAATTCTGAAATCCTGGCGAAAATGAAAAGTTAATTTCTTTAACAATTACCCTGCGAATGCATATAACTAAATCGTCTGGATTGCTTATTTTCTTTCTTTTTGACCGTTACGTTTTTAATTGCATTTTAGCAGAAAGATTTATATGCATATTGTCCACAAATAACAATACAATGAAACATGCCTCGTTAAACTTGTCAAAGCTGTCAATGATTCAAAAGATCGATAGCACATACATGGTTACAGCATAACCGGTAGTCGCTAACGTTTATCCAGTCCCACTAATCCGCTAATCATTACAATGAACTACTTTATGGCATACAATAATAAGGGCCGGTAATTATCACCTGATAAAGGTGAAGTTAAGTTAATTGACGTGTGATAAACAGGGCCCACCTCCTGCGAGTGACTCCAAAGTTACCCCCCTCTTTCCACCACGATTTATTGCAACCGCGATTTTGAGCGAAAAAGTATTTCAAACAAATCGGAAAATGACCGACGCATTTTTTGTTTTTGAAAATAAGAAATTGACGAATTTAAGTGCTGACGAAATAGTCAATTTTTTTTTAAATGACGAAATTTCGTGCTGACGAAAATAAATGGTTTCACAGTATCTGCAATCACGAACAAAGCAATTAGGTATAAATATGTGTGTATGAAAATATTGAATTAAATATTTACAACGTTTGAATTATTTACTGTGTTACAATTCATTACGTCATATGAGGTTTCCGGTAAATACATAAATGTTTGTGAACATTTGCAAACAGATAACAAAACTCGTTTTAGTTTGTAATTTGACAATGTTTAATATCAGGTTTAGATAATATTGTTTTATAGTTAATTTGTATTTTGAACTACATTCCGAGTGTTCAGACAGTAATTAACAGCGTTAAGATTACTTTTGACATAATTATAATGTTCTCGATCGTGTCGTAGATGGAATTTGTGTTCCAAATTGTTAAGTAAAATGACTAGATCAGACGCGTCGTTTAAGAACTGAAGTAATCTTAGTTTTTTAATTAGTAGTTTAATGCCTTACCTTAAGTATGGTTGAATATAAGGGTCAAGTGGCTGGGAATAAAACTTTGGTGGTGTATTGAAGAAACAAGTGCTAAACTAGCCTTGATTTAGTTTAATTAGTTTAGTTTAAACCTATTTATTTTAGCTCGATTGCATCGAAAGCCGTACGCTTATGTAAACGCTCTCGAGTCCGTTTCCTGGGACTATAACCAGTACTTGGTGTCTTTGAGGTCGATCAAAGGAACGCTCCCAGTGGGGTTCGAACCCATGACCTCCCGATCGCTAGGCGGACACCATATCCACTACGCCACGGCGATCTTATAAAAATAAAATATTATTAAATAGCCTTTATTTAACTGGGATCCCTTCCACATAAATTAGTGTGTTGTAAGGTCAGGGTCAACCAGGGTAACTTGACATTCCCTTTTGGTTTGGATGACATCATCGTTGTTGTACCTTGATATAATCTTTAACCATATATTCTTATTGAATTATATAATGATTTAATACAACTTTTGTAAATTATTTATTTAAAACATGTTATTGAACAATCTAGATCTTAAAGTAAATTGATCAATATTATGAATGTATGTAGTCAAACATTAATAGTGCATTTAAATATATACTACTATACAGTCTACTTATTATTTCCAACTGTTTTGGGACATTGTGTATTTACTAATCCCTTGGCCTTACAGAAGCATATCATTGGTATCACAAATAGACTTACGAGAAAAGCCAATTAACAGAATTGCACGACAACCATTGTTCGATATCCC
Organism: Dreissena rostriformis; assembly: GCA_007657795.1. Classification (NCBI taxonomy): domain Eukaryota; kingdom Metazoa; phylum Mollusca; class Bivalvia; order Myida; family Dreissenidae; genus Dreissena; species Dreissena rostriformis. The sequence continues at coordinate 136,042 of VMBQ01000794.1, forward strand.
AGTATCTATGTTTTGAATTAAACTGTTTTAATGGAAATAACATGGTACTTTCTGTTAAAAAGTACAGAAAAATATACGTGGTATGTACGCAAATATTCGATTAACCGATTATCTGTACTGCAACAGCTCAGAGTTTCAGTAAGGAGTTGGTGAAATAAAATAAAGTTCCACCACGTTGTATTTATAATTTGCAATATACTTTTTATTACATTTAAGAGGGTGCAATGCAATGGATTGTCGCACTTTATAGAAAATGTCCAGAATCCACATTGACGTATACACATAGCATTTACTAATTTGTATTGTATACCAGGCAAACAAATTAACAAAATGTATTTTAAAAGTTACATAATCATAGTGTCAATATATACTAGATCAACAAATAATGCTCCTTATTTGTATTTTTTTATATATATTTCACATCATAATAATTTATGTTTATATCCGTTTGAATAAAGTAGATTTGAATATGGCATGCTAGTTTATTCAGTTGTTATATGTTGTTGCTCCTATATGTTGCAATTTTTGCACACTAGGTTTTCCAAAAACTATTTTCAAATGAGTCGCAAGTTATATTTATACTAACAATATTTAGTATATTTTGTCATGTTCGTTCTCTAATATAATAATGCATGTCTCAAGCTATTTATTATGAGATCACGTCGGCGTGAGTATTTTTTAACAAAGGAAACAGAGTTGTTTCCTACAAATGTTGAACATAGTGTAAGAATCTCGTGACCGTTGCCATTTAGTGTTGTTTTCTAAATACTTTAATGCAATTGAAAGGTATAAAGGGAATTCTTTAAAATTTTAATTTCTAGACTGATAAGGAAATGTGATGTTAATACGGATCGGAAATACATTAATTTTCCTATTAAAGGGACTGTAAACCACGAATGACGAAAAAAGAAAAGTTCTAAAATACCGATGTTTTGTTTACAATTTTTAGTTTATATTGATTAAAATATCACGACTGATATATAACATTACTTGAAAAAAAGTTTTTTTTATATTTTTACTTGATTTTTTTATTTATTTATTTTTACTGGGTATGTCTACCAGGTAACTACCAGTTAACTATAAATAACGCAAGTAGATCATCATCGTCACGTGGTAAACCTAGGAATGCAAATTGGGCATGCGTAGTGAATTGTATATATTTTATATATAAAATGATCAATCTATTTGCGTTATGTTTAGTGTGTATATCGTTATGTCACCTATTTTCGCGATGTACTTTCGATTTCACATCACGGAATTTTATTACTGAATATACTGAAAATATGAACTTTTTTCAAGTAATGTAATACCAGTCGTGATTTTTTAATCAATGTAAACTAATAATGGTAAAAAATACGGTATTTTAGAACTTATCTTTCTTTTGTCATTCGTGGTTTACAGTCCCTTTAATAACAAGGTATATCATAACGAACATCACATTGAAAAATATAATTAAATATATATACGTCGAGTCATGAATACACGATATCTGAATTACAATTATATCTTGGATCAATCTTCTCAAATGAGTGTACATTTTTAAAGTTTGCAGAAAAAGAAATGTTCGCGATACCACATTTACTCTTACCAGCCATGTATGTCTTTATGTACCTTATGACTTCAATCGTCGAATTACAATCAATAACAAACTATTAACTTATAATACGGCGTGAGTTTAATTTTTAAGCTTCAATAGTCTTCAATATAATGACAGCACGCATTTCAATAGTTATTAAATTTCACCTGAAATTAATTATAATCATATTAACGACGGTAGTAGTACGTATTGAAGACGTGTAATCAATACAGAAATATTTCCATCGAATCACCGAAGCTGAAAATAATTATAGATTATTGTAATCTTAAAACGAAGTATTCATATCACTGCTCTTCACATATTCACAGCATACCATATACAGATTGCCTGTTGTGCTGTTTCAGTATGCGATATTATTAATTTAATTTTCATTTATATTGACGTCACGAGTCGGATGACAGCGTTTCACTTTCCATGGAGCAACTATTGTGCATGGCGTGACGGTTGACAGATAAAAATGAATCATTATTTGATATATAGTGATCGTATCTGTGGGACATGTTGTATTTTCCATGTTCCCTTGTCCGTAGTTTAAAACTACTTTCTTCTTTTGCGGCGTGATTTGCAATAATGACACTAGCTTCCTTTGAATTGCCGCGACGGAAACAAATTATTCCTCTCCTCAATGATTTTGCCAAGGGTTTCTTATTATTGTTTTTCTTTGGACGGATATTGGCTCTGATAGTCTGGTGAGGTCTCCAACATGAGCAAAATACTGATGAGATATTACATCGTCGTAGAGTAAATAAACCGTACAAGATTGGGTTCAGCGCTGAATGAAGCATGAATATAGTCTGAGAGACGGTCAAGGGGTCTTTCAGATCCAATGAATAGTTGCTGTATATACGAATTAGACAGATAATGAAATACGGCGTCAAACACACTATGTATGCGATGATTACAGATAGGGTCATAAAAACCACTTTTCTTCTCGATGCCGAGATTACATTCCTCTTGATTGACATTCTAGGGGAGCCAGTGTGATTGGCATACGGGCTGACTACCTCATTGTTAGACTTCCCTCCTCTTTTCCAGATAATTTTCGCTATTGCGGTATAACAATACAGCATTATGCCTGCAGGAAGCAATAAAATATAGAACGTTTGAAAGGTGAAATAAAATTTTCTCTGCCATTCTTCACTATAACCGGCACTTTTACAATAGTACAACGTTTCTTGAAGGGATTCACTAAACTTCTCCACCTGCACAAAAATGAACACTTGTGGAATGGAAACTACGAAAGCCATTGTCCATGCGACGACTACTTTAGCTTTAATTTTTGGTCTCTGTGCCAAGGATTTCAGTGGTTGCACGATAACCTGATATCTGTCAATACTCATCCCTGTGAGAAGAAATGTCGTGCTAGACAGCGTCACAACTTGCAAATAAAGCAACATTTTACATAAAAACGCACCTAGAACCCACTGTTTGAATACAACTTCAAACAATTCTGACGTCATCGTAATCAAGGCCACTGTTAGGTCCGCAATTGCAAGGTTGACGATAAACACATTTACACGTTTACGTCTCCGACGACGTTTGTTCATTAATGACACAATGAGCACTAGGTTACCAATTAGTGTTGCGACCATGACTAATAAAACGGGCGCAATTTTTCTCAAAGATTCTCCGTTCCAAAAGGATGGTTCATAACTATTTAGATTCCTCTGAATCCCAGAGGCGTTGACAATTATCGTTGTATAATTATCGCCAAATGATGGGGTACTTCGATCCATTTCTATGTTTGAGACAGAGGCAATATATTCTGTCGCCTGAAAACAAAACAAAGACAAAATGTCACATTTATTCTTATCAGTGAGATGATATGACTGAATTGTGTTGTTTTAGTGTCCTTAATGTTATATAATAATGTGTGTTATTTATTTATGAAATAAGCATTATTTATATGCACACACATTTTATGTATTCGATCATAACAATAAATAAAAACATAGGTTCAAATGAATGGTTTGTAAACGAAAGACCTTTGCTTGTTATTTGTGAATGTTATTTTTTGCATACTCTTCATTACTTCATAAGTTGTGATAATTAGATTAAGAGTGTTAAGTTACATCAGCTACGTTAATGACTACCATATATTGATAGGACCTTTAAAACAAAATGTGAATTGTATACGGTCCATGTTTACAAGCGTAGTATGTGAAATGTTTATTTATGTGAATTTATTTGTGTTTTTCACTTGATTTATTCTTTCAAATGGTGTCAACTTTAAAAACAAAAGTATGTATATTTCAATTGTATAATCAATTCAAAATTGTATAATTAGCACATGTTCATTACATTATATTTTAATGTGTCGACATTTGTTAAAGGTATTACCGATATACATACAACAGTATTTACACTTAATCCAAACGTCTAACATAAACTAAAATATTTGTCTGTATACATAGAATAAAAATGACTTAAATATTAAAACACACGCTTAAGACGACGCAATGAAACCTCTTCCGAGCTGCATATGCAAATATATATACATGTGATTTGTCAAATAATTTTCAATGCCGCTGCACTTCAGGATATAAACGACTTGATGTTTGTATTCCCTATTTAATGCACTCCATTTTGTTTTCTAAAATAATAAATGTTTGTTTATCAGAAAACTTGTGTTCCACACCAATACAAAAAACGATAAATGAGATTTTTTTTAACCTTTATCAGATTTTATTTCGTGTTTCAGGTTGAACGTTACGTTCTACATATTTTTATAGCATACTTTAGGTCTTAAAACTATATAAGCAAACACGAAGTATGATCATTTGCATTCCTCAAAAGCCAAGCCATTTTATAAAGCGAATAATTGTTGTTGTATTGTATGGAAGTTGATTAACGAGAAGCAAACCAACTTCGTACGTCTAATAAACAGGATAATAATAATGATCAATATCATTTTCATAATTATCATAATCACAAAACTAACACGATTCTGTATATTTTTTATTATATTGATATGATTCTGGTAATGTTGTTTTTTAACAAAACTTAACAAAATTTCATTTTACAGACTGAAATACAAATATGCTACCGGTAATAACTCATTTTGTTTTCACATATACGATGCATTAATCCTACACGAATTGAATTGAGAAAGCTTCCAATCCTTATATTAAACGCAACTTTAATGGTGCGTATCTCATAATGTGATTGATATCCGCAGATATACATAAACATACTTATTTTAACTAAGACAACGACACGCTATAAACGCAATATCGACTATAAAATATAATAATGTGTGACATTGACTATTTCATTCTATCTTTACTCTAGTAAAGCTTGTCTGAGAGATAATGGAGTTTGGTTGACAAATAGAAAGATTTGTATAGCCTTAAGCTATTTCTGTGCGAGTCTTCTAATCGCAGTGTCGTTCATGTCAAATGTAAGATGACAAACTACACACACGCATTTATAATGTAGAAATTGCATTGTCTCTTATTGTATATGTGTATATGTATATTTTAAAGAAAACTAGTATTATTTTAAGTTTAATTTATTTAAGGATCTTTTTATATATTTCTAACAGATGTGAAAGTTTTTACACTTTTATAATTTTGAGAACCATCGTCTCTCGTAACTCGTTTAGAGTGGTTTTGTTTTGATGTACACTAGAGAGGCGTTAATTAACTACTTTGTCTGTATGTCTGCATTCAGCTCTCCTGATTTGATTTATAGTTTAACATATTTGTCTTCTACATGTGTATTGTCTCGTTTTTTATATAACGAAAATATAAATATTAAGACGTTATAACGAACACACAATTTAGGTGACTGTTCTTTTATAGAATGATGTTTAAATATCCTTAAAGTTATAAATTGATATAATTTGTTGTTGTTTGTTTTCGTCCAAGAAATACTAGTGACAAACGTATACCTTATATTATAGACAAAGGTTAAGTCTTTACGAACGGTTAGTCTTTTAATAGCAAATACTTCATTTGATTTTAAAGTGTCCGTCAAACGTGTATTTTATAAGATCAAACAATAATAACTAATAGGGGAAGACCCGCACGTGCTTAATATTCTCCTGATATAGTATGCGAATATTCAACCACCAATCTACAATACTTCAATCTGTTGTGACATCAACTTTATTATGAATAACATAGTGTACACTCAACGACATATAAGTCTGCGATGTTCCACGAGCTTATTTGATTGGTGATTGCTTAATAAGAAGTGTGGTGTTATCTTTTTAATTGGTACCATGGTGGAAATTTAGTATCTGATGTTTATTCATTAACGGAATTAACTTATGATAAAATTACACATAAAGTCACAACTTTTGTAAACCATCTGTTTAACAACATCAATTCATAACTTTGTTTTTATATGTATATATATTTAAATGTTTAATAAATAAGGATACAAGTAGTTATAAGGCAACTATGTGATTTTATATTATTTGTGTATATTGTGTATTATTGGGCCGGTGGGATTTATTAACTTAAACAAAATTGTTTGAGTTTGAGTTAAATAAAGTTCCTAACTATTCAGAATTGTGGAATATTTTCTCTGCGTCTATGAAGTACAAACAAGAGCATTGTACATATTTCACTTCACATAAAACGACGTATTGTACAAACTGAATGATATTATTACACAAAATGCTTTAAATTTATGTATCTGCTTAATGTTTTTTTTAAGAATGGATAAAAATAATAGTTTACCACACCCTCACTCATTACGTAGTATTCTACATATAAGTGGTATTTATCAGTTGTAATCAATAAATGTAATATTCTATGTACGCGTTATTACTTCGACCATAGTATTTCATAGTTCTGTATACCACTCCGCACAATAGCATTTGAACAAAATTGACAATGGAAGCAAATATTAAACTGTTGCGTTCCAAAAATAACTAACAACTAATGGACAATTATTTTTCGGTAAAGTAGTCAGTAAATAAAAATATCATACACAGTTGAGGTGTATAAATGTACTTTATCTCATTTCATGCCAATGATCCTTACTTTTAATACAGCGAACATAAACCCTTTAATTGCGATAATCTTACATATAAAAATTAAGGTACATTTTAGAAACTTAAGCTCACATTAGAGTTTTTTAACTTTAAAATAAGCGCACATCAATCGCAAAATCCACTCGGAATATATCGCTTTCTGACTTCATAGCATAGTCAAAACTACAGGGATGTATATATTTTATTTTTAAACGAAAAATACTTGTGAGGTATAATAAACAATATAGCAAAGTATACACTCTCGTCCAATTCGCGTTCATTTTATAATTACTTTCCATCTGACGATCAGAGACAGGTAAATGTTTGGTATACTTATCATATATTTATGTTAAGCATACAATAATAAAACAATTCAATCAATCTGCATTAACACACGGCAGTTATAAACAAACTGGATTGTAGAAAACAATTATTTGAAGGCGGCAAAATAAAACCGAACTTTACAAAACGTTTGACATATACTAGATAAGAAATCTGCAAACGTTTTTGTTCCACAATTCATATATTTAATCTCGTGTCAACTTATTAGTTCAAAGATATATAATAAAACCATAGTACCTCTTGTTTTGACATCCAGTAACAGTTAGTTAATATATGTATACACAGATGTCATAGTGCGTTTTCGAAATAAATCCTCAAACACTTATGATGGCAGTTCCGACCATCTGCGAAAGATTATATATACCAAATGGTAAGTCGTTCGTACTCCTCCTGTTAAAAAAAGCAGAGTACTATTAACATCCACTTATACATTAATGAAACAAACTAATGGCAGGATTAACAGTTGACATTCCCTGACTGATGCGTTAAGCCTCCGCGAAATGAGCACCATTTCCCAGTGAAACCAAGTACCGACATTGGACACAAGAGAACGTTTTCCAATAAGTTATACCGTTTCCCTTATAGACATTCTAACATTGTCTGTGCTAAAATATCAAGTACAGTTGAGCTCGTCCACACATAATTGATTCAAGAAAATATAACCTCCAGTTCTGGTATATTCCTTGTTCTCATTTAAATATTAAAAAACGATTATCTTCGCTTGTTCCTTGTTTGTTGGTTGTATTTTCGTTGTTTTTGCTGTTGGTTTCAACTATGATTTTGTTTGGTAACTCTTTCTAACGGCTTTGATAAATTTCGGTTAATTAACATTCTTTTTGTGAGAGAAGTAAGGACGGTTTGACAATTGATTTTTCAGCAACACCTGTTTTGATGTTTTATAAGCAGCTGCGAGTATAATGCATTCCGGAATGATTTATGGTATTGTTGGGTTATGGCTGGCGTAGTTCTTGAAAGGATTTCGCTTACTTTCATACATGATACCTTAATACCGTACCAATAACGTACATTTCCCGAACAAAGCTTTGTGATTGGATTGATTGGAATCTCAAACAACCCCAACAATCATATTATAATCGTAAACAATTGGGTTAATAGGTCCCATGTGAATTACATGAACTGTTTCGATGCAGTGATCAAGGCTTTAATCATGTTTAATGGTTTATGTTAAGTATTGGGTTTTATGTATTGCCAAGACTTTGTATAGGTATTTACTTGCCTTTACTGCGAATGGTTGATTATTCCGATAGATGTTCCTTGTTCTGTTGGTAATTCATGCGACTGCATGTCGCATTGCTAACACAGAAGTAATCATCCATTTTTTATCGTGCACTACATAATTGCAATTAATTAGAAATACTATGAATACAGGCGTTCACAATATGGTGTAAATGTACGCTACATTATGTGGTACACATACCACGTAATATATTTCTGTATACTAATGTCTAAACGAATGTATTCGCATCTATCGTCGACAAGTACAAGGTATGTACCATGAAGTCATATATCTTATGTTATTATTAGATATATATGAACTTTTATTTGTATTTAAAAGATCGGCTGAGATGTAAAGTTCCTATTAAGTAGAGTCTTTATATAACTAAATACGAGTAATCGAGCAAAACGCACCATGATCAACATTGATGATATGAACAGATTCTTAAAGCGATACACACAGTTGTTCATTTATATTCATGAGTATTTAATCCATTCTGTGATTTTATTACCAACAGGGAGTTTATTTATTCCAGTTATTTATTTATTGGCCCGGTACGGACAATCGTTGATGGAATAGAATTATCTACTTTAAGACCAAACTAATGTAGGACAATCTGGTTAAAAAAAAATCTGATTAGAGTTAGTACTGTATAATATTTATAAATAAGGATTCTAGCTTCAAACAAATCATACAGTTCTAATGTATTAATAGAATTATAACCACTATAGCAATATTTAAACAGCTATTTTTAGAAAATAAACTTTTGTTTACGTCTATTCTCTGTTTTTACCACACGTTTTTAAACAAAGGCAGGGCTTGGCGATTTACCTGTGTACTCTTTGTATTTATAGTATCCAGTTTATATTTAAAATTACGTCATATGATTGGTGTAAAAGTAGTGTTCCTTTCCTTTGACACGATCATTCATGTCTAAAAGTTATGTCCATGCATGTACATTTCATAAAGCGTATCAATAGTTTCTGTTTGTGGTAAAACTAAAATAAGAATATCAGAATAACACGAGTGTGTGTGTGTATTCAGTATGTAATGTTACCGATAAAAATAAGTAAAAAACTATTTTCAATCTCTATTAAGATACTCAGATATATATGTATGTTGCAAACAGACTTAACGTTGATTGCATTTGATACACATAATATCATATAATGAATATTCCCAAAGGTATTACAGCGCCTTTCAGACGTATAATATAATAAAGAATATATGAAAGCCCGCTTAATCAATAGCACGAGTAACAGCACGCTAGAATATGTTGCTGAGATGAAAACACGCGATTAAAACGGATATTTAATATAAGTATCATATTATCGCTATATTTATTGGTGATAAATAGACAAATTATTATGTCTTATATCTGAGACATCTTCTTTCATTTAGACATGTGGTAGTGCACGGAATTATATTGTGTTTTTTTTCGATATTGGGAACAACTAACGATATAAATCATTCCGAAAAACAAAACTATTGCAATGGTATGAATGACTTTTAATTTTTTTCCGGATTCAATTACTTGAGTGCCAATAACAAAGAGGCCACCTCTTCGTCAAGACAGCCATGGAATTCACATACGGTCGGTGCTTATTCCTCCGGAGAATTTTTTTTATGATATTATAAAGTAATTGTATATGTTGATTTAAATAGATAGGTGTAGGTATGATTAAGTTCCGAAACATTGTTATTAGCTTATCATAGAACAGATTGCTCGGGATGATTGTTCGCTACCGGCCTATGTCCATCCTCGTCGCCATTCGTCCGCAAGTCCTTAAAATGGAGTTTTCGTTTAACGCCAAGATAATTTTAATGAATCGAAAGAAATATTTGCATGAAGGCGTTAAGTATGTTCAACGTGGCTTGGCTTTCTGTTGCTTATGCAAAGCCATGTTATGTTTCTACGAATCCTTACAAAGACCACCTCATAAACAGTATATCATTACATTGCCTTACATTTATAAATCTCAACAGCGCAAACATTGATATAATACACTAATAGAGAAAAAAGACAGAAAAGTAATGCCCACCGGAATTGGAGCTTCGGTTTAAAATTATACCGCATTAACCTCTCGGGTCTCCTAGCTGTTAAAAACTAAATGTATTTTCAGCATGTGTCCTCGTCCTTATTACTACTTAGCTTGCTAAAGAACACTGTTGCTAATGTGCGACAAAAGGTTTAAACATTTTCAGTTTGTCAATTTTTAATACTTCTCTTTAATACAATTTGTATTAAAGAATCCTTCCAGATTATGTTACAGGCAACTAATTGCAACATTTCAGCCTACCAATTGAATGGATTCCACAAATACTGTTTTTATTTTGTAAGGTTTCTCCTTTTAGCGAGGTTTATGAACGACAGAGTATTTGACGTATGTTCTTACTACATACATTCCTGGAAAATAGTATACTGAAACTTTATATGAAGGTCCTGAACTGTCTTAAAATGTGCAAGCTTGCACAAATGTATACCTTAATGTTATGATTGTTGTTTTATGCTTTGTTTTATATTAAATTGAAAATAATGTGAAATATTCAGTATTTCGGGAAACGAGTATTTATTGCTTATTAAGTAGGTTGTTGTTGTTTTAATAAACTACACACTGTAAAATGCATCCTAATAAAGCTCTTTGCATTTTAAGTTTATTAAACAATTTCTCTTGATAATCAAATAGTTGAATACTACACGTCTTTGACATGCACATTTCAGACTTTCCTTTTTGTGTTACATGACAAACGCAGACACTCGATTATATTTTCCATGTGGATGTAATCCAAGTAAATCTGCAATCAAAAAACGAACGGATTGAGAACAAGGAGAAAATATCTTCGAGTTCAATGTACAAATCACCCCATTGGTGCAAAAAGGTACCATGTGACATTTAATGTAAGTGCCACATGCTACCTTTTTGCACCAATGGGATTCAATGAACCACCACGGAAATACCGTAGGGCATTTCATTGCTTTCTAGTCGCCAACGCATGGAATAGAAGACTCGATTCATCACGCGAACATATTGAAATATCCATAGAGCACCGCCACGGTCATCGTGACATACTGGCGGCGAATAACACTACAAGATGGATTTCAGGGCAAATAGGTTCATGGGGACCTTTCAGATAAGTAACAGGACAGTGTTTCGTATCTATCTTTAAATAGTTTGTACGACAGATAACAGTATTGCAAATATGTATGTTGCTCACAACGTTTGTTTATCTATTATTGTGTTTTAAAGTTCAACTTAACTCAATAGAATCACCATATAACCGTTGGCCTATAATTGTGTTATAGTCACGCTTAAAATATGAGCCTCGTTCACGGAAAATGAAGCTTAATGCATGTGCTTAAAATGCCGTTACTGTTAAGCCTGTGCAGTCCGCACAGGCTAATCAGGGATGACACTTTCCGCTTTTATGGTGTTTTTGTTTAAAGAAATTCTCTTCTTTGCAAAAATCCAGTTTAAGCGGGAAGTGTCGTCCCTGATTAGCCTGTCCGGCCTGCACAGGCTAATCTGAAACGACGCTTTACGAACACGCATTAAGCCCTGTTTTCCCAAAGCTCGGCTCATATATCCTTCCTCGTTCGTTTTAATATCGACCTTATAATTTTAAAGTTATCACTGTGTCATCATCTAGTGTTTAAACATGGTTTGAAACAAATGCATTATAAAATAGCAATATGTCATTGAAATATTGAAAAACGCATTTCTTTAAGAAGAGAACAGTCCGTGGAATTTATTGAAATGAGATTTTGTTATTTTGTTGATGGATGAACTTATGCGGCGATTTTTAATTGGCCACCTTAATCATCTGCATAAGATTTAAACTGTGTTTATTAAAAAGAACTGTTTCTTCATCAAACACAATTTCCAAAAGACATTCAAAGAGGAGTTGGTTATTTTGTAAGTCGAACATTTCATGACAGACGCAGATGCTCGCATCCATTATGCATTTATATCGTATACCGCAATTAATTATATATAAAACAGATTACACGCACATAAACATCGGTGGTAACTAATAGTTTCATATAATATTGTCAAAGGGTAACCTCTAATTGTCCAACCTTTGACTCGGCGTGCACATTATACCGGACGTCATCGTACAGTAATACATGTATTCAAACTATTAATAAGGTATTCATGAGTGTGTTTTTTTGTTGTTGTAGTATAAGTATTGGATTGATGATTATCTGTTGAAAACTTTAATATTAAGTAATGTTCTTTAAAACGTTCATTTTTACGAGCTCCCATTGTGTTTATGTTTAAGGTTATACCACTTTAACCATGGAGGATATGGATTCGTTTTCGGTGTAACTTGAAATATTTTCTCAGAAAAGAGAAACAAGTAATATTGTCACGAGCTATGCCGCGGGTAGGGCAAAATTTGGGAAACTTATTTCCAACACCTCTTTTTATAAACAACTTCGAAAAGACACATACCCGTATGGCTTTTTGATTTGTCGTGTTGATGAGTTTTTATTTTGTTTGTGTTATATGAATTTAATCTCAACTTAACAAGAATCAGATTGAGCAATATTTATCCCCTTATTTGCTCAACATTGCTTGCAATACTTTCGTTATAATGTTCAACGATTAACATACATCGAATGTTCATATGTATTATATATTTAACTAAATAATAGCTACACACTTCATATGATTCAAATATAAAGAGTCATCAATATAAATTTAAATAACAAAAAATCCAAATGGAAAGTGTATTTTTAAATTGTATGCTTAACATTGTGCTTTGTGTATTATGCATTGTTAATTAAGAAATCAAACATGTGCCTTGAATACATGAATTGGTGAAAACAAAAGGTGCGTATATCAATCTTTGTTTATAGTATAAACACACCGTTACTTTAATGGTTTGGAAGCCTTTTACTCATTATTAGACAGCCCTGATTGGTATGACATAAATTCATTTTATGTTCCGTTAGAATTACATCCTGTATCGAGATAGTCGACTTAAGGATGGTCACGAAACTGACCATATTGATTGAATTGCACCCACCTTATATGTTAAAATGTTAAGTGGTGTGTCGTATGTATTGTCAAGAATTATATAGGTAAATATCACTTGCCTTTAATTAGAGACAAGCGGACGGTAACAAGGCTATATATCGTGATAGTGTTCTTGGAGTTTCATGATTTCTATGGACGTTTCCTGATTCTGTTGGCAATTAATGCGACTGTACGTCGCATGACAGAGGATGTCATCTATTTATCAGCTTGGTTGAAATTAATGAAAAAATCAACTTGTGGTGTAAAAGAACGCTCCTTTACACATACCTCGTAATATCTTCCGGTTAACTAATGTATTGACTAATTTATTCGTATCTATCGTAGACAATTACAAGACCTGTACCATGTAGTGATAAATCTTAAATAATTTAAGAATACATCTAAACAATGTTTAATATGTTATATGTTTTATAATCTTGTATATGTTTTATTACTATACCATGAAGGTTGAAAGAGATATATTTCGAATGGATTTTGCGATTGATGTGAGCCTATTTAAAAGTTTAAAAAAAAACATAATATTAACTTGAATTTTGTTATGTAAGAATATTGCAATTTAAGGGTTTATGTTCGCTGTAATAAAAGGAAGGATCATTGGCATGAAGTGGGGTAAAGTACATGTATACACCTTAACGGTTTATGATTATTTTTATTTACAGACTACTTTATCGAAAAACAGTTGTTCTTTAGTTATAATATTTATTTGATGTTCAATAAATACTTATTTTAGGAAAGCAATATTTTAATACTTGCTTGCATGGCCAATTTGGTTTAAAAGCAACGGCGTGGGAGCGGTTTACAGAAATATGAAATACTATGACCGAAGTAATAACGCGTACATTGAACAATACATATTTTGATTAAAACTGATAAATAACAATTATATGTAGAATACTACGTAATGAGTGAGGATATGGTCAACCTTTTTTATCCATTCTTAAAACATGCATTAAGCAGATAAATGCATATAAAACATGTTTTGTAAAATTATATTTCATTTGTGTACAATACGTCGTTTAATGTGAAGTAAAATATTTACAATGCTTTATTTTGTACTGCATAGACGCAGAGAAAATATTCCACAATTCTGAATAGTAAGTACCTATATTTAACTCAAACTCAAACAATTGTATTTGAGTAAATAAATCTCACCGGCCCCAAAATAAACAATATACACAAATAAAATATACAATCACATAGTTGCCTTATAACTTCTTGTATCCTTATTTATTAAACATTTAAATAGATATACCTATAAATACAAAGTAATGATTTGATGTTGTTTATCAGATGGTATACACAAGTTGTGACGTTATGTGTAATTTTATCATTAGTTGATCCCATTAATGAATAAAAGTATGATACTGAATTTCACCCATGGTGCCAATCAAAAAGATAACACCACACGTCTTATTAAGCAATCACCAATCAAATAAGCTCGTGGAGCATCATAGACTTATATGTCGTTAAGTGCACATCATGTTATTCATAATAAAGTTGATGTCACAACAGATTGAAGTATTGTAGATTGGTGCTTGAATATCAGGATAATATATCAGGAGAATATTAAGCATGCGCGGGTCTTCCCCTATTAGTTATTATGGTTTAATCATATACAATACAAGTTTCACGGACACTTTAAAATCGAAATGAAGTTTTTGCCATTAAAAGACTAACATGACGTAAAGACTTAACCTTTGTCTATAATATAAGGTATACGTTTGTCACTAGTATTTACTGAAAGAAAAGGAAAAGCAACATATCATATCAATTTATAACTTTAAGGATATAGTACGGCGTTCGTTACATAATAATTCATGACTTTGTACAGCATGACAAACAACAACAATTCTACGCTTAATAAAAATGGCTTGGCTTTTGAGGATGGCAAATGATTATACTTCTTGTTTGCTTCTATAGTTTTAAGACCTAAAATAGGCTACACAAATATGGAGACATAACTTTCAGCCTGAAACTCGAAATAAAACCTGGTAAATATTAAATAAATTCTCATTTTATCAATTTTTATATTGCTGTGGAAAAAAAAAACATTTTCTGATAAACACCCATTTATTATTTTAGAAACAAAAAGGAGGGTGTTAAATAGGCGCGCATCAAAACAACAAAACAATGTTTATAACCTGAAGTACAGCGGCTATTATGTGACAAATCAAATATATATATTAACCTATGCAGTTCGGAACAGGACTTTCTCGTTTTTTGTCGTGTTAATTGTGTGCTTTAATATGTACGTAATTATTATTCTATTTATACAGAAACATATTTTAGTTAAAGTTTGCCGTTTGGATAAAGTGTTATTACTGTTGTATGGTTTTAAAGCACATGTCTGATGACATTGTGATGTATTAAATGAAGGGTTTCAATCGGTAGTGACTTAAATATATTTAACAACTGTCGACATAACATTAAAATATAATATCAGCAACATGCGTTCATTACAATTATATTGTTTTGATTATACAATTTTAATAAAAATAATTGTCTTTACAATTGTACATTCTTTTTAGAGATTAAATCAACACAAACACAACTAAATACACATGTATAAACATACCAAACAATACGCCCGTAAACATATACAATGCACATTTGGGCTAAAAGGTACTGTCAATATATAGTATTCATTAACATAGATGATGTAAAGTGAATCTCTGAATCTACCAAAACACACATTAAATTGCAATTACGAAGAGTATGCAAGAAAAATCATATTCATAAATAGCAAGCACAGGTCTTTCTTCTAATAACCACATATTCAAAAGATTTTTTGTGATTGAATTTATTAAATGTTTGTTCATATCAATCATTCATACATAAATCACCCAAATTATTGTATATTCGATAGAGGACAGTAAAACAATAGAATCATGTAGAGTCATATCATCTCAATGGTAAGAATAAATGTGACATTTTGTCTTCCGTTTGTTTTCAGGCGACATGATAGATTGCTTCTGTCTCCAACATAGTAATGGATCGAAGTACCCCGTCATTTGGCGAGAATTATTCAACGGTAATTGCCAACGCCTCTGGGATTCAGAGGAATCTAAATAGTTATGAACCATCCTTTTGGAACGGAGAATCTTTAAGAAATATTGCGCCCATTTTATTAGTCATGGTCGCAACACTAATTGGCAACCTAGTGCTCATTGTATCATTGATGAATAAACGTCGTAGGAGACGAAAACGTGTCGATGTGTTCATTGTGAACCTCGCAATTGCGGACTTAACAGTGACCTTGATTACGATGACGTCAGAATTGTTTAAAGTTGTATTCTAACAGTGGGTTCTAGGCGCGTTTTTATGTAAATGTTGCTTTATTTACAAGTCGTGATGTTGTCTATCACGACCTTTCTCCTCACAGGGATGTGCATTGACAGATATCAGGTGATCGTCCAACCACCGAAATCCCTGGCACAGAGACCACAAATTAAAGCTAAAGTGGTCGTAGCATGGACAATGGCTTTTGTGGTGTCCATTCCACAAGTGTTCATTTATGTGCAGTTTAGCGAATCATCTCAAGAAACGTTGTACTATTGTAAAAGTGCCGGTTATAGTGAAGAATGGCAGAGAAAATTGTATTTCACCTTTCAAACGTTCTATATTTTATTGCTACCTGCAGGCATAATGATGTATTGTTATACTGCAATAGCGACAATTATCTGGAAAAGAGAAGGGAAGTCTAACAATCAGGTATTCAGCCCGTATGCCAATCACACTGGCTCTCCTAGAATGTCAATCAAGAGAAATGTAATCTCGGCATCGAGAAGAAAAGTGGTTTTTATGACCCTATCTGTAATCATCGCATACATAGTGTGTGTGACGCCGTATTTTATTATCTGTCTTATTCGTATATACAGCAACTATTCATTTGATCTGAAAGACCCCTTGACCGTCTCTCAGACTATATTCATGCTCCATTCAGCGCTGAACCCAATCTTGTACGGTTTATTTACTCTACGACGATGTCATATCTCATCAGTATTTTGCTCATGTTGGAGACCTCACCAGACTAGCAGAGCCAATATCCGTCCAAAGAAAAACAAAAACAAGAAACCCATTCGCAAAATCATTGAGGAAAGGTATAATTTGTTTCCGTCGCGGCAATTCAAAGGAAACTAGTGTCATTATTGCAAATCACGCCGCAAAAGAAGAAAGTAGTTTTAAACTACGGACAAGGGGAAATGGAAAATACAACATGTCCCACAGATATGATCACTATATTTCAAATAATGATTCTTTTTTATCTGTCAACCGTCATGCCATACACACAAGTTTCTCCATGGAAAGTGAAACGCTGTCATCGAACTCGTGACGTCAATATGAATGAAAATTAAATAAATACTATCGTATATTGGAAAAGAAATGCAGCACAAAGACATCTTTATATAGATTCATACGGTTTATTCAATATACAATTGCCATACAGTCCATTAGTATACACGTTCAAAACATAGTAACGTATATAAAGACGTGTGGTGTGCTGCGAATATGTGAAAAGCAGTGATAGGAAAAGTTCGTTTTCAGATTACAATATTCTATAATTATTTTAAGGTTCAGTGATTATATGGAAATATTACTTTATTGATTAAACGTCATCAATACGAAATACCACCGTCGTTAAAATGATTATAATTAATTTTCGGTGAAATTGTAAAACTATTGAAATGCGTTCATGTTATAAAATTGAGGACTATTGAAGCTTAAAAATTAAACTCAAGCCATTACAATAATTAGTAAATTGTATGTTATTGATTTTGATTCCAAGATTGAAGTCATAAGCTGCATAATGTACATACATGGCTGGTAAAAGTTAATGTGTTATCGCGAACATGTTTTTTTCCTGAAAACTCCGTTGATTAGGCAACGTTTGAAAATGTACATATACTAATTAATACTATGCTCATAAAGAATATGATAAAGACAAAAAGATGAACGTTTATTTTTTCTGTTATGTTCTAGTGTATAAATTTATGTTAGTTTCCTAATGCTTAACGGACCTTTACAATTGTTTTGGTATGTTGGGTATCTTACTTAAATGAGCTATACATATATTGAGTAATCGAGAATAACAAGCAATTTTACTGTGATAGATATTTTATGAATTCAAATAATTGAGTCTTTGCGTAAATGAGTGGTTGTCAACATATCGATTAAGTGACTTTTTTTGGAAAACATCAACACCACATCATGCCTCACTTATTTGGGAATTTTGATCCCATACATAATTGTAATGGAGTTATCGTATGTTATTGTGTCGACTTATACACTTAATTATTTTTGTCAATGTGATGTTTGTAATGGTATATCTCGTTATTAATATGGACATTAAATTTCCGATCCGAATTGAAATCACATTTCCTAATCAGTCTAGAAATGAAAACTTGACGGCAGTCCCTTTATACATGTGAATTGAATTATATTATATAGAAAAAAAACACTAAAATGTCAACAGTCACGGGGTTCTTACAATATGTTCAACATTTGTAGGAAACAACTCTGTTTCCTTGGTTAAAACACATACTCAAGGCGCCTTGATATCATAATAAATAGCTTGGTTACATGCATTTTTATTTTAGAGAACAAAACTGACAAAATATACTGAATACTGTTTGTATAATTAAACATGCGAGTTATTTGAAAATATTTTTTGGAAAATCTAATATGATAACTAAATAAATTAGCATGCCATATGCAAATATAGCTTGATCAAAAGAATATAAACATACATTATTTTAATGTGAAGTATACAATTTTTTTAAATTAAGGTGCATAATTTGTTGATCTAGCATATATTGACACTATGAATATGTATTTTCAAAATACAGTTATTTAATTATTTTGCGTAGTATTCAATACAAATTAGTATATACTATGTTCATACGTCACTGTGGATTCTTGACATGTTCTTTAAAGGGTTTCAATCTATTTTATTGCATCCTCTGAAATGTAATAAAAAGTAAATAAGTATTGTATTGCGTATGACAAATAAATAAATACAATAGTTTTTGACCCTCTAACTTATAATTTATAATTTTATATTGCAAATTATAACTTCAACTTGGTTGAACTAAATATTCTTTTACCGACTCCTTACTGAAAACCTAACCTGTTGAAGTACAGATAATCGGTTAATCGAATAATTGCGTACATAATTAGTATTTCCAGTAAAACAGTTAAATCCAATGACAGAGATACTGGGCTATCGAACAATGGTTTTTCTTTGGAATGTTAATGCGATACTGTTAATTGGCTTTATCGTGTGGCTATTGATTATGCTAGTGATAGGCTCAAATGTTCTGACATCAGTGACTCGATGTAAGGCAATGGATCAGAACATACACAATGGAACAACAAAGTTGAAACAAAATAAGAATACTGTATAGTAGTGTATGTTCAAATGCACTATCAATGTGTACCTACATGCATTCAGAATATTGATCAATATATCTTAAGATATAGATTGTTCAAATATGTATGTATCGGTTTACGAAATAAATATAGAAATCAAAAGAAATATGTTTAAAGGATAAACCACACCATAAACAAAGAACGATTGTATATATAGTTTTCAAAAACATTTTTAACGGTTTACACACATTTATGTATTAACCGGAAACCTGTTCAACGTATTGAGTTGTAACAAAGAAAATAATTCAAACGTTGTAAATATTCAATACAATATTTTAATACACACAAGTCTATATTTAATTGCTTTGTTTGTGATATTTTCGGAAACCAAACAAAGCATTACTATCATACATTATAAACACACTATTTTCATGTAGCACATTTCATATCTAAATAACATCTGTCTATGCTAGTTTCACTAGTATACTTTCATGGGCCTTTAGGTTAGTAAGCTGTTTGTGTTGAGACAATTGAGTTCCGTGTTTACGGTTTACGCGTTTTTTTTATACATATTTATAATCACAAAGTAAATGAGCATTTGTTACCCAATAAAACAATCTTGAATTGTATAAACAGCTTGCACGTAAGGACAGATAATTACATATTTCGTTTTAATTATATGTTATATTTAAAATATACGAGATTTTATTAATTTCACTTTTTGAGATTACCGTCGTTCGAAAATATGCTTCAAGAAAAATAGGTACGACACAAACGAAGTCGATATTGCCCGATATCGCCCGATTCCATTTGTGGGTTAATACCTTAATCAGGCTCATTGCTTATATAGCGATGATAGATCAACAGGAAATAATAAGCTTGCCTTCATCGACAGTAATGATGGTCCTTTTACTACTGACCATTCCATTTGGTTAACAATGGTACTTTACTATTTTAGTGTAGTGTGTTTGTGTTCATGCGGGTAATTGTTAGGCTTATAGGTTCAATTAGAGGTTAAATATCGGAAGGTTCTCCACCTGGTATATTAATTATGTTCCATTCGTATGGATAGTTGAGCCTTATTAAGATTATGATATATGCTAACAAACCTTAACATATTTCGCTAGCTTATATGATTTGTATGAGTTGATATATTTAACAATATTTAACACCGAATACTAGTTTCCTATTTAACATAATAAGTTTAGTTAAGTTGAAACATATTTATTTTACCTCGATTTTATCAAAAGCCTAAGGCTTATTGAAACGCTCTCGAGTCCGTTTCCTAGGTAGAACCAGTACTTGGTGTTTGTGGAGGAGATTTAAAGTATGCTCCCATAGTGGAGGTCGAACCTGTGACCTCCTCTGGGTCGCTTTAATTAAGTATTACCATACGGCTTAAATAGAATTTATATGTTTATTTACGTTGTGGTTCAAAAGTTTATTTACTTGTGGACATTACTTACACAATGTCAACCACAATTTATGACACCGAATACTATATTGCCTATGTTAGACATCTACTTAAAAAAGCTATTAAGGTTGAAACGGACGTTTTAAGAAGAATATCAAACTATTTGCCTCTACCATAAAAATACTCATTTTTTACAAAAAAACTTAAACAAACTTCATCGAAATCACAAGCGGGTTAGAGTTAAGATAACATGAAACTTTTAACACTTAATCTGTTTTTGTACTGACCATTTGCTAAAAAATCATGAATCATGATGCAGATGAAACACCAGTCTTGTTGTAACATTGATAAACATTTCCATTAACTGATTTCTGGTAATGCTTCATGTCAATACAAAGATCTGTACATATTTAGCATTTCTTGCAGAACTGACAATTAGTGATCGTACAAGTAAAACTGATATATAGATATAACAATGCGGGGAATCACGTGGTCAGAGTTGAGAAAACATGGCCGCCGATCTCTCGCTTCAATGCCGAAATTGAGTGTTCAAACAGGTACATCTACCTTATTACTTACTTGTTTTTAATCGGATGACGCCTAAGATAGGGCCAGCCGGAAGCGGCTTCAGCGAGTATCAACCGTTTTCTTCTGTTTGGTCTGAGTGTGGAGAATACTCATGGAATATTTCGCGATTTCCTGAACTGTTAATTGACATTGAACACGGTAAAAAATAAAATCACTGTTTTCACACTGATTAGCACTGTTTAAGTACCAGTTATTCATGTGGACGCATTTTGGTTGAAAAAAATGGATAACTCGATTGCTCATGGCGTTAGTTTCAAGGTAAACTTGAGTTTCGATTGGTTTTGACGATTGATATTGAGCACGGACATGGCCTTTATACACGGACAACTTCTTGAACAACGCACATGTCAAGGAATACCGTTTTCTCCGCCCAATAAGTCTAAAACAACATCGCATTGGCATGTTCTGGTACATATAGCGATACATATTTAATGTGAAGGCACTGTAAATGTTACTTTTGTACACGAAATTGGCTATCTGGATCGTTAAAATTTTATTTTCAATATGAATTTTATTGTAAGCCTGTTTCGGTGTAGCTGCTTTTTTTTATGGTTTGCGAGTATTTGAAATGTTGTTTTTCCTCCAGACAGTTTTATAAATATTTATTTTTGGATTGCTGTTTTTTGCTTGAAGAAATCCTTTCAGGATATTGTCATTTAAGTGCATGTTCAATTGTTTTCAGAACAATTTCTCATGCTAAAAGGACAAGTACATACAAACACAGGCTAACATTTTACCCGATTACTATACAGTTTGTGGACCGTTTCTGGTACAATGCGTAACTTTACGGACGAAAATTTACGTACGTATAAAGTTACGTACGTTTTTCTAAATGCGTAAGTGCGTTTCTATATAAACCGAACGTAGCGTAAAACTTAGTTGCTATGCTTGAATACTCTCTAAAAAGAAGTCTGATGACTACGCGGACCTNCATTTTATGTGTCCATATCGTTTATAGGGAAATTTATAATACTTTAAAATTAGTAATTCAATATTTCAGACAGTAAAGATTAACAATGACCTTGATTAAAATTTGACAATATTCTTTTTCATTATTACAGTAGCTGCATTTATAATAATAAAATAAAATATATTAATGTTGATGATACCTCATATACAATGTTTCAATTGATGTCATATTGTCCCCAATGGTTTAGGTATTCGAAAATTCCTTTGTTTAACCCTAGAAACTAAGGGAAAAAAATGATTGTCAAGCATACAGCAACAACAAAGTGCCTTTAATATGACATCAATGTTGATTACAGTTGAAATCTGATCATAGAAAATAAAACTTAATACATTGTAACTTACCAAAAAAAAATCTCATTTGCTTAAATGTCATAGTGGTTTGACAGGTTTGGTATAAAATAACATATTTGCTACATTTTAATACATGTTTTCAGTAGTTTTACTTCAACAGATCAAACTTTTTAAACCTACTTTTAGTCTTTAAAATTATCCCTGTATATTTTCTGTACCCAGGGTACATTGTAGTATACTTTAAGAAGAGTACCTGGGGAACTTTTAAGTAATTAGTTGATTCTACTCAGTTTTGACAAAATAATATATTCATGATATTCTTTCCTAAGAAATAGATCTTGACACTGAACTTCTGCTTAACCTGTAAATGTGCCAATGAACAATAATTTGACAACCATAATTATTATTATATTATACACATTTGTAAGAAACCCTGTTGGCATATCAATCACTATAAGCACAGATTACTGTATCATTGGCACAGCAGTATTAATTTAACTGTTTACACACACTTAGATTACACTTTTTACAACAATTGAACATGCACTTAAATGACAATATTTTGAAGGGATTTGTTCAATCAAAAAACAGCAATCCCCAAAAAATATTAATAAAACTGTCTGGAGGAAAATCAACATTTTCAAATGCTCGCAAGCCATAACATAAAGCAGCTACACTGAAACAGGCTAGCAATACAATTCATATTGAAAATAAAATTTTGACGATCCAGATAGCCAATTTCTTATACAAAACTAACATTTACAGTGCCTTTACATTAGATATGTATTGCTACATGTACCAGAACATGCCAAGGCGAGTTTGTTAAAGACTTATTGGGCGGAGAAAAAAGTATTCCTTGACATGTGCGTTGTTCAAGAAGTTGTCCGTGTATAAGGGTCATGTCCGTGCTCAATATCAACAGTCAAAACCAATCGAAACTCAAGTTTACCTTAAAAATAACGCCATGAGCAATCGAGTTATCCATGTTTTGTCAACCAAAATGCGTCCACATGAACAACTGGTACTTAAACAGTGCCAATTAGTGTGAAAACAGTGTTATTATTTTTTTCCGTATTCAATGTCAATTGACAGTTCAGGAAATCGCGAAATATTCCATAAGTATTCTCCACACTCAGACCAAACAGTGAAAAACGGTTGATACTCGCTGAAACCGCTTCCGGCTGGCCCTATCTTAGGCGTCATCCGACTAAAAACAAGTAAGTAATAAGGTAGATGTACCTGTTTGAACACTCAATTTCGGCATCGAAGCTAGCAATCGGCGTCCATTTTTTCTCAACTCTGACCACGTGATTCCCCGCATTGTATAACATAGGGGAAAGGTCTTACACTGGTTTCAAAACACATTAAGCAGTAACTGTACCACTGACAGTCTCTGATGACTGCAAATGTAACGATATTGGTATTGGTATAATTGAGGTCGCTATATCAAAGTTCAACAATTTTTTAATGTTAGAAAAGAACAGATTCAGTAAGCTTAACATTCCATCTAACTCTTAGTTCAACTTTTTGTATTTTTTTATGGTATATGCACAAATATACATAGATATATAATAGGAATGTTAACAGATTTTCGAATTTTCGAAATATTTCTTTAAATAAATTTACAAGCGAAACTGTATTATTTGGACTAGTTTTAAATGATTATAATAACATAGAAAAGATTAAATACAAGTGTTCCTGTCCGGATGTTCAACCCGGGACCTCTATATACAAAAGCTAACGCACTTACAAAACACCACTCAAGCTTTTGGAACATGGATGTTTACATAACCGCATTGTCGGTAATAAGCGGTTTTGCTAAATGCTAAATATAACTTATTTTGAATGTTGTATTTTTGCCGCTTTCAATTGATGATTTTCAGTAAAAAAAAAAATACATGTATTTAAAAAACAGTTTTCTTAGTAAAGAGTGTTAGTTTGCCTCTTAAAATATAATGCATACCCTCTGTTTGATTCTATGAAATTGCCAGGTTGTCAAACTGTATACAAGTCCATTAAATAGTACTTCAATACAGTTAAACTTGAACTCATAGAAATAAGCATATTATGTCAAAATAACGATGTGTTCGATAAACAATTATACTGTTAGCAATTGTCTATAATGTAAATAAAAGTTAAAAGTCTACATTGCAAATTTTACATAAATACAAGAATTGCATGACGGCATAAATAATTCAAACTGGAGGAATAAGACTAGAAATAAACCAGTTTGCAATTCTCAGAACTCTTTGGATAATTGTTCATAATGGAAAATTACGGTTCAATATTTTCCACGTCGTTATCGATAAAAGCTTAAAGCAAAATCAATGTAACAGAAATCGGCATTTGTTCATGCTTTTATTTGGATAAAAGCATCAGTGTGCAAATGGTTTTGTTCAACAATATAGAACTCAATGAACTACGTTGATCGATTCTCATTAAACAATGACATATTTTAATAACGTTATTTCTTATTGTCTATGTTTATCCCTTCCCATGTTAATACATGCATACATACGAAGGTTCTTAACCTTTGTATCTGGGATAGTTGTCGCATCGACAAACATTATATAACCTAAGTACTTTTAATTTAATCATTTAGTAAATGGATAATTAATTTAGTTACATATGGTATTAAATTAGCCGTTCAGGTACAGACGTATATAACCTATAGGAACAGTATTGTTTATTAATGTACATCATGTATAATGATATCATCATATATGTAGTAACCTATATGGCACATTCGCCTCAGGCAAATGACACAGACGACCTTAAGTGTATGGCTAGGACGTACATTTTAAGTTAAAAGATATACAAACTGATACTTTTTAGTTATACATTGTTGAGTCTAAAAATGCTGTTTCGATAGACGATGCCTAAGAATGTGTTTGACAATATAACAAATTTAACTATTAGCAAGTAAAGTCTTTGTAATTAAAACTATATAACAGAAAGTATGTTAGGAATTGTTTTATTAAATTCAATCCTGTAATGATATTAATTATACTCACATTCATCCATTTGTCTTTGTATCAATGAACACGTATGCTCTTCGTTAACGCTGATTCAATATATTATAATTAATGACGTTTTACTGCCATACTAAGCATCAAATCTAAACGCCATCCAAATGTGTTATTATAAAAAGAGGAAGGTATTATTTTCATTATAACTTTTAACTTTTGTTGTTTTATTTAAGGAAAAGTCTGCATATAGCAATGGCTGACGGATAAAAGAAGGCTTTTATAAAATATGCTACTATTTTCCTAACAGTTTCTTAATTGCAATGCCGTGTAATCCATCTACATTTTGGGCACCTTAAAAGTTAATACATACTTGCAGTGTATATTATAATGATACACGCTACGCATTGGGAAATTTAAAGGCCAAAATACTAACAATACTACTAAGAAATATGTTGGACATTCTTAAGAACACATGACTCGGGCATGTGTACATAATACTCGGGCATGTGTATATAATATTACAAAATATTGTACAAGCTAGACAATCTCCTTTATGTAACAAAGACTATTACGTTGCACGTTGCTGGTGTTCATGGTGTATATATGCTTATTGTATGCTCTTGAATGTTATTGGATTATATTTATTGGAGCTAAATGTTACATTCAATTAATTATTAAATAAATCCAAAGAGCACGTTCCTTTAACCAAAGAGGTTAGATTTATTTGTGCGTTATTCGTTCTGTTGTTTCCAAGTGACAGAGTACATTTCGAGCGTAATTTCCATGTAAAACATGACCGGACCATAAGCGTATCCGGATATTATCTAGTACTGAACAAGTACAAAATAGTTATGAATAATCCTTTTGGAATGGAAATGTCTTCAACAGTCAGTGAATGGTAAATACTTTGCACAAACCGCTCCGAGTCGGTGAATACATTTTAAATAGTCTGTGTGGCAAGTGCTTTGTCTAATGTTTCAACATGGCACATTTCAAGCGTTCAATATATTATCTCTGTCTGCAGAAATAATACCATATTATTAAACAGCAATAGCGAACATTATCTGAACTCAGGGATCATACTTTCCATCCAATCAAAAAGGTGTTCATAGACTGCCTATAACAATAAATGCAATTTCAGCATCGAGACGAATGGTGTTTGACCCTTTCTGTAATCATTTCAGACGGTGTGGTTTTGTCGCTATATACAGAGGATATTTCAGGACTGTGGTGTTTTGGTGAGAAGCATCGCATGAGTTTGATTGTGTGATATTAAATATCACGAGCCGCAGGGCGACTGGAATGTAATATTACACAAACAACGAGTGCAATATAATCCATGGGAACACATGAACCATGCAATAATACACTCTTATTCACTCTTACGATCAAACCATTACATGTCACCAATGTCACACACATTTATAAATGTGGACCATTATAATAGCAATGTTGAATAAAACTAATATATACAAGCCATTATTCCGTGTGCGTAAGTGACGTCATTACGTTGTCAGTTTTGCAAAGCAAGAGTATAACTACTAAAATGATTATTCAGCGTAAACTGTGGACTCTTTCTGGTATCGTTCATTTCATACAAGAAAATACAGCAGCTGTATATATAGGTATAAAATAATTTTACAAGAATATATGGAAATATATTTGTGATTGCCAGCTGCATAATTCCAATATATAGCATTATGTTTGTATTTAGAAGTCCTCTCAAATTATGTGAAGATCTATGGATTGTCTTTTCTGATTTTCGTTTCAAACTTCAACGTAATTAAACTAAGCTGGAGTTGATACACATTACGCCGCAATAAATATACAAACACGACTGAAACGAATAATAGAAAAAAGGGAGTACGATATGATTCAATCTAAACGGTAACATGTTTTAACACAGGCTGCTCCATGGAAAGTGACCTATAACCATTCTACACTAAATCACTTTGCAACATTTTTAGTGCACAATTATAACAAACTAGCTTTGTTAGTTTTTTAAATGATGTGAATCTATAAATATTAATGCAGGAATAGATATGTATTTCATGGCTGTCGGCATTTGAAAAGTAATTTTGAACATTCTGTTAGTTTTTTAAATGGATTTCTCGTAACGGTAACTGCGTTCGTCAATCCGCAGCCAACAGGAAAAATAAGCAAGCAACCTCTCCATTTATATGCTAATTACGCAGAACGCATTGGTTGGCAAGTCATGACTGTAATATAATATATTGTTTAAATTACCGTACACCACGGATTGATTGATACATTACAGGTAAATTAGTTTGCATGGCACTACATAACCCCATGAATTTACATTATTTTATTTGTTCGTCATGCTATTTAGCTGAAAACCAGTTGTCACTGAGTTCCGAATAGCAACTATATAGGAAGCCGATGACTCTTAAATTCCTACCGCAGACGAACACTGTTTTTCATATTGATGTTAGTATATGCCCACAGCAAATGTTCTAATTTTAAGGGATATTTGCGTGTTCAACCAAGAACACATTTGTCACAATATGACACAAGAACAACGTATTATAAACCAAATGAAGGGCAGCTGGTTTACATATCTCTATTTGATATCAATGTTAATTTACTGCCAATGAAACGATTCTCCACTATCTGTTATACAGCCGTACTATATGCCACTTAATATAAATGGGTCATATGCTTTTGCCCTGGGCCTAATAGTCTGGTAATTGGTCACTTGCCTCGAATTTTCAGAACCACGGTGTATGTTATCCTGCTGATATAGCTTTCTGATTTACTTTCTGAACATTTAAATATTTATTTATCGTTTAATCAACCAGCTTCCTAAAAATATAAAATTATCAGTTTTAACACCCGTCCAAGAAAATGCATTGCTGATCCGTTAATTATTATTTTCATAGCGAAATATAACGTCGTCAAAATTGCTAAGCATTGAAAGTGAAACTTCCTTCTTAGTGGTAACTATCACTAGTGAACTCTTCTTGAATCAAGTTAATCCAGGATAATCTATCACAACGATCACGANATAATTCCAATATATAGCAATATTTTTGTATTTAGAAGACCTCTCAAGGTATGTGAAGATCTTTGGATTGTATTTTCTGATTTTCGTTTCAAACTTCAACGTAATTAAACTAAGCTGGAGTTGATACACATCACGCCGCAATAAATATATAAACACGACTGAAACGAATAATAGAAAAAAAGGAAGTACGATATGACCGTCACGTGGCATTTATATTCTTATAACGATTCAATCTAAACGGTAACATGTTTTAACACAGTCTGCTCCATGGAAAGTGACCTATAACCATTCTACACTCGGCAACATTTTTAGTGCACAATTATAACAAACTAGCTTTGTTAGTTTTTTAAATGATGTAAATCTATAAATAGTAATGCAGGAATAGATATGTATTTCATGGCTGTCGGCATTTGAAAAGTAATTTTGAACATTCTGTTAGTTTTTTTAATGGATTTCTCGTAACGGTAACTGCGTTCGTCAATCCGCAGTCAACAGGAAAAATAAGCAAACAACCTCTCCAAGTATATGCTTATGACGCAGAACGCATTGGTTGGTAAGTCATGACTGTAATATAATATATTGTTTAAATTACCTTACACCACGGATTGATTGGTACATTTCAGATAAATTAGTTTGCATGGCACTACATAACCCCATGAATTTACATTATTTGATTTGTGCATCATGCTATTAAGCTGACAACCAGTTGTCACTGAGTTCCGAATAGCAACTATATAGAAAGCCGATGACTTTTAAATTCCTACCGCAGACGAACACTGTTTTTCATATCGATGTTAGTATATGCCATCAGCAAATGTTCTCATTTTAAGGGATATTTGTGTGTTCAACCAAGAACACATTTGTCACAATATGATACAAGAACAACGTATTTTAAACCAAATGAAGGGCAGCTGGTTTACATATCTCTATTTGATATCAATGTTAATTTACTGCCAATGAAACGAGTATCCACTATCTGTTATACAGTCGTACTATATGCCACTTAATATAAATGGGTCATATGCTTTTGCCCTGGGCCTAATAGTCTGGTAATTGGTCACTTGCCTCGAATTTTCAGAACCACGGTGTATGTTATCCTGCTGATATAGCTTTCTGATTTACTTTCTGAACATTTAAATATTTATTTATCGTTTAATCAACCAGCTTCCTAAAAATATAAAATTATCAGTTTTAACACCCGTCCAAGAAAATGCATTGCTGATCCGTTAATTATTATTTTCATAGCGAAATATAACGTCGTCAAAATTGCTAAGCATTGAAAGTGAAACTTCCTTCTTAGTGGTAACTATCACTAGTGAACTCTTCTTGAATCAAGTTAATCCAGGATAATCTATCACAACGATCACGATCCAAACAATCGTTCGTTTATAGTACGAGTATTTGCCAGTCTATCTTAGACCCCAAAAATGAAAAATTATAAAGTGCACAATAACTTCTTTTTGTGCATGCTTTTAATTTAATACGCCTCTTATTAAAGACTTTTTTGAAAATTATGAGATTTTTTAATGGAAATTATCTTACTCCGTTTACAACATAAAAGTAGACGTACTAAACTACTTGTTCTTTACAAAGTATATCTAAACAAAAGCAATGAACATACTCCTTTTTTTGGGTTTGTATTATTTTATAAATCTAGTTTTCGTTTTGCTAATATTGAATGCATAATACGTATTAAGGTAATAATCATATAAAAGTCTTTAAAGATTAATTGCATAATATACTTTTTTTTACAAATGTTTAGTATAAGTTTGAATTGCCATAAATCGTAATTTGTAATTGATAAAACACGGATTACAGATATAAATTGAAAACTGTACTACAATGACCAACCCACGTCCATTTATTTTTTTCGTGTTGAAACTGCTATATTTTAAATATTCTTCTTTCATTTTGAGCAGTCTTTTTTCATGAATGGTCATTCTTTTCCGTAAGACTGTATGTGTATCCAAATAGTGTATCTGTAGTAATGATTTGTCTTCAGAATAATAAGAACAAATACGTCCCTCTGTAAATGTTGCTTCAGCGATATATTTTCATGTTGCATGTTCATCTTAAATATGGAGAAGGGTACTTTTGTGGTCAAAAGGTTCAACAAGAGGTCGAAGATCTTAAGGTTTATCATCATTAAAGATCCACTTGTTAAGCCCATGGTAGCTTGTTAAGACAATGGTGTGACAAGATATCAACGTCAGTATTCCTTACGCGTGGAAAGCTACCGTTATCTTGGCTTAATGCTAACTGACACTTTAGACTATAACGTGACGGCAAAACATGTAGCGCAGTCAGCTACACGAGCCCTTGGTCTTATCATCGCAAAGTTTAAAGAATTGGGCGGGATGCCATACGAAGTATTCTCAAAACTCTTCGAGGCATGTGTCTGGCCTACCATTAGCTACGGAGCCGCAATATGGGGGACCAGAGAGTTCTCGTGCATTAATGCAGTCCAACATAGAGCTGCCCGCTTCTTCCTGGGAGTCGGGAAGTACACGCCAAATGCCGCTGTGAACGGGGACATTGGATGGACGCCACCNGTTATTTTAGTTCAATATCGATAGTTGCAACGCTTAAAGAGATGTGTTCACAGATTTTGTCATGGTTTAAAGTTGGCCATTTAATGCTTTAAATCGATAAATGTTAACATCGGACCTAAATAGCTCCAGTGTAAAACAAGAATGAAATTTAAAAAAAAGAAAAAAAAGTAATCTACACCGGGGCTCGCACCACTGACCCTTGGAGTACAAGTCTAGCGCTTAAACCACTCGGTCATCCGTTCTAATATAGTAAAAAGTGTATTTTGTACTTTATATAAGCAATCCTCGTAATGTCACAAAATCTAACGATAACAACAGAACTCTCCAAATTATTCAATCGTTTCGCGTTTGTAACGCTTTATAAATTTCAGGTTTTTAATCGTCAAAAGATGCATATAATAGATATTTAAGAGCACGGTAAATGTTCAGTACTACTGTTCCCTCGCATATATTATAACTACAACGAAAATTTGCAGATCTGAAACATTTTTTGTCAATTTGGTCAATTTACCAAAAACGTGAACAGGTCCCTTGAAGGTGACGCTCGTTTGGTTTGTGATTAATTCTAAGGCAAATTGTGAACCCCCAATTCTTTGCATCGGTCTTCAAAGGTGGTGATTCCAGTGTTTGTATCTTTTATTGTTTACAGTTAGTGTTCTGTTATAAAATAATGAATAAGTACAAGATTTGTTTGTTATTTTATTTAATTGTATGAGGTCATTTGATGTTTTTTCTTTGGTGATTTAGCAATTTTCGTTTTTATCCTTTCGAAATAAAGACAGAAAATGTACTATGTTGGGGTTAATATAAAACAAGGTACGTATTTGATACAGATAAGTTTATTTATCTATTCAAACCTGAACCATTTGCGATTGCACGATTCAACACAAACCTATTATTCTCTTGAAGGAATCGGAATAATGATGAAACTCGAGAAACGTTTTGATTAAGAAATTCTGATTAACAACCACTTGTCTGTTATTTTAACGCAAGTGAGAAATCGTCTATACAATACGGGATAATACAAACAACACGACATCCTACTTAACATGATACAAGCTTAAGTCGCCGCCTTGGAACGGTCATGGCAAAACAAAAAGGGAACATTTTATTGAATAAAGCATCGCACTAAATTACTCAATGGTTTATTTTGCATAACAGAGGAACAAAATACCAATCGTCTAAGGCACAATGGAATGATATACAACTACAAATACAATTCAACTTCCTTGATTTTCACCAGATGTAAGACAGTAGCATCATATAGAACAATACCCGTATCATCGTAGTTCTATCCATTAAGAAACAGAAATACACTGGGTTAAAAAATTATATTATTGTAAAATTCCCAGAAATCAACACTGTCGACTAGTCTCGGCTTTTTCGTTCCAATGTGCTCTCAATAAGCCACCACGTGTTCATGTTTAATGATCGTGTGTCTTAAAACTACTTAAAAGTACATACGTATTACGGCTTTTTAGCTCTGTATGTAATATTGGAATTCTAAATATCAAGTTCACATTAAGGATTGTCCAATAGTACTCGTATCACACTAAACGATGTACTATTGTAATGCTGATCATATCGTCGACCATTCAACATATTATCTCTACCTGCATGAAAAGTGCTATACTATTACAAAGCAATAACTGTGATTATCTGAAAACGGAGCAAACAATTATGTCGTCATTTACATTGTCAATTATTCTGTGTAAAAGTAGTCGACATGTTGAAAAGTCTGTGAAAATACTATCATGGTTACTCATCAAGGTCACTGTGTTCGTCAATTAAATTGCCCACAATGAGCAATTTCATTTTCCGTCGATCATCATACATATGCTTAAACTTTTGCTGAATAAGGCTTTGCTTGACAACGCAACCGCACTATGACTGTATGCAATTTAGTGGTTTGAAATCATCGTGGACACATTCTGATACATACACAACGCGAGTAATATCAGTTAGGTTACACATAATGTGCATGATAACGAATTAGTCGCATTTTAAATTCAGTTCTCATAAATCTTAATGATCTCAATATAATCTCATTTTTTGTATGAATTATAACAATGGTTCATTTATAAGGCGAGTAATACCCTGTACACTGCTATAAACATTTATTGATTGATTACTTTTGTTCGGAACAATAAACAAGGTTACAAGAGTGTTCCTTCGAAGGACGAACGACAAAATCAATGTGTTCATAATCCAATTAAATGTCGATAATTTAAGGAAAATATGTTTTTTTATGTTTTGTAAAGCACGTTGATCAACCAATAAGTCGTTTTGAAAAAAGATAACTAAAACTGATATAGCACATTATAAACCAAAATTCCAAATAAACTGGTTTTATAGTTGTTTAAATTAAAGAAATTGGTAGTTGTGTTCACGTATTGATATGTAAACGGTTCATTCAAATGTAAAGCAGTGCCCAAATATTGAAAATACGAAACAATTTCTAAACAATTATATGTAACTCAGCTATAAAAATGTAATCTAGTACATAAGAAAATTGCAAAGGCAAAGTTATGCAGATCAGTGCATCGTTATTTAAATACAGACAAGCAACGTCAAAAAGAGATGAAGTCATGTGATGGACTTAATGTTTTCGTATAATGCATGTTCAAACACATACTTTTTGGACAAAATCGTTGAAGAATACTCAAGTACAATAACCTAGACCCGAAATGCCGTAAATAAGACCTGCATGTTTTTGTTTTGTTTCAGAATTGAATTCTCAAATTACCTCAATCAGTGTTCAAACTGTTATAAATTGTACATTTTCACTGTGTTTTATTGTAGCTGAATGGATGGAGAAACATTAAACCGACACGAAATGGATATGTGTGTTTAGTTAAGATAGATATTGTGATCATATTGAAATGCAAAGTAATATTATATCATATGTATTTTAAAGATGTAAAAGAATTGCAAAACCAACAATTATTTCCGCCGGAAAATATGAACACACGATTCAACATATATTCTAATTCTAACGCTTAAAAACAATGCAGGTTGCGTGTGTGATTAGCACTTAAACATATAAATGGTCAGCGTTTTTAGGTTATCAATACATGGTAACAGCTTAAATATTATACAACAAATGTCGTAACATGATAACAGTATAAATTACATTTACACATTAGCCGACAACGATAACAAATCACATTTTGCATGAATAGTAGAGACGTTGATGTAAGAATAAATATGTGTAAGTTTACCGAGATATCTATGACGAAACTACAATCGACTGTCTTATGACTGTATGTATGATGAAACTCTAAAACAATATACTCTGCCTCATCTACAATGGTGTATGTTTGCATTTCAAAGAAAAAAAGATCATATCCGGTTTTGATAATATTTATAATATTTATCCCAATAAAAACAATGCGACTTGAAAAAAATGGCGGTTGACTCAAACAAGACTTGGCTTGCACTTATGCTATGTTTAGTTATATTTATGAGACGTAAGTACGGTATTGTTTTATCACCAAGTTTGTTTGAGAATTTCTCTAGATACATCGCTAACAAGATATTTTTATATCTTTTATAGATGGAACATATTTCTTTGTATAACTTTAAAATGTATTGCATAATCGTTTTAATGGATTTCCGATTCGTTTTGAATGCCATCACTTTGAATCAGTGGGTACATTTATCTGCCTCCGTTTGAAGTATGTTTTCAATGATTCATTTTGAATGTATTTGTTAGTTTTTGTATATTGAAGTTAAGACCACTCAAGCAATTAATGTTTGTCGTTTAAAATATCGCACAAAGATAAGGTTTAAGAACGCTCGCATTAACAGAGATTTGTCAATACATTAAGAAATTGAATATGCCCAAAATGTGGTCACATGATTTTAAAATAGCAGTCATTGTTAAATGAAATACATGGAAGGAAAACACAACAGCAACACTAGTATATAGCTTTGGAGGTTTTAGCAAGTTGCTTACTGTTGTTTTTTATTCAAATCAACCCACATGTCAAGTTTACTTACTTTGCTTTCGCATTTAGATAAAATTCAACATGACATCCTCAGGATATCAAGGACAANACAATATACAAGGCAGGTAGAAATTGCAGTATTGCTTAACATAAAGGCTGTAGAATACAATTTGACAGAATTGAGATAAAAGCTCGAGGCTAATGCTATGTCTCTCTTCTGTCAGTTAGAAGTGCTGCTGTTATGGTGTTAACAACCAAACGTGTAACAACAATTTATACAAATGACAAAATTTCCGTGCATTGAATTACCACGACATAATATTATAATTATGTGCATGTGATTATTTGATCAATGGGTCACTGGCGCATATTTGCGTTCCTAACTGTGTTATTCTCTGTCATCAAGATGTAAGGTCTCCCAAAATGAGTATGTATAAGTACCAGACAATGTGTTACTTAAGCAGAAATTCAAAGGTAATATTGTTGCCTTCATAATGCCATTTTCGATGTCTTTTTTTCTTCTAAAAGATACCATTCATATTTGCTCAACCAGTTCTCGAA
Source organism: Dreissena rostriformis (assembly GCA_007657795.1). Taxonomy (NCBI): domain Eukaryota; kingdom Metazoa; phylum Mollusca; class Bivalvia; order Myida; family Dreissenidae; genus Dreissena; species Dreissena rostriformis. The sequence goes on from VMBQ01000794.1 coordinate 171,932, forward strand.
TAAACCTAAACATTGCAATATTGAAATGATGATTATAGTAACGAACACTCAATATATGACCCCTACCTGCAGGAATAATGATATACTATTATAACGCAATATCTGTGATTATATAAAAGAGATTTAAAAATGAGGTTCTCAATTATATCGTCAATTAAACAAGATCTCATATACTGACAAGGAAGAGAAATGTTATAACAGCATTGAGAGAAAATGTAGTTTTAATAGCTGATATATAGAAGGCCCATGCATTGTGTGTATGACGCCATATTTCACCATCTGTGTAATTAATATAATACACATCAGCTTTTCACGATATTTGGATATTTGAACAGACTCTCGACTGTTCAAAATAATGTCATGCTTCAAACAGTCCCGAATCTTGTTTAATTTATGTTTTATTTTCGGTATCGAAACATCAGCAAAATAACATAGATAACGTTCGTCGAAAGAATAAAACAGTAAAGAACTAAAAAAAAATAGCTGAATTGTATTTGCAAATCAAAACGATAATAAGAAATAAGTTTTTTTTTTAAACTAACAATAGAAAATTGATAATAATAGGCCTCAAATATAGCCATTACATTTCATGTATAATATTATTTTGAACCGACCATAGGCTACTTAATATCAATATGTCAATCTAGACAATATTAACTGTCATAGTCAATGATCCAGAACATCTGAACGTATCAATGCTATCAAAATGCCATAAAAAGAGGTGAGTATGGAGGTGGTCGGCATGTTGAAAAGTATGTGGGAACACTATCATGGCTACTCGTCCAACTAACTGTGTTCGTCAAACCTATTGTCTTACAGGAAAATTACTCAATAACTTGATCTTCCCTTGATCGACGTATATATTCTAATGAGTTTGGTGAATATTGTGTTGCTTGACAACGCAACCTCGCTATGCCTGTGATTTAAAATCATTGTTGTAACATAATGATACATGCATACACATATAGATTAGTTGAATGTTACAAATCATAGGCATGACTGCACATGGGTCGTATTTCAAATTATAGGTAAAAATGCTTTGAATGTTTCTATAATGAAAGACAAAACAATGGAATATGAATACACATTTTTAATGATGGTGTTAAACTCGAAATTAAGTTCTTTGCATGACAACCGACACAATGTAACCTGTTCAAGTGAACTACGCTGTAGCTAGTTACTTGGCGAAGAGTGTAAGGAACTAAATCACCCTGAAAACGAACACACAATCTTGATTTCCCAGTTAGGTGAACAGTGTTAGGACTAATTGTTTAACATTCAATCACAGCCATGCGCGCAATAAACATGTCATAATTAAGTTCAAGCACGATTCTTTTATTCAACCATTAACTTCATTTATTTAGTACATGGTGCAGTCTAGTTAATGTGTGTTCAACAATTAGTGTTCAGTAACACGGTGGAGTTTGTGATGGAAAAATAATAATACGATGAAACCCTGGTGAGTTTGTGTCTATAATAGTGTTAATTATGCAGGTAACACTCAAGTTCTGCTAACGACTGTTTCAACCATTATATGAGCTTAGTATTACATACTGGTTTATTTACATAGACATGGCTTAAATAAAATACTAGCGAATGTTAACAATAAGTTCTCTCATAACCGAAAAGTTACTCAGTAACACTAACCGATTATATATTTGATACACATAACACAGATTTGGATACTGGTTGAATCAACGTTGTCAAATTATGAACATTCTATAATAACAGTGTATATAACATCTGATTTAAATAACTTTACCCTTTTCAAAACATTGACACATCGTTGACTTTAAGAAGTAATAAACGATGACGTATGCACACACTATAGTAAATGACAGTGATAAGTTATAAGTTTGAAATATAATTATGTTATAGTTAATATGAAAGGAAGACTTAAGGACATTAAGGATAATGTAACGCAGTTTGGTCAGGAGCTACTTGATCCGCTATAAAGTCACGACGGGTATCGTGGTCTCATTAGTGGACAGAGCAATACACAGTCTTGTCTGGAGCCACGCTGGCCGCATATGACACAAGATCCATTTTCGCATATTGTTCAACCTTATTAATCGCATATAAGTCATTACTCTTTATTTTATATGTTTATATGAAATTCCAATTCAAGTACATTCATTTTGATGAAGACAAACCTCACATGAATAATTTATTGCCGGATTTCAACAATATTTAACATATACTGTGGGTATAAATTACAATGCACAATACTTGTTAGACAAAACACATGCACCATTCGTGTAATTAAAAATGCTCTATTGGTCTTCGAAGATCATGCCGTTCCTGAAAGAAGCAATTTTGTTGAGATGAGATAATTTCGAAGAGAGTTGTTATTATTCCGTCTGTACTTACATACATTGAATACAGTTGTAAATTAGATCAGAAGTACATATGTAATTAAGCGGACACAATGCGGAGTCGTTGCTACGACAACATATAATTTGAGACGGGTTCGTTCAGTTGCCTGGAATTACTTTTGTTGACGTTTTAGGTTTTTATTGTGGCCATCTCTTAACATTTTGTAGATTCTTAAGCATTATTAATGCTTATTAAACATTGTTTAAATTTAATCAATGTATTTATTTTTTGAAAGCTGGAAATATTAACAAATCAATGCTTTGCATTATTATAATTTAAACCATTTAATTTAAATCTGATCATTATATAACGAGAGAGTTATGAACCAAACTTACGACGCTTATTCGCACATTGAAATTTAATTAACATATCAACAACCGATAGTCATATTATCATTTGGCCAAATGAGTGTTGTGTTAGCGCAGCCGTTTATTAAATGTTCATGTAGCGCAGCAAATAATTGAACAGTCGCAATTATTATATTTTATATATTTTATTGGTAATACATTTTGTTAATTGAACGGTATTATTATATTTTATGTACATAATTGGTAATAAATGTTGTTAATTAAACGGTATTATTATATTTTATGTACTTTATTGGTAATACATTTTGTTAATGGATCGGTATTATAATATGGTATTTGCTTTATTGGTGATACATGTTGCTAATTTAACGGTATTATTATATTTTATGTACTTAATTGGAAATAAATGTTGTTTATTAAAAGTTAGTTAGTTTCTTTTTAATTGTAACAAGTCTGTTTTTCGATTTCATTTCTAAAACAGATACAACATTGGTTTTATAATGTTCTTCCTTAGTACAGTTACTGTCACGATTCAATCGTGTAAAGAAACTGTTCAAAGAATGGCGTTAGATTCAAATGTATGCAATTAAATTAGTATAGTTGCATGTTGGTATCGTTTAATGACAACACGTACAAGAATTGCTGTCATGTATATTACTTTGATGTTCTCGGAAAATCTTTAACTCATCTGGCATACACAATTTTTTCACCTTTTTTTCTGAATATACGTGATAAACTGATCACAAACTCTTGAATTAAAATAACAAATCTTAAGTGATAAAACCAACCGTTGAAATATTTCATTTCAGTTGCTTTGCCACTGTTTAAACAACTATTAATACTTTATAAGGTATATCCTCTTTTAACGCAATTTTTAGCAATTGTAATATTTTTTCTATAGAATAATTCAACTTATTAATATTTGAACTCGTATTAGAAATTATATTAAATATATATATAATGAAATGGGTTCCAAAATTTATGGAAAAGTATAAACTAAAAAGAATATTTGTTGAGTTCAGTCCATGGCCGATTCATAATTATTTAAAATAAATATTTTCACGAGTGCCTGCCTCGCTCACGAAAATATTGATTTATCTAATTGTACGTGAATTAAACTTGATAAACTACGACACCAAGAATTATCCTCTATGTATTCCTTAACTGATATCCAAATGGGTATCCCAAAAAAAACACGAGGTCAAACATGAATGAAAATGCATGCGATTCCTGTGAAATTTGTAAATTCCAATCTGCCATAGAAGATTGAAAATTAAAATCGGAAATGTTATAATCTAGATTGTAGCTAAGTAGGTGATAAATATTCGCATAAAAGAACTTAACTTGCGTACCTTTGGTTTTAACAGTTTCCTTCATTTCTATTAAATTACATTATGGAACGGCATGGATTTGAAACTTATCGAACGAACCAATTCATAAACGCTTATTTATTATTCTATAATAAAGGACTTGCATATGATATTTCTCATAACAAATTAACCATGCACGTTTATTGTTTCCGTATCTTTATTTTGCCATGAAAAGTCTCGTACAAAGATGCAGTTTGAATCGCCGTTTACAAATTTAAAAAAAGTAGTGGATAAGGACAAGAATTTATCTCCTGATAGAGTAGCCGAAGCTTCATTTTTGCTATATTAATCAAACACGTAAAATTAATAAAGACATTTTTGCATAAATGTTGGCTCCGAACACATTATAATAAAGATTTCGTAATTGTTAATCTAAAAACATCAAAGCACACATCGCTTTATCAAAACGACTCTGGCGTATAGTGGCTTATGTAAATATGTTGACGCTAATTAGAAAACATCGATCCACTCGTTGACAGATGTAGCTGTTGGTCCCGCTTTTTTTCCCGGGAAATAGCGAGTTATTCTTTGCGTTTATTTGCATATAGTGGCACATATGATAATTGTATATTTTACCACTACAGGAAGTACATGTTATACAATAAAACTACACTATTCTGTGAAGGGTTTTTACTTAAATCTCTAACTTTATCCTATTTCAGGGATTTAGCAGTGATCACCTATGCTTACCCTAGCAATATCTCCAGACGATAAAACCAGAACAACAGCCTAAAGTGTAAAACATGCCTTCGAGGAAAATATGAGTTTTTTTTAGAGAGTACAGCCCTTCATGACTCCATTATTTAGTATATTGTAACCATAACCAATTCCAAATGCAAAACATGTACCAAGCATTTACAGTACGAAGTATTTTAACTTAATGCTAAATGATGATAATTTAGTAAAATCTGGTAAATTAAAGCTGAAGCCAACAATCTTCAAATTTACCAAACTCAATTGAAATACTATTAAATTGGTTTAAAATGATTGTCCGACCAAGTATGTTTATTTGGAAGGAGTGCTAGGACACACTCCAGCGCCATACATAATGCAGCCGCAAGCGAGGACGTACCCCATACATTTCGAAATACACGTCCTTTCTACTGAAATAATCAAAATAATTTGTCGTTGATTAATGAGTCAATCTTTGGTCTGATTAATAAGCGAATATTAAGGGCTGGTTTGGATCCCCTGTGGAGTAATATGCGCGTATGCTATTTACTTATGAGAGGCGATACACCGCCAAAATTGTTTAAACAATCGATGTCATTGTTATCAAATAGTAATGATCGGCGTCGAGAATATTCCGACCACTGTATATACAATGAATAATACACATCCTTGTTTCTTTCATATAAAATAATAATATAAATCCAACGATAACGAATTATATGACACTATGACGACACTGTTTGGTATAATAATATATTTGTTTGACTCATGTGCGTCATTAAATTAATTCATTTCATTTATATAAACATATATATCGTGTGGAAGCACAGTACATACTGAAAAACTTAATACAAATATGCGTATTTTATCCTGTTCAATTACATTGCAACAATATGAATCTCCTAATGAACGATGACTATTGTTCATTTAATGTTATATACTATAATACGATAAAGTGAAAGATGAAGAATACAACCGACTGTACAAAGCCCTTTGAGAAACAACTGTGTATTTTTGTTCGAACGACCGACATCCCTCTTCCTCTCTAATGGATGCCACCCTGAAATCAATACTCAGCAATAATAGACTTCATTAACTGACATGACCGCATTATTTGAATGAATTGTCTGATGGTCAAATCTCGTTATATAATTGAAAGAAACTACGTGAAAGATCCTGAATTAATACAATAAAATTCGTACTCATAACTTCAAGATATCATGAGAGGCATCTAAGCAAATTATCATTGATTAAATATGAATTTGATTTTGAATTCAATCGTCTTAATCAAATACATTGATAATGCAATACACCATTCACGGAGAACACAACACGTTACATTAAAGCAATACGGGCGTTTACAAAGCATGAACAATACACTTTAACTTTGTTTTACGTATTTTTTTTTTAAATAAAATATGCATGTATGCTTTTCGTATTAACATGGGTTCTGTTAAAGGCCATTGCGAATCTTCAGGAAGGGACTATTCTACTTGCATTAAAATGTCTTGTACAATTCTGTTCGCAGTCATTAAACCGAAGTCAACACAAAATAACGTCTTATACATTTAATCATGTTTAACAATATAATTATGTTCCTGAATATTTCTAGAAGAAGTGGTTATTTGAGCCTGTACTAAAAACGGATTTATAATGGTGTTAGGCCCAAAACTTCAGTATTAGTATTACTGGAATCGTCGAAGTCTGGCGTAATGGACATAGAAGCGCTGTGTGAAATATAGTCAATATAAAATGAGAAGAATGTTATCGCATATCTAATAGAAATATACACGTTGAAACAATTAATGTTATAATTCCAGCGACACTTAATTTAACAAAACAAACGTACACATAGGTAAGACTTATGTGAACATCTAGATGTTAACATGTTTGTTTTTTTAGATCTACCCTTGGCGCCTTTATGAAACGTGTAAATGAAGTATTTTAAATAAATTTTGGGTAAATTTATTTAAACACAATGTCGTGTAAACTTCTGAATGCCAAGGCAATATTAAGTATATTAATAAATAAACATTAATTGTAATACATATAATATATAATATGTTGTTCTTCTTGTAATAGGTAACATATAGTATCATCCTTATTCTGACATCATGATGTTATTCTTCCACTCAGATACCAATTCGATGTCATCGTCAGTAAAGAAGCATATTCCTCCATGGAAACGGTTCAACCAGTTAGCTTTCAACTCTGTCCGACCGACCACAGACAATCCAATTAAGCTCTGTCCAGGACATGACATGTTGCAGATACTATGGTAATATCGTATGTCATCGACATTGTACTTGGGTGTCTAATCAGCGACTGCAATCATAATAAATAGCATAAATAACTAATTTGGTTGTTTTCGCGTGTCTTGGGCCTTACAGAATGGCCTGTATCATACTGGTCTTCATAGATGAACTTTTATTTAAATGTTAGAATATGTTATCATAAAAAAACGCAATACCTTTGCCTTAATTGCAAACACGGTGTTGCAATACATTCATTTCGGCCTGGCACAACAATAATTACATGAATAACACAATTATGTTACAACTGTTTTAATCAATAATCGTTTTAAACAATTTGCGAAATTACTTCACCGTAAGTTATGATTAAATGACAAATTTCTCAAAGCATCAAAACACAAGCATTATGCAGTGGATATATTTAATAATATGTGCTTGTTAATATGATTTAAAAAATAATAAGACAGCAGTATTGCATCAAAGTATGCACACTCATTTAAATCATATATAATCTTATTACAATAATAATCAGTAATGAATCGTGTACCCTTTAAATAAATAGACGCTACTTTTAACAAACTTTGTTATATATCTTATCTGAACATATAACCATCAAGATGTGTACTGTACACGCCGTTGCCTAATAACGTTTCTGATCACATTTGATTAATGAATTATGACATCTCTGTCGAGATGAAAGCCGTTAATATGGAAAAAAAAACTAAACTTCCACAAACATTATCAGGACATACATTTGTATAAGCATTCTTTTTATAACAGGGTTGTTTCGTAATAACGTATTTCGTGTGACATCAAGTCTAATTTAACGTCAGAATATGTGCATGGCTTGGATAGAATTGCAATACTGCTGCAGCTTCTGGAGTTTCACTTCTTTATATTGGAGATTTAAACATGTTATTTATTCCATGTTGACAACCATTCCCTACATAGCAACTGTCTGCCCATACTCTTCACAGTAAAGAATTGACGAATGCTGGTAAACGAGTCTCAATTCTCCACCTTGGAGACATCCCTTGTCAAAGATTTTAAAAGACGCGATGTTTTGGTTCGTTCCTTGATTGATACGCTCATTTATTTCGAACCTATCACACGCGGTAAGTGAGGAATGTGTGAGTTGTATTTGAAATTTTGTAATCTAATTTCCATACGAATAACCGTTGGGGGTCGTATGGTTAGCTTGTATGACCTGCGTTCTGTGTTTTTTCACATTTGGGGCATACGTTAGTCATAAAGCAAAGGTATATACTTTAAGAGCAGGGGATGGGGGCTAATTGGTCCCAAAAATCGCTGGTACGCCAGCCAATCTGAGCATTTAGCAATGCATGTACAGATTCTTATAAATGTTTGGTCAGCGCTGTCTTCAAACGGATAGCGTACGAGTGGCGTCTGGCTGCAAAATTGAATTGTGTATAAATCTACCTTGCTCATCTCTAAAATCGTATTTAAGTTATCATTCCACAATATATTATGTTATTCTTTATTTAATAATACGGTTTTCATTTAAATTAAATATGACCATTATTGTTTTAAAACTTAATATAATTGACGGGGTTGTTTTTATTTGTTGAGCAATTTCTATAAAAAGAAAGAAATTTTAAAATCAGAAGTAAGTTTTATATCGAACACATTGAAGCACTGAATAGTAACGTCAACCGAGTAGAATGCGTATTGATCTCAATAAGCATTATATATTTCTGTGTAACAGAACTATTTTAAACAGCATTGATAAATGTGCATTCTGATGTTGTTGTTTTTTGTTTTAATGGAATTGAACACATTACATATCCATCAGGATAAGATCTTTGCGTCGAAAGTTTATTAAAATTATTTATTAATTGCGATGATTTGCAATGACCACCAACGGAGGTCATTGGAAAAAATGAACACAAATGCACGAAACATACATGTTCTATGCGTTGTATGCAGCGCATTATCTTCTCCCGTTGGTTCACTTTTCATAATTTCGAGGAGGAAATTTCATCAATTAATTTCCGTTATTGGTTCAAGTTCGAGTATTTGCATTATCCTCACAAAATATAACTATCCACTCTATTATCTTTTGCATTCGTATCGATTTTTCCCGTATTGTTTAAAAAAATATTATTTCCATTTAAGCACCATTCACGTCAATGGGATTTTTGTGTAAAGGGATACGTTTAAGTGCATTCATACAGCATAAATCAAACTGTAGTACTATATACTATAGTAATCACCAGTTATAATAAAAAGAACTTATTTCCATAAAACGTTTATATTCAGAAAATGAACATTCGGCAGTGCCAGCAGGACGGAAACCTCATTATATCATGTTGTCCTTTATTTGCACGGAACCAAATGCCAAACAATTAGTCACAAAACGAATGCACTAGGAAAGACACACAAGTACAGCGTATACAATCAACAATGAACACAATTGGGGTAACCACTTTCGAACGGTCAATGCAAAGAATTGGGGGTTTAAACCGGTTTATCGAGCTCCAAACACACACAGCTATTCACTTAGTTAACACCTTCACACAGTTGACAACACGGAAAATCACAAGACTTACAAAAACACGGAAAATGAATAAATCTGGGATAACCGCCTTAGAACGCTAGGTTCAAAACACGCTTGGTGCTTAAACATGTTCATGGAACACCGCGTTGGTCATATTGAAAAAGATAAAATTGATCAACATAATAACAAGAGGCACACTTTTGCAAAAACTTTTTAAAGAATCTTGCCTATATCCTTTTTATCTTAGGATGCTTCTTTTTTATTTTTGTTTATTTTTCTCTCTTTCCTTTTTTTCCTTTTTTATGTAATCTTATAACTACTACAAAACTAGTGCGTAATTTATGTCTGTGCGTTTTGTCCCAAAAGTATTTTTTTTCAATTGTTCCTCTCCCTTATTATTTATAACCTACATGTAGCTTCTACTTTCGTTGTTTCAATCTTTACAAAATTACTATAGTATCGTTTCATTTTATTTTCTGTTACCTATATGAAGCATAAGCACATGGATCTTAAAAACATAGCGATATTCTTGTTAGTATATACCAAAATAACTTGTATATAAATATATATATATATATATATATTTATTTATAACTGGCAAAATCCGTTATATTTCTTCGAATGTACAATTATGTTGTTATTGAGAAATATATTGAAAATCAATAAAAAAAAATGATTAAAGTTTGGGTCACCGCGTTGGTCATATCTTTTAATATTCTCGACAGAATATCATTCTGATCATCAAGCTCGTTTATAAAAGGAACGTGACCATTTGCCATACAATAAGTCACACGACAAAACACATGATTAACGCTAATACAAAATGAATGAATAATACTGGATCACCGCCTCGGAGCAAAGCATATCATTAAGGGGTTAAAATACGTTTTATAGAGCACACACCTCACACTTTAAAAACAACGTTTAAGTGTTAATAAAAAACTTACAGCGCAGCACCACAATTCAAGTCAAACTGCAATTAACGAGTTAATATTTCAATTAAATAACACTTTAACTACTCGGGTGTTAACCAGAGCAATAAGATTGTACCTTATTGAAGTACAATTAAATGTAACAAAAAGAAGAACAAAATATAACCTCGTTTTTTATTTGCAGGCGTTTTGTTCAATTAAATAAAATGACAAGTCGCACACTCACTGCGTTGGTGTGTATCTTCCAGCAAGGTAAATAATGCTTAACCACGCTGTAGTTGTAGAAGCTGAAGCTGAAATTACGTAGATCTTCGGTTTGGGCATAAATCCTAATTAGACGCGCGTGTTATGTCTTATTTCGCCAGAATCACGATGTCATTAATCACTATGCTTAAATTTAATGTTTTAATTATAACTGTATACATTTTGTAATCAAATTTACCATTTATTTATATAAAAATCGAATTTATTATGTGAGTATACACGATTTATATAATAATTCCAAATATATATACATATACGATATAAACGAAATTAAGTGGATACAAAGTATTGGTTTAATGATATAAGATTAAAATAACTGTTTATTTTGTTTAGATTTTACTGGAAGAAAACTTTGTAGAACATTTTTTTGTAAAATGCCAACATGGCCGTTTGTGTAACAATGCCAACATGGCCGTTTGTGTAACACAAACAAGCTATTGTTTGGCAGTAAACTCGGAAAGAACAGTGAATTCATATACACTAACATGGGAGTAGTTTATACTGTTAAATATAAGAGATCGATTTCAGAATATTTAGGAGAACGACAAACGTTCTTTCTGGAAATGCAAAGCCATCAAGTAATACTTGTCAAAGCATTTGCGACATATGGGATTAGTCTTTCGCTTATATCGCAAAAAGACACTCACTTCTGTAAAAACAAACTCAGTGCAAAATGGGAAAACGTACTCTTATATTTTCTTACATAATGTTCTTGATAATAGCGAAATCTTGTCTTATACATTAATCGAATTGTATTTACTGATCTGTACGAAATCTTTGGATCTTTTACTATCTGTAAATAATATGTTCTTCTTACGGTATGTTTTGATTGCATATATGCATTTATTGAATAACATCCATCTATTCGTGAATCAAAGCGCAAACCTCTAGGTAATTTATCTGATAAGCTGCATTGTAAAATTTAAACCCCGTGGTATCAACTGCATCTCAAAATCACTGGAGCAAGGGTGTCATATGCATAATAATGACGTCATTTTGTATATATTTCTTTTGTATTTTCATTTTATAGGAAACGTTATAATATGAAAAAAATGAAGACAAAAACAAAGACCAGGTAAGTGTCGAATACGTGTATTTGTACGGCAAAACAAACGCCGAGGATAGTAGTGATTCAGAATGTCTAAGAGTTGCACAATACTCTATTTGTATTGAACACAAATCTAGGATTCTCCATATATTATTAAACAATAGAAACGATGGTTTTATAATTGTAACAATACAATTATCTTAAATAAAATTCCAACACATTGCTTTGTAATCAAATGTAAACAAAATGTCTACAAACACCGTAAACAATAGCATTGTTGAAACAAAAAGGTAACTTTGGTATAAAAAAAATATGATAATCATGGCTATTATATCACGTCCGTTGCAATATTCATTCAATAACAGTTTGTTTGTCTAACATTCTTAAACTACAAGGTGACCAGCGTTCAGTTCAAATTAAATACGAAGTACACAAATGTTGAACGAAGCCTAGAGACGTTCGTATAAAGTTCCATGAGAAAGAGCATTATGTTTGTGTTTTTATCACCTTTCTTCCGCCCTTCTTCCATCTTACAGACGGCATCCAGTGATCAACTCTCATCAAATATATACTTTGTTTACTGCCCTTAACAGACCAAACTCCGACAATATGTCGTCAGTGTCAAATGAACAAGTCCCGGATTCTTTTATGACAATGCAAGCGGAAAGGTCCGAAATCAATTTAGCGAACATGCAGAAGAAAATAAAGAAGACTGGATAAACTGTTACGCTGCCAAATCAAGATGTATAGTATTGACATATACTGGCACATTTGATAAATATAAATATAAAGGAATATTAAATCACCACATATAATACAGTTTATATAATAAACTCAATTATTTGGTGGAGGGTTAAAATGAAATCACTCAATACTGATCTTTTTTTAATGAAAGAAACTTTACCAATGTATTATACCATCTCGAAAAGAAAGTCGCTCATTAACTTTCATTAAATTGTCACAAATTTCATCGTAAGCTTTCAATGCTGGACGTTAAGAAGATACTTAATAGACATAGATCTATGAACTCATGAACTATAAATGAAAACATCCCATAATCGTTTTGGACAGTTGGAAAACGATGCATATTCGGAATGTCAAATAACTCGAGTATTTTCATGTTACATTTACATAAAAACGATACTATGCATGAATGTCAATACAAGTCATAATGAGTGTAATATGTTTTATGTATAAAGACTCATACGATTCAAAACAGCAATTGTGCCGATGCATATTTTATCTTTAAGTTAAATTATGATAATTTAGCAAAATCTGGTAAATTACTGCTGAAGCAAACAATCTTCAAGTTAACCGAACTCAATTGAACTAGAATTTAATTGGAAGAAAATGATTTACCGACATAGTATGTTAATTATGCAGGAGTGCTCAGACATACTCCGGCTCCAAACGCTTGGCGGGGAAGTACCGCATACACTTCGAAATACACACATATTGTTTCTGAAATAGTCAAAATGCATATTTCAGCAAGCGTTCACTAATGAGTCAATCTTGGGTCTGATTAAGAAACCAATATTTTAAGGCTGATGTCGATCTCGATTTACCTATGACTGTGCTAGGCGATGTAGAACAAAATTGGTCCTAACAACCGATGTCATTTTTTGTATCAACGAATATGAGAGCAATTGCATATTCAATGAATACGACACATTTTTGTTTCTTTTATATAAAATAAAAGATGAAATCAATAGATAACCAATAGTCTGTCACTATGACAAAAATCTATGTATAAGAATATATTTGTGTGACATATTTTCGTCATTAAATTAATTCATTTACATTTTCATATGTATTGCGTAGGAGAACCGTATATACTGAAAAACAAAACTTAATACAAATGTGCTTATTTAATCCTGTTCGATCACATTGTTACAATATGAATCTCTTAACGAACGATGACTATTGGTCAGTTAATGTAATATTATATAATACGATAAAAGTTAAATTAAGTCTGAAACCGTCTGTACAAAACCCCTCGGGAAACAACTATGTATTTGACCGACATCCCCTTCTCGCCCCCTTGGAGATTTGACCCTGGAATCAATTCTCATCAAATATAGGCTTCGTTCACTGACATGACCGCATTATTGGAGTGAATGGTCTAATGGGAAAATCTCGTAATATAATTGGATTAAAGAGCGGAAAAGATCGTAAATTAATAAAATAGTATTAGAACTTGTTACTTCGATATCTCATGAGAAACGCTATGCGTATTATCATTTTTTGAAATATGTATTTGAACTGGATTTCAATCGTTTTTAGAAAATAAATTGATAATACAATGAACCATAAATGAAGACCACAACACCTTATATGAAAGCAATACGGGTGCTTAAAAAGCTTGAAAAATAATAGGTCACTGTATTGGTGTATTTGTCTGAAGTATAATGTACATTTATATTTATTTATTTTTTTATATGTACGGTTTCTTTGTATCGCCGGTGCGCATCTTCCGGACGTGAGTTTTTTATTTTCATTACACTGTCCGTTACAACTCTATTCGAACCCATGAAACTGAAGTCAACACACAATAACGTCTAATTATATTTAAATGTCATAAAGTTTTAAAATAAAACCAAAATTTTCGTCATTATTTCTAGAAGTAGTGATAATTCGAGTCTGCGCCTAAGACTGATTTAAAATGCTGTTGTACCAAAAACTGCGTGAATAGTGATACTGAAATCGCTCAAAGTCTGGCGTTATAAATATAATAACGTAATGTAGGATATAGTCAATATGCAATTAGATGCTTGTATCGCAATTATAATATAAATGCAAATTTTAAAAACAATTTACAAAAAGAAAAACGCAAACAAATAAAAATTCCTTCAAATAGTGTTTATCGTAAGTTACCATCTAGATTTTAACATATTTGTATTTACCGTTGACCTTTTTTAAAACGTGTCCATGAAGTATTTTTATTAATATTGGGCGAACTTCTCTAATAACAATGTCGTGTAAACCTTCTGAATTTCCCAGCAATATTAAGTATATTATTAAATAAACATTAAATGTAATACATAAGTTTATAATGATACGTGTTTCTACCTTTAACAAGTGATAGAAAGTATCTTCATTATTCTGACATCACGATGTAATCTGTTCCACTCCGCTACCAAATCAATGCGAGTATGTTATCGTCAGTAAAGAAGAATAGTCTGCCATGCAAACGGTTACACCAATTTGCTTTCAACTCTCTCCGACCACCCACTGGCAATCTAATTAACTCTGTCTAGTACATGACTTGTGGCCGATAGTATGGTTATACCCGATGTCCTCGTACATCATACTTGTGCGTCTGATCGGCGACTGCAATCAACCTGAATAGCAGACATAACTAAAAAAATAAAAAATAAATGCGCTTGTCTTGGTCCTTTTAATATTTGCGTGTATCGAACTGATCGTGAACATGACTTTGTATTTAAATGTTAGAATATATTATCATATAGAAATACAATACGTTTGTCAAAAATTGCTTATATTTTATTGCAATGCATTCATTTCGACGTGGAAGTAAAATTAAAAGAATAGCACAATTATATTTTAACTGTTAAATCAATAATTATTTATTAAAACAATCGCGAGATAAACCGTTATCTATCAAGTTATCTATAAGTCAGGAATATGCAGGAACATGCATATGATATGAAATAGGCACATCTGTGTTTTTTATTCATATAAAATAATATTCTTATTTTTCGCAAGATAACTCATGTTCTGAGTCTATGTCAGAATTGGTTAAAATGATAATGTATTTGTTCGAAAAATGTGCGCCATTTTATTATTTTCTTTTACATTTACATATATGGTGTGTGTTAGGACCGTATATATGACAAACAAAACAACATGTACTAAATTCAAAAGTGCGTTTTTTTGGCCTGTTGAATCATATTGTTTCATCATGAATCTCTTAATTAACGATGACTATTGTTCAGTTAATGTAATATGATATAATACGATAAAATATTAGATGAAGTCTAGGCCGTCAGTAGAAAACCACTTGGGAAACAACTGTGTATTTGTGTTCGTATGACTGACATCCTCCTCAGTCTAATAATAGATGCCACCCTGGAATCAATTCTCATCAAATACAGGCTTCGGTCATCGACATCACCGTATCATTGGAGTGAATGGTCTAATGGACAAATCTCGTTATGTAATTGGACCAAACAGTGGGAAAGATCCGTAATTAATATAAAAAAAGAATAAGTACCAATTACTTCGAGATCTCATGAAAAGAATCTAAGCATATTATCATTTTTAAAATGTATTTTTAAAATGAAAGCTTGAAACATAATAGTTCACTGTGTTTCTGTAGAAAAATATGCATGTAAAATTGTATTTTTTAAATATTTTGGGGTTCTTTTTAAGGTCGGTGCGCATCTTTCCGAAGGAAGTTTTCTACTTTCATAAAACATTCCTGTACAACTCTGTTCGCAGCCATTAGGTCAATACAAAATAACGTCTTATATATTAAACCATGTGTTATGATAAATGAAACGTTTCTTATATATTTCTAGAAACAGTGATTATTGGAGTATGCACTTAAGATGGATATATAATGTCGTTGTGCCAAAACCTTCGTTATTAGGGATACTGAAATCGCTCAAGTTCTGGCGTAATGAATATGGTAGAGTTATGTAGAATATAGTCGTTATAAAATGAGATGCTTGATATCGCAGTTTTAATGGATTGCAATCTTTAAAGCAATTAATTTTATACCAGCAAAACTTAATGCCGCAAGCGAATAAACCCTCCTACAAATGGTTTAGACGTAATCTAGATTTTAACATGTTCTTTTTATCTTCCTTTGACCTTTTTAAAACGTGTCAATGAAGTATTTTAAATAAATATTTGGTGATTATTTCTAATCACAATGTCGTGTAAACATATAGCCTAGCCAAGCAAACAAAAATACATTATTAAATTAACATTTATTTCGATTACATACATTTATAATGAAATGTTGTCCATTTTCAACAAGAAATATGTAGAATCATCATTAGTGTGACATCATGATGAAATCCTATTTTGTCCACTCCGATACCAATTTTATGCGGGTATATCGTCGTTAGTTAAGAGGCATATTCTGCAATGTAAACATTTCAAACAAATTTCTTTCAACCCTGTTCGAACACCCACAGACAATCTGTTTAAGCTCTGTCTATGGCATGGCTTTTGCAGATAATATGGTAATACCGTACGTCTTCGTATATCATAATAGTGCGTCTGATCGGCGACTGCAGAATAAATAGCAGAAATAACTAATTTGGGTGTTTGAGCGTGTCTTTGTCCTAACAGATCAGTACCTATCATACTTTTCGTTTTAAATGAACTTGTATTAAGATTTAACAAAGAACAAGTTTTACTCTTTTCTATCTTTTGTATCAAGATGTTGGAATAAGTTTTTATAATCAAATGCAATACTTAAGTCTAAACTTGCTTACTTGTTATTGCAGTTTAATGCAATTCACAAGTTTAAACGTGAAATTAAAATTAATTTAATATAACAATTATATTTCAACTGTTTAAATCCAAAATCGTTAATACAAAATCGCAAATAACTTAGCGTGCTGCTAGAATGACAAATTTATCAAAGCATATTTGTTCAATAATACATTCTTGTTTTTTCTGATTGCATTTTAATATAAGACAGTTTTACTGTATCAAAGTATACAAACTCATATTAATCATATCAGTTTATATTATAATAATAATGAGTAATGAATCGTGTTCACTGTAAAAAGGTGTTACATTTAACTAACTGTGTTATATCTCTAATGTGAAAATTAAACCATAACGAAATGCACTGTACACGCCGTTACCAAAGCATTTTTCAATCACATTTTATTGCTGAAATATGACATGACATCTCTGTCTGAATGCAAGCTGTAAATATAAGAACGCTCAAATAAAACAAACATTATCAGGACAGAAATCCTTATAAGCATACGTTCTACACCCTTTTAATAAAAACGTTTTTTTTCTCTTAATAACGTCTTGTTACAGCAAATCTTATTTAATGTCAGAATGTTTGCATGTTTTGTAGATTTGAAAATGTTACTTATTCCACGTCGACAGACATTTTCTCCTTGCACATGTCTGAACATACTGTACATTATTAAATATTGACGAATACGGCCTAATGGTTCTCCACCTTGGACACATTTGTATTCTTTTTCCGATATTGATTCAGTAAAACACATCATTTATTTAAGTATTTCTCACGCGGAAGCTTGACCTTTTGGGTAAATTGAACCATATGCGTCAGAGAATAGGTTGGTGGAGAGAGGGGAGATCAAATTGGAATAGGATACAAACTTTTCAGAACCAAATTTGACAGGTTACCTCGATGTACTACTTTATGGCTTACCAAGACGAGCAAAGGGCACCGGGTTGGAGTTCATATACCGTACAATTAATGGACGTTCTTTGTCAGAAAATTGAAGTCAATTTTGTATTGAATTTCGAAAATGAAAAAAATAAATCTTTAGAAAAAAGGAGCGAACAGAGATCGTGGGCAAGGTGTCATAACATTGTCAGAAATATAAATAAATTGGAAATATACTTCTTTGAATTTGAATGCGATTTCGACATGTTCTTATTACGACAAGATTATTACATTGTTATGTACACGTACAGATATTGTTTACAACAGCATGCGTATACACATTGCTAACACATAGAGGCAGTGTGCATTACAAAGAAAAATATGTTCACAATGTGTATAATAGCACGGCCTTTGCAGTATTAATTATATAACAACTTACATACTTAAACTACATTTATGCTGAAGAAATTAAGACAATTAGGCAAAATCTGGCACATAAGAATAATGTCTTAAACGAAAACAAAATTCATTGTATTTTATTTACTTTGCAATCTGAAACATCATAATAATGTAAAAAGCAACTATCTGCAATGACGAAATATACAGTATAATGGAATCGCTACCTTGATTATTAGCAACCTACCTTGGAACTGTGTAATTGCTATTCTTATATTATCATATAATATCAGAACTAAGATAAAGTGTTATGGTTGTCAAATGTCTAGCCAGGTTTCGAATGATTTCGAATGATTTGGTTAAATATCTTAAATATGTTTACTATAGAAAACAATCTTGTCATGTATATGTCGATAACGAACACATTGTGCACATACTTAATATATTAAGAGAAGATATTGGTAAATTAAAAAAAATGTTTCGCAAGATTCACTCCATTAACAACCAATTGGCAACTGTTTTTTTTTCGCGCATTTCGTTTTTTATGTTCTTCTTCTTGTTCCTAAACTTTCAAGCACATTAAAATACACTTGTTGTAATGATCTCTTATATTATTATAGCTAATACCTTTTGAGAACTTGCAGGATTGTAATATTGTTCTCCACGTTTCATTTATCATATTTTTCTGTTTTTTCGGTTTAACGTAAATACACTATGTGTACTGTGTGCACCATACTGAATTTAGTGCAGAAAAGTGTGTTGTAAGAAAACAATTATCCAAATTTCCATTGACAGGAATCTTGTTGGTAATCTATTTACAAGTCTATTTCGTTATGTGGCCATTCTGTATTTATTTTGTGGTTTCGTTTGAAAGGAACATACAAATACATACCAGAAATTAGATTACAGTATATTGATTGGCGGCCATTGCCTGGCTATAACAATTGACCTTACATCCAAAACACATCACAATAACAATCGACCCTTACATCCAAAATACATCGTTATGGGGAAATAAAACAATACTTCTTTCTTGTTCTTGTCGAACGCTTGGAAGCGTTGTCATCAAGTTAATTTTATACCATAAACAAATAATTCGAAGCATTGTATTTGATAAGTTATTTATATTTAATGGAGAATCGAACAATTATTTTCTGTATTTCAGCGACGTATGCAATGTATGCATCTTTCTA
This sequence comes from Dreissena rostriformis, assembly GCA_007657795.1. Lineage (NCBI taxonomy): Eukaryota > Metazoa > Mollusca > Bivalvia > Myida > Dreissenidae > Dreissena > Dreissena rostriformis. The sequence continues at coordinate 191,613 of VMBQ01000794.1, forward strand.
AGCGAACTAAGTCACTGCTCAACAATTAAACATTTTAAAGTTGAATGTCGTGATCAACTCATTCGAATTATCCATGTACACTATTTCATGGGAGTTCGTAGTCGTCACAGTAGAAAAACTGGTAAACCAGATAAGGATTGTGTTGTCTGTCAATATTTCTCATGAATGGTTAGCAAACGTGAGAAAAGAAGCAGGGATCTCAAATGTATAAGATTTAAATGTATTAATTATCATTTAGTACATTACTTGATATGAACTACAGATCCCTGTTAACAAAGTGTAAATTATTAAAGTGATCATGTTTGTGTCGTAGCTGGTCATTTAGATCCGGGCTTGATTTAGTTTCCCAATCGATACTATATTTTTATTTAATAATATTAAATTTCGGGAATTCCACCACCACGAACATTTTATGTTCAGTTTGAATTGCATCCTGTCTTGAGATAGTCGACTTGAGGATTGTCAGAAAACTGACCACATTGATTAAATTGCACCTTCCTTATATGTTAAAATGTTACGTGTTGTGGTGTATGTTATGTCCATAAGTATATAGGTAATTGATCACTTGCCTTTAATAAGAGACAAAAGGATGGTAACACAGCTATCCTTTATATATAGTGTTCCTGGAGTCTCATGATTTCTATAGACGTTTCTTGGTTCGAAATTAATGCGACTGTGCGTCGCATGACAGATACAGAGGATGACATCTATTATGAAACTTGATTGTAACTAATGAAAAATACCGAGAAAACAGCGCTCATCTGGTGGTATAGAAATACGCTCCGTTACACATTGAATATCTAGATTCTTCTCAAACTGGCAATGGTGGTGATAAACTCCGCACATACAACACTGTGAAAACTTATTTTGAAACAGAAGAGTTTGATAGAATTGTTTATAATAGATCTTATAGAGGTGCCTTTACAAAATTTAGAAGTGGAACAGCACCAATAAGTATTGAACTTGGAAGATATAATGGTTTAAAATTAGAGCAAAGACTCTGTTCCCACTGTAAGAATACGGTTGAGGATGAGGTTCATGTATTATTACACTGTCCTCTTTATAACTCATTAAGAGTAAAACTTCTACCATCTGCAACTAGAGTTAATACTGATTTTGATAATTTATCTGATGTTGATAAAGTTGGATTTATATTATATAATGCAGACATAGCAATAGTGTGTACCAAAACCTGCTATAATGACTTAAATCAAAGAAAAGTAACTGTTAGTCAATGATAATTATTGACCCCTTGTTAGTTTTGTATATAAATTGTAGTCTTGTATCTTTTAACAGCTATGTCTAGTGTTTTAGTTTAAATGCTGTATTGTTCCACTGATGTACTTGTGTTAGCTCTTGCCTAAAGTCACTTTGTTAATCAAACTGTGTTATGATCTAACTAAACACTTTTCATTGTTTCACACCCATTTTGAGAATGTAAGGCATTAGCCTCATTATTCAAATTCAGTGTTTTAACAACCCATTTTAGGCAGCTTTTAAATACACGATTAACAAGGATACTTTAGATTTGACCTGTATGATATGTTTATAAAGTGAAACCTATGGATCACTATGCATTATTGAGATTAATGAGTATGTCATATTATTTAAGTCTCTTGTAAATCTTTTAGATTGACAATCTACTGTATTTTAATTTGTGATATGTATGTAGTGTAATACTGTGTACATTGATGAGATTATAATAAAATGTAAATAAATATCTTCATGTAAACTAATGTATTGACAACATTATTGTTATCTATCGTCGACAAGTACAAGACCTGTACAATGTAGTCATATATGTTAAATAATTTAAGACTTCAACTTAAATATCTTAATCATTTGAAAGTTCTGCTTAGATGAAAAGTTCTTGTGAAGTGGAGTCTCATTACATTTATAAAAACTATATACCAGTACTCGAGTGAGACACTTGGTTATGAACAATATTTATGACATTATATAATTCTGAAGCCCCTATAAAGCTCAAAATCAACGAATATTAAATAAAATATTATGTAAAATAAAGTTAACACATAAACCATCAGTGTTCATTAAAGCAATTGTCAAAATTTTAACGATATGTGTGGTCTGGTATCAAAGATTGTCTGCGTGAGTTGATATAAACATCACATAAGAACGCAGTGCTCGGGTTGAGCTTTTTCCTGGCCAGTCGTCCTAAGCACACTCAACTAGACACGAAAGGAAGAAGAGAAAATTTCTGATTTGCATGAACCATGTATATTCCTAAAGGCATCACAAGAATTTCACAAACTACATCCTATTGTGAATTCAATAAGCAGCCCAATGAAATTATTTCCGACCATATTGCCGAGTGCATAAATCTTAATGTAAACGCGAATATTGCTAACAAGAAATTGCCATCACTTTACTGGATACCTTAATGACATAAAACGCCATATAAACGTCGTTTTATCGCTAATTCAGTGTCTTGTACCACCAAGCAACTATCAGTGTACCTAACATCCGCCTTGAGTGCTATTAGATATCATATAGTTAAATATTGTAATACAGTTTATGAAAATAGTAATATAAACTTATTTTGGCCAATACAAAACTCCTTAGAAGTAATTGATAAAATTAAAATGAGAAATTATAAGGTGTCACAAATAAGCACTTATGATTGTTCTACACAATATACAACGCTTCCTCATATTTTAATAAAATCCAAACTCGTTTCATTGATTGAAAAAAACATTTGCAAGAGAGAAGTGTTCTTATCTTGCTTTAAACTCTAAAATATTTTTTTTTACTTATCAGATATTGGATAAATACATCATCTGGACTTGTCTTGACTTTTGTGCAGCACTTACTTTTCTTCTGGATAACTTGTTTGTTGAATTTAATAAAATATTTAAACAAATTATCGGTGTTCCAATGGGTACTAATTGTGCGCCGCGTATAGCTGATCTATTTGCATATTGTTATGAAAGGGATTTTATGTTAGAATTATCGAAAACTAAACAACTAGATTTGATTCAACGTTTTAACCTAACAAGTAGATACACTGATGACATACTGAACTGAGATAACCCATACTTGAACAATATATTCACAATATCTACCGAAAAGAACTAGTCTTAAATAAATCGTATCAATCGAATACAGATGCTGCATATATAGACTTACATATAACTATTATTAATAATATGATCAAAACACGTTTATACGACAAACGGGACGACTATAACTTTGAAATTGTAAATTTTCTTTTCCTAGATGGTAACATCCCTCAAGGTCCTTCCTGTGGTAATTACATTTCGCAGTTGGTACGTTACGCTAGAGCATGTTCATGTGTTCAAGATTTTAATGATCGTAATCCGTATATTTACGAAGAAATTGCTAAAACAAGGTTTTTTGTATCATAACCTTCGACGTTAATTCGCTAAATTTAACTCTAAATATAGTGATTTAATTTCAAAATATAATGTTTCTTTAAAGGCCCTATAAAGGTGACAAATCCAATTAATATGCATATAAACTGGTCTTATTTTTACCGGATTTCAGTTACTCTTGCGTAAAAATGCTAACAACACAGCTTAGGTGCAACGTTGTCAAGAATTATGGAAGATATACCCGTTTCATATTTGGAAGAAATGTTTACAACTTTGCAACTTACGTGGTATGTACATGTAGCCTCAAAGCGGTGACGTATGCTAAAAATAGCCGAAAGAAAAATCAATTTTAATTCTATTTTAAACAGCTTTTTACGAGCAGAAAGTAACTTATTAGATCACTACAAACGTTTTAACCATTTAGAACAGACCTACTTTGTGAGTGATACCGGAAAACGTTGAAAATCAACGATATATTTTTGGTGACCTGAGTCACTTTCACTTTCCCCAGTGCACAGCGATGTAAATAAACTGATTGTTTGTAAACACATTTGACTTGGAGGACACTGTATTTTGAGCCCAAAACAAGTTTTTATTGCTCATTTTTTATGGTAATGTCCAATAGCATATTATATTGTTTTTTGATAACCTTTATACATAAAATATGAAAAAATATTTAGAAATCGGTTAATAATTACGGATCGTCACCTTTATAGGGCCTTTAAAATGGCATAAAACTAATGGAATTTCCCAACCATCATTTTATGGAGATGTTTTGAAGCGTATTCGCAAATGTAAATATCTTAAAGCAAATGCTAGTAATACACTTTTTAATTTAATAAGGTCCTTTTTATCAAAAGGATATGATGCTGATGTACTTAAAAACACATGCTTGTTAGTTTTCGATTCACTATATCTTTCTTCTCTGAAAATTTGGAATTATTAATGTAATGACAATTTTATATGTTTGCTTCTATAATGTTCGATAAGCATAGCTGGTTTAATTGGTAATTCGATTTTACAGTACTGCCGCTTTAATAATATTTGATTTCGTTATTGGTGACGTCATCGTGTCATCGCTCCTAAATACGTCATCCGAACAGCTTGCAGTTTCAGCTACATGATAGGTACATGAACTCGAGTTTATATCGTTCAACTTTATTAATATTTCTTTCTTTGATGGTAGTTTCTTGATCGATTTATTTTTAGGTTCGTTTTTATTTATTTTGAATAATATACGCGTGTATAGATCACGCAGCCCCCTTTTTAATCATTGCTAGTATAATTTTCAGTTTGATAAATTAACGCCTCAGTCTATACGGTTATTCTTTTTAGGTATTACAATCATTTCATTTACATTTTAGTATATCACTGTCACATAAACAATCAAGTAGGTAATTTGGATCTTTTACACCCAATAGTGCTGCTTCGTCCCGTAGGAGCGCGATGAAGATCTGAAATATTAACTATATGATGCTATATTCTTAAATCTTTTTGTAAAAAGAAGGGATGTAGTTGATGCGTGCTATTAATTGCATTCCATCGTGCCTCAAAAAGTTGTAACTCTGCTGCTCTGGTCTCCTTCCTACCATTGAGTAACTAAATAGTAATTAAATTGAATGCGTTTTAATTTCCTTTTATAACTGTTTAATTTGAGTTGCAATGCTATGAGGTTAAGTTTTATTTACACGTATATGTATCATGAATATTGCTGGGCCAAGTGTGAGGTTGAGCGCTCTATAACCGGTTTAAACACCAGTGCTTAGCACATTGACCGTTCCAAGGCGGTGACCCAAACTTTATTCTACTATGTGTATATATTGTTTTGTTTTGTTCCGTACTGTACCGTTTTGGCAATTGGTTCCTTGCCTTAAATAAATGACCACGAAGGTGTATATGATAGAAATGCAATACTACTGAAGCTTCTGGAGTTTCACTTCTTTATAATTAATATCTGAGACATCTGCTTACATTTAAACATGTGGTAGTGCATGTCATTAGATTTCTTTTTTTTGGGGAACAAATAACGATATGCAAGATTCCGTAAAACAAAATTATTACAAAGGTATGAAGGACTTTTCATTAGATTTGTATGCCCTTACTTAATGTTATTTACATGTCCTTACCACGTTAGTTTTTTTTAGGATTCAACTACGTGAGTGCAAATAACAAAGAGACCACCTCTTCGTCTAGACAGCCATGGAATTCAAACACTGGTGGTGCTTATTCTTCCAGAGCAGAGTTTAAAGGATCTTATAAAGTAATTGTATATGTTGAGTTACGCAATTGTGTTATTAGCTGACCTTAGTACGGAGTGCTCGGTCTGATTTTTTTGTAATCGGCCTATGTCTATCCTCGTCGCCAATCGTCAATAAGACATAGTACTTTAAACGGAGTGTTCGTTGAACTCCAAGATAATTTGTATGAATGGGAAGAAATATTTGCATGTAGGGGTTAAGCATTACCAACAAAGGGCATGGCTTTTTGTTGCTTATGAGTTCATGTATTGCAAAGCCATTTTAAATTTCTATGAATTCTTGCAAAATCTACCAGTAATGTAAAAACATGTTCTAACATGTTGTCGTTCTAACATGTTGTATTTGCAATATCGACACCCAGACTTTCTGATAAAGAACACTTGGTTGTAGTGTCGACATTCTCAACATTGCATTTATCAGGATTCCATTTGTGATAAGAGCAATTAAATGTTGCTTATTTACCCACGGTATATCGGAAATACCACCTACCGGACAATATGTTTAATAAATCATATTGGAAAAACATAGCTTTACCATATTTAAGGCGAACGTTGCAGATTTTTAACAAGATAATACAGATAAGCATTTTTAACTGACATGTACATTACTTTCCACTTGGATAAGAATGTAACTAAGACAATGACAGTTAATGTTATTTACAAGCTATTTAAAAATATATAATATAGGGGATCAATTATGGATATGATCTGTGTCCGAGTACGTAAAGTATGTAATTACATTGTCTCACATAGATACATCTCAACAGCGTAAGATTTTTTTTTATAATAAACTAATAGAGAAAAAAGATAGAAAAGTAATGCCCGCGGGAATCGGAGCTTCGGTTTCAAATTATATCTCATTATCCTCTCGGGCCTCAAGTCTGTTTAAAACAATTTTTTTTTTCAGCAGTTGTCTTCGTCCTTCTTTAGCTCCCTAAAGTACACTGTAGCTAATGTGTGATAAAAGGTTTGAATATTGTCAGTTTGTCAATTGTAAACACGCCTCTTAAATACAACGTGGGTTGAACAATATGTTGATTAAACAATCTTTCCAGATTATGTTACAGGGATCTTATTGAAACATTTTAGCGTGCCAATTGAATTTATTCCACAAATAATGTTAATATTTTGTAAGGTTTCTCCTCCTAGCGAGGTGAATGTACGACAGAGTATTTAACGTATGTTCTTACTACAAACATTCCTGGAAATAAACTATACTGTTACTGTATATGAAGGATGTACTTTGTCTTAAAATGCTAACAAGAATCATATATGATACAAACGTTAATGTTATGATTGTTGTTTGATGTTTTGTCTGTTATTATATTGACAATGCTGTAAAATATTTAGTGTTTTGGGAAACAAGTAAATAGTGTTTACTAAGAACTGCGTTTTTATTTTCATATATTACAATCTGTTAAACGACCTTTGATTGTAAAGTTTATCAAACAGGTACTCTTGATAATCAAACAGTAAACTACTGCACGTATTTGGCATGCACAGTTTCTAGCTGAACACATTCCATCGTGTGTTAACCAATCATAAACTAAGTGCACATGACAAACGCAGACGCTCGATTATACGTTTTATCTGAATGTAATCCAAAGATATCTGCAATCAATAAAAAAAAACGAACGGATTGAACACAAGGAGAACATATCTCCGATTTCCGTGTGCAAATCGTCCCATTGGTGCAAGGCGGTTCCATGTGACATTTAATATCACATGGCACCTTTTTGCACCAAACCACCAAGGGAATACCGTAGGACATATACATGACCTTCTAGTCAACAAAGCTCGGAATTCAAAACTCGGTACATAACGTAAACAGATTAAATATCCATACCATTACGCCAAGGTAATCATGACATACTGGTTGCGAATACCACTACTATTATTGTGTTTTCAAAGTTCAACATCACTCAATATAATCACAATATAACCGTTGTCCTATGTTAGTTTTATCGTCACGCTTTAAATATGAGCCTCGCTCTTGGAACATGGTTCTTCATACATGTGTGTAAAGTGTCGTCCCAGATTCAGCCCATGCAGTCCGCACAGGCTCATCAGGGATGACACTTTCAGCTTTAATGGTATTTCTTGTTTCAATAAATTCTCTTCTTAGCGAAAATCCGGTTAAGGCGGTATGTGTCGTCCATGATTCACCTGTGCGGACTGCACAGGCTAATATAGGACGACACTTTACTCAAACACATTATGCCCTGTTTTCCCAGTGGCTCATATATCCTTCCTCTACGTATCAATATCAGCCTATACATGTTTAAGTTATCACTGTATTAAGTTTAAACATGGTTCGAAACTTATGTATTCTTAAAAAGCAATATGTTTTTAACAGAAAACAATATCATTCTGTTGAATTAATTGAAATGAGTGTTTGTTGATTGATTATATAATGCGGCGATTTGCAATTGGTCCAATTAACCATCGGCACTATATGATTTTAACTGGGTTTGAATGTAAATGTTTAGCTCAAGAAATATGTATATCATAAAGAGATGTGTCTTCCTCAAATACAATTCCTTAAAGACGTTCCAAGATACGTTGGTAATTTTGTAAATCAAACAGTTTAGGACAGTCGCCGATGTTCACATCCATTTTGCATTTATATCGTTTTTCACTAAGGAGCAGCGGCAATTAATTATAAACATCAAGTTCGAGGAGAAACCTTTCTGTTTCCGACGCAGCAGATTGCCAATCAAATACATTACAGAGTGCATACACATAAACATCGATGGTAACACATAGTTTTAGATAATATTGTCAAAAGGGGACCCTCTAATTGTCCAGCCTGTGACTCGATGTGAACATTATACCGGATGTCATCGTAAAGTAATACATGTATTAAACTTATAATAAGATATTCATGATTATTATTTTTTTCAATTTTTCTACCATAAGCATTGTATGGAATTTTGATTTTCCAAAGTATTGTTCTTTATAATATTCATTTTTACGATCTCCAATTGAGTTTATGTTTATGGTTATACCACTTAAAATACATGGAGGATATGGGTTTGTTTTCGCGGTAATAATTTGAAATATGTTCTCAGTAAAAAGAGACAAGTAATATGTTCACAAGCCCTGGCGCGGGTAGGGCAAAGGTTGGGAAACTTCGATTTGTCATATATGTGATATATTTAACTTAATAATCTTTTAACACTACATATTATTAAAATATCAGGAGTCATCAATAGTAATTCAAATCAAAATTAAGTTGTATCTTCCGTATATGTTAAACTGTTACGTTTTGTGTGGTATGTTATGTTCAGAATTATATAGATAACTTGCCTTTAATTAGAGACAAGCGGACGGTAATGAGGCTATATCTCGTGATAATGTGGCTGGAGATGCATGATTTCTATAGACGTTTCTTGCTTCGCAATTAATGCCGCTGTGCGTCGCATGACAGATACAGAGGATGTCATCTATTTGTGCAACTTGATTGCAATTACTAATAAAATACCGAGAAAAAGCGTTCAAACGTGTGATGCAAAAATACGCTCTGTTACACATACAACGTTACATCTTCTTGTAAACAAATGTATTGACGAAATTATTCTTTCTAGTGTCGACAAGTACAAGGTCTGTACCATGTATTTATATGTCTTAAAATATTTAAGAATCTGTCTAACATAGCGTTCATATTTGAAAGTTCTGCTTAGATGAAAAGTTCTTATGAAGTGGAGTATCTTTGCATTTATAAAATTATATACCAGTACTCGAGTGTGCACACCGTTATGAACAATATTTTTGACACTATAGAATTCTTAATGTGACACATTTAGCCGTTAGTTCTACTCATGGTTATTCTATACTTCATGTTTTATTGCCGAAATGGAATTTATGTATTCCAGGTTTGATTTATTGGACTGCTACGAACACAATTATCAGTGGAATACCATCAACAATTCTTAGAGCTTTTAAAATAGGGATAAGAAATTCAATTTTGTTCATATTATAGTTTGATGATTACGAATTATGGCTCCAAACAAATGATGTTATATCCGCTCGGATAAAACAAAAACAACAGAAAAATATACCAACCTCTAATCAGAAATCATTCTTTAAAGATTTATTTTTAATTAAAACAAAAATCTGCAGAATGAAAATACAAGCTTTGAACATAGACTTTTTCTACGATGTTTCATTTATTGAAAAAGGAATGTGCCTTAACTATGATACAGTTGAGTATTTTAGATGTTGCATAAACTTACATATGAACCATATCTTATTTCATGTACAACTATCATTAACTTCTAACAAGTATTGGTCCGTTCATATTGCTCAGCTTAGTTATCATATTCAGAAAGTTATATAGGGAGTTATTCGATATTGTAAAAGACGGGGGAAATTTGTATTGGGGACTTTTTAACACTTTTCGCTCGCCTGAGCAGAAGTGCTCTATTTACGCTATTGTGATCGTCCTATGTCCGGCTTCCGTCGTCGTGCAGTGTGAGGTGTGAAGTGTTTGTCGTCAACGCCGAGTTCGTTACCACTCTAGAGACTAGAATCTTGATAAAACTTTGAAGAATGTTTATCTTCAAAATATCAAGTCCCAGTTCGAATCTGAGTCACAGCGTCTAAAACTAGGTCACCAGGTCAAATGTTAGAAAAATCTTATTACCACATTAGAGGACACATTTATGACTAAATCCTAATAACCTTGCCGAATGTGTATCGTGATTATACCTTTGCCGACTTGGAATCTGAGTTGCGTCGTTGATAATATCACAAGTAAAATAACACTCTTCGATTTTTTGTAAATGCTTTAGTTGGAGAACAGAATTAAAAAGGATGTTTCATATAATCGATATTACAATCGATACAAAAAGACAAAACATAATTCTTTTTTCAATATCTTTGCCTTCTGATTATATGGATATTGCTTGGTATTACATATACATTTTAATGGGAAAAAATACTCCTAATAGTCAGCAAAAAAAAGTAACCCAATAGCATGCGTGACTTTCCTTATACTCTCATACGTTAAGTTATGTACATGAATTTCCCGGCAATTGTTTTCCTGATTCAATCACATTCGGTAAAAAGGTTATGGAAATCACAAACTGGTAATAATTAGTATTCCTTACTCTAGTGTTTTCAATGATCGTGCGACGTTTTTTTTATCTGTTGATATACATGTATGGTTGTCTGTGTGAGTTGATATTAGCATCACATAAGCACGCAGTGCTCGGGTTGAGCTTTTTCGTGGCCAGTCGTCCCGAGCACACTCAACTAGACACGAAATGTAGGAGAGAATATTTCTGATGTGCATGTACCAATGAACCACTTTTTCAATTTCGTGAGTTCAAAGATAGGACAAAGAGACCGCCTCATCGTAAAGACAGCTATGAACTTCACATACTGGTGGTGTGTGATATTTCGGAGCATTGGTTTTAAGGATCTTATACAGTAATTGTATATGTTAATTTAAATAGATGGTTGTATGATCAAGTTCCGAAACAATGTTATTAGCTAACCTTAGTACGGAGTGCTCGGTCTGATTTTTTGTGATCGGCATGTATCAATCCTAATCGCCATACGTCCACAAGTCTTTAAAACGGAGTGTTCGTTGAACCCCCTGATAATTTTTATGAATGGAAAAAAAATATTTGCATGTAGGCGTTAAGCATAACCAACAAAGGGCTTGGCTTTTTGTAACTTATGGGTTCATTTATTGCAAAGCCATTTAATGTTTCGACGAATCCTTGCAAACACCACCAGTAATGTAAACAACATTTTTAACATGTTGTCTAGCCATATCGACACTAAGACTGTTTGATAAAGAACACTTGGGTGTAGTGTTGACATTCTCAAGATACTGGCGGGGGCTTCCTATCAGGATTGCGTTTCTGATAAGATCAAATTAATAATGCTTTTTTACCCTCGGTTTATCGGGAAAACCACCGACCGGACAATATTTTAAATAAATCATATTGGAAAAACGCAGCTTTACAATCTTTAAAGCCAACGTTGCAGATTATTAAAAATATGATACAGATAAGCATTTTTTAATTGACATGTACATTATTTCCCAATTTGATAGTACAGTAAAAAATACGATAAGTTTAACATATGTATTATAGTGCATCAGTTAAAGATATGATCACTGTCTGAAAAAGGGTAATATTTACATGATTCTACGTTACTATATATTGTATAGAAAGTCACTAAAATTAAAAGTTTTAAGATTTTCCTGTGTGTTATCATTGAATATATTTAAATCTTAAATTGTGCCATCATGGAAGGACAAGATCAGGATAGATAGTTTCCAATTAAATTTATACAATAATGCCGTGTTCATGTGTTATTGTTATTTAATTATCTTAGTTGCATTTCATTGGATTTTTCACTTGTATACCAAACAAGTATTATCTAAATAGATTTGCAAAAATAAATTTGACTAATATGCATTGACGACAAACACAATAAAGTAGCGTTTTTAAGGCAAGAGATCGATAGGGTCAGCTGAGGTTTCGTTTGAGACCATTTTGAACAAACAACATTTGCATGATAGTGTTATTCTATGTAAATGCATAATCATTTTTAATTGTGTGAGAGTTTCAATGTTAACACAAGTAGTTACAGAGATATTGTTAAAAAAAATCTGACTTATCAAAAATGTATTTTGTCACCAACGAGATAAAGACAGACAGATAAAGTGGTCACAAGTAGAAAAATAATGAACTTTCTTGCCGTTTTAAGAAGATTGTTTATAGATGTTTGCTTTTAACGTATGACATTGCATTGCCTTACATTGATAAATCTCAACATCGCAAGAATTTGTAAAATACAGTAATACAAAAAAAAGAACAGAAAAGTAATGCCCACCGGAATCGGAGCTTCTGTTTAAACTGATATGGCATTAACCTCTCGGGCCTCAAGTCTGTTTAAAACTAAATGTATTTTCAGCATGTGTCTTCGTTCTTACTACTATTTAGCTCCCTAAAGTACACTGTTGCTAATGTGTGATAAAAGGTTTTTAAAATTGTCCGTTTGTCAATTGTTAACACGTCTCTTAAATACAATATGTGTTAGCAATCCTTCCATATTATGTTTCAGTGATCATAAGTGCAACATTTTACTTTGCCAAATGAATGGATTCCACAAATAATGTTTGTATTTTGTAAGGTTTCTTCTTTTAACGAGGTTTATGGACGACAGAGTATTTTACGTATGTTCTAAAAACAAACATTCCTGGAAAATAGCATTCTGAAACTTTATATGAAGGACTTTATCTGTCTTTAAATGCTTGCACGAATGTATACCTTAATATAATGATTGTTGTTTTAGGCTTTGTTTAATATTATATTGAAAATAATGTGAAATATTCAGTATTTCGGGAAACAAGTAAAAATTGCTTATTAAGTAGGTTGTTGTAATACACTAAGTGTCACATAACAAACGCAGACGCTCGATTATATTGTCCATGTGAATGCAATAAATATGACATATAAATACATGGCAGAGTTATACACATAAACATCGGTGGAAACAAATAGTTTCACATATTATTGTCAAATGGGACACTATAATTGTCCAGCCTGTGACTCGGTGTGCACATTATACCGGATGTCATGGTAAAGTTATACATGTATTTAAACTAATAATATGGTATTCATGAGTGTGATGTTTTTTAATTGTACTACCATAATTATTGTATGGATTTTATTCTTTTGAAAACTTTAATATTTAGTATTGTTCTTTATAATTATCATTTTTGCGAGCTCTCCCGGAGTTTATGTTTAAGGTTATACCACTTAAAACATGGAGGATATGGGTTTGTTATCGGTTATAACTTGAAATATTTTCTCGGAAAAGAGAGAAAAGTAATATTTTCACGAGCCATGGCGCGGGTATGGCAAAAGTTGGGAAATTTATTTCCAACAGCTCTTTTTATAAATAACGACAAGTCATCAATATACATTTAAAAACAAATCGATCCAAATGGAAAGTGTTGTTTTAAATTGTATGCTTAACATTGTTCTATGTGTATTATACGATGTTATATAAGACATTAAACATGTGCTTTGAATGCATGAATTGGTGAAAAAAGGTGTGTATATCAATTCCTTATGCAAGTTTACGTTTTATTTGTTTATAGTATTAAAACACTGTCTATTATTATGGTTTGCAAGCCATTCATTCACTATTAGACAGCCCTAATTGGTATGACATTAATTCATTTTATGTTTAAATTACATCCTGTCTCGAGATAGTCGACTTAAAGATGTTTACGAAACTGACCATATTGATTGAATTGAACCTACCTTGTATGTTCACATGTTACGTGTTGTGTGGTATGTACTATGCAGCATTATATAGATAATTGATCACTTGCCATTAATTAGAGACATGATAGTGTTCCTGGAGTCTCATGATTTCTGGACGTGTCCTGGTTTGCAATTAATGCGACTTTGCGTCGCATGACAGATACAGAGCATGTCATCTATTTTCATCTTGATTTTAATTAATGCAAAATACCAAGAAAACGCATTCAACTTGTAGTGTAAAAATACGCTCCGTTGAACATACCACGTAATATCTTCCTGTAAACTAATGAATTGACGAACTTATTGTTATCTATGGTCGACAAGTACAAGACCTGTAGGCATATATCTTAAATAATTAAATAATGCATCTAAAATATCTTTTGTATCTGAAAGTTCTGCTTAGATGAAAGGGTCTTATTAAGTGAAGTCTCATAATAAAACTATATACTAGTACTCGAGTGAGACCCAGCGTTATGAACAATAGTAATGACATTACAGAGTTCTTTATGTGACACATTAAGCCGTAAGTTCTACTCATGAGTATTATATTCTTCATGTGTTATTGCCGATATGGAATTTATGAATTCCCGGTTTTGATTTATTGGACTGCTTTGAAATATATCAGTGTATCACTCATGTATATTTGATATAGCTTAAGAATATCTTTTGAACGAAAATCTTGATTTTATACACAACGTATCCGAAGAATAAAAAGCAGTGACGTATATTTGTGTCATAACAATATAAATGTCAGAATATAAAGCGTATGTATTCTGCCTGAATGATGCAAATCCGCCATGTTATGTCACCAATTTAATTCAGTTCAGAGCTATTACCTATATCTTTTTAGCTTTATGTTCACAATAATTTAACCGTGATTGTATTGGTTGTGCATAATATAATTCACAAATGTATATTGTAGATTCCCAGGGGCCATACGCCGCCTTTCACAATTTAAATACAATACAGCACAGACAAAATAACAATTTGTAGAAGTGTATGACACCCTGGTGATCGATCGTGCTTTCTTCGCATTTTTCCTATGTTGTTGTATTCTGCATCCGAATCCGAAACAAAGTTTAAGAATAAAATACTGAACAATTAAGAACTCTTAAATAGTCAAATTTGCCAAACCGCACATTTTCGCCCATTTAATTCGGAACCATGTATATAGCGATCGACCCCCTCTTTTCTTTAACGACTGCAAAATCAATTAGGTTTCGCCTAATTAACATCTACGATTGAACTTTACTCACTCATGCTACTGGCATGACCACATTGAATCCATTAAGAAAAAAGCACGGCAGAGAATAAATCTGATGAGAACTTTAAAGGTTACCCTCGATAGAAAGTCCCGTCTTTCTGTAAAAACGAAATTAATTAGACCAATTCTTCAATACGCTGATGTAGTCTGGAATAAAAATGCAACAAGAAGCAGCAGGGGTAATTAGTGGGGGAACACGTCTAGCATCACTGCAGAATTTATATAATTAAACGGTTCTTAAACCCTTAAAACATTGGAGAACTAAACATTAACTGACCCTTTTCTACAAGATGTATAATTCTCTACTTCCCCCATAGTTGTCTGCACTTATCCCATCTAGCGTGGGTGAAAGAACGGCATAACACGTAATTCCGAATATATACGCAGCATTTCATGTAATTCACAGATTTTTCACGATCCATCTTTCCATCAACTACAAACCTATGGAACGCCCTACATGAACCTGTTAGATCTGAACCCTCTCTCTCTCTCTACCTTCAAAGTTAATCTACACAACGACAAACACAACTTCTTCTTCACGCACGTTTGCGAATGCATTGTAGAAACTTAAATGAACATGTGTACGCGAACAAAAAACATATTGAAAAGTCCGTATTGTCAATGTGGAGAGATCGAAAATACATCTAACTTGTTCTACATCTTTCCAATTTATAATGAAAACTAGCATTCCTATTTGACAATCTGTTCAGTTTCTAACTCATAACTTTGCAACTACTTCTCTTCGATGTCAAAGACGGATCATGCAAAGATGTTCAGTCTTTATCCGAGATAATTATAGATTTTAACATAATTCCAACTCATGAACAGACATTATCCTGCCAACTGTTTCTATTCTTATTGCAACCTTCTCAAGTCGTTGTCTACGAATAGCTAAATATTACTTCTCTGAATATAAATATTGATCAACAAAGACCTTGTTGCTCAATATTTATACATAAATGCATAATATAAGTATTTATATTATAATAGAAAGAGGGTGTAACAAATGCAATTAACAAAATAAAGGTTCACAAATTGTTTTATATCCATTCGGAAAAATACTCACCTCTAGTCATTTGCTATTTTTTAAATATTATTTTTAAATTAAAACAAAAATCTGCATGAGGAAAATAAAGCATAGAGGTTTCTTATGGTGTATCATTAGAAAAGGCATATGCCATAACTAATCTTCAGTTTAGGAATGTAGATGTTGCAAATACTTATCAGTAATGTATGACACATGTCTTATTCCATATACAACTATAATAAACTGCGTACACGTATGAATAATATGTAGTGCAATATTCCTAAACGAAAGCAATCGGGTCTAAAATAGCTTATATTGCCCAGTTCATATTGCTTACCCAAGCAGTCATATTCAGAATAACTAAGTTTCATAACCTACCAGTAAGAATAATTCAATTGTTAAAATATATGTTTAAGTATGTGAAAATGATAGATAGTTTATAATAAACTTGTTGTAGACCAAAAATATGTTTATTTGGTAACTTCACAGATCCGGAAGAAATTACTCACCTTAAACTTTGAATTCGAAAAACGTTTTAAATATTTAAAAGAAAAGTTGACATTTCAATTTGCGAAATAAAGCGACTTTCAACACTTGAGCTCAACTGAGCGCGAAGTGCTAAATGTTAGGTATTACGATCACCCTAAGTCAGGAGTCCGGCGTCGTGCGGTATGTTGTTCAATTTGTTAGGTGTGCTGTGTCAAATTTATGTGCGTTACCACTCTAGAGGCCACATGTTTATCCTATCTTGGTGAAACTTGGTTCGAATCTTCGCAATATCGGTTCGACTTTGAGTAACAGCGTCTAAAAACAAAGTCATCAAGTCAATTGTAAGAAAAAACCTTATTACGCTCATGATGATACATTTATTTCTCAATCTTGATTAACTTGTCCTAATGTTTATCGTAACAATATATATGTCCACTTGGAATATTAGTTGCGTCGTTCATAAACTTAACCACAAGGTCAAATCTTAGATTAACAATATAACCACTCTTGAGACCACATCTATGACTCAATATTGATCGGTCAGAATATTTACTTTAACATTTTCTATGCTGAGATCGAATCCAATGCATGTGCGCTCTTAAACAATGTCATAGGTCAAATCTTTCTTTACCGTGTTGAAACTACTGAAGCCGCATATATGAATCATTATTTATTGGTCATAATGTTTATCTTACAATTAGACTGAGCTCGAAACTAATGTGCATGCGCCCTTAACTATGTCACTGTTCATATATTGTGTTAAACCCTGTCACCACTTTAACCTCCATATTTAAGACTCAATCGTGATGAAACTTGCTCTGAATGTTGATCGTCATTATATCTAGACTAAGTTTGATATTGTGTAACGTGCGCTCAAAAATAAGGTCACCAGGTCAAATATAAAAAAATATCTTATAACCACTCTAGAGGCCACAGTTATGACTCAATATTAATTAATTCTCTATTTTTCATCCCGACAATATCTAGGACAAGTTCTAATCTTGTTCATGTGCGTCCGAAAACTAGTTCATCAAGTCAAATCTCAGAGCATTATTGTTACCACTCTAAGGGCCAACATTATTTTTACTCAGTCTCAATGAAAACTGATTAGGATGTTTATCGCAACAATGTCTTGGCCGAGTTGTAATTTGTCACGTGTTAACAACAATCCAAATCTTAGAAACCCAATATTTCAACTCTAGAATCGCGGGTTCTCTTGCGATCAAAATAAATGCTCTACCTCTAAACCACTTTCAATTTTATTTGTCGCATATGGGACAGCTATATTGTTTAGATTTTTTCTCGAATATCCTTAGTTTTACGCTCATGCTCTAAAACATTCATACTGGCGGTCATTTACTTAATAAGGCAAAACTATATCAAGTTCATGACAGTTTTATGACATAAATTATGCTTAGTTAGACCAGAAAAGTAATTTGCCCACTTACATCGCCACACAAGTAGAATATGTAGGTCGACTAATTTTTAGTTAACTTTTTGTAACGGTTCCTGATTAGTTTTATTAGTTTAAACCTTTTTATGAAAGATCTATTGCATCGAAAGCCTAAGGTTTATTGAAGCGCTCTTGAAACCGTTGCCTAGATATCGTTTGTGGAGATCTTAAGAAGGCTCCAAAAGAATGGATCAAGCCGGTCTCGGTTACTAGGCGGACGCCATATCCACTAATCCACGGCGACCACATTTCCCAATTTGATAAGAATATGAAGTGGCCTTTTAAAAATCGAAAAACTCTGCACTTAAGATTCTTTCTTTATGGAATTTAGTTAATCTAAAGTTCATTAAGTGAATATGATCAAATCTAGCAGACATGATTGCAAACATAAATAGTCAGTTAATGAAGTAAACATGAATAAACATTCGAATAGAAAACCACAAGAAAGTTTAGGGTCGACACAAAAAATTGAGGTCGGTCAAGTTTGAGGAAACAAATCCTTAGTTTACGCCCAAATAGCACAAGTGCTAGCACGCTACCACACAATGTCTACTTTCTAATGGTATGTGTGTTTAGGGGTAATGTTCTGATCAGTTAAAATATTATTTTATTTTACAAAGATATCATCACATATGTAAGTTGCTCACACACTACGCCTATGAACGTTGGTCCACATTTTGTTTTCAACGAATGTTTCCAATTTTACTAAACAAGCAACATTGAAATGTTTATCTTTTTAATATTCACTCAAGAAATATATCTTTCTAGAAGGCATTTTTGCATTCTTAGGATTCTAAGAAAATAAGCGTGGCTCTAGTCCATGGCTAAATATAAATGAGCCTCTATACGACAGACACAGATGCTCTCATCAACCTTGCATGTTTATTGGATATCAGACGAATATTGCCAACTTATTGTCATCCGCAAAAAGGAAAAAGCGTTCAGTTTCCAATTAAACAGATCGCCATTCCAAAATATAATAAGCATACACATACATGTTTTGCCTGTCAAATGCGCAAATATTTTATGTTTTTAAAATAGTGTCAAATGAGACCATCTAAGTATCAAGTAAGTCATTATATATGTTACCAAATGTAAACCAGATAATCAGAACTTACTGTTTTTGATTCGTTAATAAGTGTGTATTGCAAGTCACTACCATAAATATTGCATTAATTTTTATCTTCCGAAAAATTGCACACAGTTACTCTTTATAATGTAAATGTAAACTACCCGCCCACCAGATTAAAAAATCATACACAGAAAAACAGCAACCAAAATAATAATTACCCATATCACCTGTAAAACTAATACATGACTAAAACGAAAACTTGTTTTGCATATGCCTTTCTCTAGCATATCTTGGTGACTAAACCAGTTTAAAGTCAACAACTATAATTGTTTTAATGTACAAACTATGATATTATTATTTAATAACAACAACAGATGTATGTATCTTTCGCTTTTGACCTTACGACAGAACACCAGAGTGGTCTGGTCTAAGAGCGGCCTTTGTAATACGTTTTATGTGTTCACCGAGGACCTAACCCATGCGGCCATCGTCCATAACATGTAGCAAAATGTGTCAATGCCTTATACTCATATGAAATGGATATTAATTTGCGGCCATTTCAAACACATTACTAAACTAGCGTATGCGCTAAATCATTTCGCGAAATGGTAAATTTCTTATAAAATATACACTTTTTTACACATTGATAAATACGTAAAGATATCATTCGTGTAATATGCATATAAAAAGAGTGTGTGAAATTTACATCTTTAGTATCTTTATTTGTCAAGATCTTCTCTTCAAATACCACGTGCTGGTTTTACCCAGGAAACGGACTAGAGAGTCTCTCAATAAGCCTTAGGTTTTCCTTCCATGCAAATTAGTTAAAATATGTATGCGTTGAACTATTTTTTGTTCTTAAGGTCGAGGCTTTCAAAATAAGATATGTTTTTAAATCTGTATAGTCTAGTCCACCATCATCGAAATCCCGAACATTGTTCATTCGCTTAAGGTAAAGAAACGTGTTTGTTTCATCTTGGTATTTTTTTATTTTGTCATTCGACATGTTACTGTTATGAATTCGTTTTGTTTTAATATATTTATATGTTTTAATCTATTTGTCGTCAACGCTGACTTCAGCTTAAATTATCAAATGCACTCTGCACGTACGTCGGTCTTCATCAAATTAAAATTTTACTGCTTTACAAATGTCTATCGATCATATACGGCTAGAATGTTGCGAGAATAGTTACTTCTATTCAATACCATTAACGACTAATTATCACGAAAAGAAATCAAACTGCAATCCTTATTTTACCTAATCTCTAGTTCGTTTCCTGTTTGAATTAACCTTTTACAAGATTAAATAGCCATTAGTTACCCAACAGCAAGACAAACAGTTACCGCGATGCACTTGCTTTCAATATATTTCGATCTTAAAGTGACATTAGACGCATATAACAGTATATGCTATGATACTGTTTATAGGTGTCTATCGCAACCGTTGTTTATATGTGGTGTTTTCACTTCATATACACTTTTATTATATACCTGTTAAATGATTTTAACAAAATACAGGTTGTATCAATCGTTGAAATAAATCCGTATTATGCTACTCGCTTTTTCCGATTCCGTATTACCATACTAGCCGGACTACTTTCTTCGATCCATTTAATGACGTCACATTTTAATGACGTCACATTTAATGACGTCACATTTAAGTCATTGTTTTGTCAGTTTTGTTAAAGCAAAAAAAAAATAATTGATAACTGTTCTCGTTAGTTGTTGTATATTATAAAATGAATATTACGCTAGTCCATTTTTCCAAGTGTTTGTATCAGTCTCGTGGCTTGCACTATTTCGTATCACACTCGAGTCTCCGCCTCTCGTGTGATACGTCATCCCACAAGCCACTCGACTGATACAAACTCTTGGAACAATTCACTAGCGTTATATTCCGTATATATTTGTTTATGCAGCATTATCATACTAAAACAATATCCCGGAAAGAGAAAAATAATCATGCTAAACTTGCCGTTACTTTGGTAAGTTTAATATCTGGGACTCACCACGAAAACATATGACAATTCTGAAATTATGAATACATTTACCTTCGTGTCTCTGTCAACCACATCTTCGGCCATACTTCTTCGAAGAAATATGTTATAAATGAGGTGTCAGTAAAGTGACTTCATGAGAAAGACTCAAATCGTATCGCTTTCGTAAATACGCGGCAGTTCCGCTCGGCTTAGAAGACTTGGACAGTCATGTAAAATCTCGAATACAATATATATATATATATTTATAAACAACTGGTGGCAAGATGAGTTGCAGATAATTGGTCAGTCACCATATTTTAACTAACTATTTTGACCTGTTATTTCTTTACAGCTCAATTCAACAGTGTTAGATGCGTCTAATGGCACTTTAAGTCAAGAGCGCGATTCTGCTATTTTTATAAAATGAAATGGTTTGCATATGTTTTATCACAAAGTATGTACTGATTATAAATTCGCTTTTTTCATTCTTAGGGGATATGCTTTTCTTGGAATTGTTTCTAATAATATTCAGTTTTTCAAGGGTTGTTTTAATATTGTGTTCTATTTTATGAAAAACAAAAAATATTAGTATATTGTTTACACAAGTGGTTTTAAATAAAACTGCGCGGTACACCACCCGTGCAGCCAGAAATAGGTGTAAATATGTAATTTGATTCAATAGAAAGTCTGTAATTTTTATTGATTTGTGCGACATTACGAGAAACACACATTACTCTTGTATTCAAACAGTATATAATTACGTAAATCACGAGTTCTTATTCATCAAAGAACGACACATCCATATATTAACGGACGCATGTCAAGTTTAATTTAGACGTTAAATTTTATTAACTTGTATCTTATTTTTCAATTTAAGGACTCGCCAAGAAATAGCAATATCATTCTAATAAATTCCTCCAATAATAACCATAATCTCTCATACAAGCTTAACGGATATCGACAAGATATATGACGTGTAATCCCCACCCACGAGTGAGGGGCATTAAGAATTGCACTTGTCCGTCCGAATGAATGTCCGTCCTTAGGTCCGTTCGTACGTCCCGAAGCTTGTGTTTTGAACCCCTATAAAACTACTGGGTAGATCGCGCTGATTATTTCACAGTTGAATGACCTTAAAGTGACATATAAGGCTTGTTTTTTTAAATTTCTTTATAACCAATTGTTGGAACTCGCTGAAACGCCATTTGCCGCGGTTTCCTCGATATAGTACATAGTCCCAACATTTTGTGTTCTCAACTTCTCTTTAAATACGGGATGGATCTTGCTCAAACTTTGACTTTAATGTGCAGATGATTGTTAAGACAAAAATATAGAGATAATGATTGGGAGAAGTATGGCCCTTTGCCTGTTTGTCCACAATACAATATATAGTCTCATAATTGTTTGTTTTCAACTTCTCTTTATATACTCGTTGAATTTTGCTCAAACTTTCACAATTGAATGACCTTAATATGCCGATGATCGCTAAGAAAGGCATAGTAACTGAGACCAGTTTGGTCGGAAGAACGGTATATCCATAGTAGAAATTTTGAAACCCATTAACAAACGATTTCTTTTCAACATTTTGGGGATTTTGTTTGGTCGAACTGTTCAATTAATGTTCGATGTTGTGACGATCATATCGATATTCTTTATTTCTTTAATTTTGTAATTATCCTTTAAAATAGACTTTGTTACTCGATAGTTAATATTTAGTATTGATTTAACGGTATGAACACATTATATGCAAATAAAAACATATCGTGTGTCATTTTAATTTGATACATAGTTGTGTTACTGTATTACATAAATACACACTCTTCCCTTCTTATGCAATTTATATACATACTTGAGATGGTCTAATGCAAAAGTATTAGCTAACACAATAGTAGTTACAATGCAAACATAATAAAGAGTACTAAATGGGCATAACCGGTCACAAATATGTCAACCAATAAGAGACATGAAACATTTCCTGCCCGATTAAAGGTCCCATTGATCGCAATTAGTGACATGAGCCCATTTAATCAGATGCAATGTTGCTATAACTTTATCCTGATAAAAAGCGAAAATAGAGATAATAGTTACTGCCATTTTTATGGGATTACGTGGACAATTTAAAGTGTAAGACCAAATATTTCTTGTACAAAGCAGCGGCTTAACACAGAAATCTGGAGAAAAAAATCTTTGTCATAAACGAAGCAAACTATATTTTTAAGTGTCTTTTTGTTAACTAAATACGACCGTTTCCGACAGATATGGAAAGTCATAGTTACTTATAAGGCATCTCTGTGAGCTATGAGAAACGCTCAAGTTGTAATGGACAAAATTCGCCTGAAAAGAAAACATATCCTGATCATTGCAAGAGAATCTTACAACAACAAGAAACAACAACAAAATATCATTCATTTTAACATGGCTAAAAGTCATGAAAGTAATATGTACTCTAGTACTTCGATACAAATTTGAAACCAGAACACCAGATTTTTCCGTTTTCGAATTTTTAGAGTAGACTGTTGTTAAATTCAAATCAAGTCAAATGGTGTGTCAATCGATGATATTAATGGAAACACGTTAATGAAGTACTGCCAGACTGACTATGACACTTTTGTTTTATTACACATTCTTTATTCGACATGATGGTCTCATAAAAGCATCAGTTACTATACAAAGATTCACATGTTTATTTCACTTTGATCACCGCTTATGCAGATCTTGTAGCTATTCAAAAGATGCGAAGTGATTTAATAAAGATAAACTTGACTGTGTTTAAAAAAATCGTTAATGCGAATGAAGATGATTCCTAACGATCTTCAGTCTCCACCTGCACAAGCATTTACCTCTAGCGGTCTATTAAATGTTACCAGTTCAGAATGCTGCTAGTATTTTTTAATTTGTCACGTACAATAAAGGTAATTGAAAAAGAAACGTACGTAAATGTAACATTTACTTCTAGAAAATAATGCAGAAATTAAAATATTTGTAATTGTATAAGAGAGAAGTTGAACGATATTTTTATTGCGTGTGTGTGGGGGGGGGGGTAATTCTTCCAAGAAACGCATGCAAAATATATAGTTTTTAAAAATCTAGTGTCATTAAACAGTTTATATGATCCTTGCCTGGCATGTCTTGCTTGTCCACTACGACGCCGCTTCTGTTGTTCTATATTTGCCAGTTACTTAGAGTGCATCATCTTCCCATCAGTTACATCTGCATGTTACATTGACCTTTCCAAGGCGGTTACCCTCATTTTAATTATTCTTGTGTTGGTGTGGCGTTGTATGTATTGTCCTGTACTGTATTGGTCATTTTCCTTTAATTAAAGTCTTAAGGGTGGAAATATGTATGANATTATTATTATTATTATTATTATTATTATTATTATTATTATTATTATTATTATTATTAGTATTATTATTATTATTATTATTATTATTATTATTATTATTATTATTAGTATTATTATTATTGCGTCAGATAAATTTCCATCACAACAGAGACAATATCAGTTCGCGGAATATTGCAAATAAAAATATTGGCATAACAATCCAGACGGCATTAAATTGCTTCCGTCGAGGATATTTGAACGAATCTATTGTAATGGCAAATAAAAAGTAAGAAAATAAAAGTATCATCAAACTATACATTCGAGAAAATGGAAACGTAAACATGTCCCTCAGAAACGAACATTATAATTGATATAATGATTCAGTTGCAAAGGCAACGTGTCAGTCTCTTACTGAAGACTGGCAAATTATTAAGTCTGAAATTATATCAAGAGGGTCAAGATGATCTTAGGTCGATTAACTTTATGATGTTTGTTTAGATAAGAAAAACATTTCAAAGTAATGTTGCCTGTAAAGTCATTATATTGTGTTCGAAGTCCCCATTTGCAAGACCATTGACCTTAAAGGCCGATTAAGGCTCCTAGAATTGTGTAACGTGTTGCAAGAAATAAAAGAAGTTGAAAAAAAAACGCACGTGTATTTAATATTAATTTGTATAACATAATGCAGAAATTAAGATATTTGTTATTGTATTATTGAATGGAGAAGTTAAACGTTGTTGCTATTTCGGGGGTAATGTTCCCTAGAAATACATGCACAATATAACATTGTTAAAGGTATTGGTATCGGTAAAGCATCATTAAACCATTTCACAGGATCCTGGAGTAATTTGCTTTGCTGTTCCAATCCAAAGCCGTTTCCTGTTGTTATATTAGTCTGTTATTTAGTGTGCAACGTCCTCTCGTCAGTTACACCCTTCATGTATTAACCGCCGTCTGTATTGCAAAACATCCATCTAATGATCCCAATCTAATTATTTTTAATGTTGATGTCGTTTTAATTTTATTTTATTGTCTTGTACTTGTTAGTCACTTGCATTTAATGAAAGTCTTGAGGGTGGTAATATGCATTC
Organism: Dreissena rostriformis; assembly: GCA_007657795.1. Taxonomy (NCBI): domain Eukaryota; kingdom Metazoa; phylum Mollusca; class Bivalvia; order Myida; family Dreissenidae; genus Dreissena; species Dreissena rostriformis. The sequence goes on from VMBQ01000794.1 coordinate 217,220, forward strand.
CTTTCCTGGTAATGTTGAAGGAGTTTCATTACTCCTTTATATTCAAAGTCTTTCTTTTGATTCAATGGCAAGGTCAACCATCAAAAAAAAACACTAATGCTAGGCTGAAGTATTTGTACAGAAAGAGTAAGTTCCTTAACCCCCACTCTAAAATGTTACTGGTCACATCCCTCATACAGTGTCAGTTTGATTATGATTGTTCAATTTGGTATAACATCTTGTCTCAGGAACTTAGAAATAAATTACAGGTCACCCAGAACAGAATGATCACGTTTGTGTTGGATCTTGAAGCAAGGGCTCATATAGATCAAAGTCATTTTGTGAAGCTAAACTGGTTACCAGTCTCTAAAAGGGTTGATCAAATCATGTTGTACCATGTGTTCAAAATCTACAGTGGTACATCACCAGGTTACCTGAATGAGCATTTCATTTCACTTAGTTCAGTTCATAACTAGCCCACTAGGTTAAGAGTGTCAGTTGGTTCTTCCAGTGATTCATTCACTGACACCGGAAGATTTTTTTGCCCAATGTTAAACATTTTGAAAAACGAGCATTTGCTTAGCAAGGTTGTTCTATCTGGAATGAAATGCCACAACATATAAGACATGCTAAGAATCTCCTCAATTTCAAGTCCAAAGTAATTCAATGTAAATTCTGTGATGGTTACTACATGTCTGTGATAATGATCTCTGAGATTAACTTAATATTCAATTTTGCTTATAAAGGTTTAATTAGATGTTGTTTCTAGATCAACTATATTAAATGTATTAAGGACCACAACGGAAATAAGGATTTACTTCGTTTTGTATGCTATCCTTGTAATATATATATTACATTTATTTACCAATAATAGTATTAGTATTTTACTGTCTAAAATTTTTATAATAAGTTATATAATTTATTGAATTGTATAAACCTGTATCTCTGTATGCTAGATTTATCACCTGTGATGCTATTTTAAATTATATTTTTGCTATTTCTTATGCCATAAGCAGATACAACTTATTTTGTGTGTAATATATGATTTATATACCATGTTTTACACATTGTTAAAATATGAAATAAATGAATGAATGAATAAATGAATATTCGTAAGTAAAATCCTTCATAATGCCACAGAAATGCGAGTTTTGTACAATTTTACTAATTTAACTCTGTTGCAAGTATGGCATAAGTTGACCTGTTAACTATACGTACACTCGGATATCAACACGGAAAGAATATAAATACATGACATTGTATTTAAACAAATATTATAATAACCAGGATGTTTCAATCGAATATCATCACGGGCTATGTGTCAGACGCCATGATTGTTTTAAGCTATAATTGCAAAGCGGTTGATGAATGGTGTACTCAAATATTTTGCTTTAAATGATTGGTTTGTGAAACAAGAACCAATTTGCTGAATGAAATTCAAAGACCTTATTTAATGACGAAGAACATTTAACCGACTTCCGTTTGTTTGATTAAACGAGCGTTAGGCGGATTAAATCTCGAAACTAGTTAAAGAGTCTGTAATAAATTTAGAATTGCGTTAATTCTGAAATCTTCTCTATATAACGTATTTTACATTTCCTTCTAAACAAATCCGTATAATTTGCCAAAAAACATATATGTATGTGCATTATATATTAATATATCCATATCGAGTAAACAAAGATAAATAATGTTATTGTTATCAGAGGTAAATTATGACAGAATAACCCGCAGATGCAAATTTATACAGGAGATGTGGTGTCAACGGTATCAACAGGGAACCGCTCTTGTTGTGCGCAATCCTGAGTATATTACGGTTCTGTATGCAGGGTCAAAGACAAATGTTGCGGCGTAACTGCAATCAAAACGTTAATAAAAAAAAATAAAAAAAAAACATTTTAACATTACTAGAAAGAGTGATTGTTAAATTAACACAAAATAAGCTCACTTTTAATCACAAAACCTGTTCAACGGTTGAAGACGAACATAACTACTGTGTACACATTCGTTTGACGTCGAGTTTTTGCCATTCACTATTTTACTTGTTATGTTTTTCTCTTCTACTTTTTTGTTACGTTGTGTACACATTTGTCTGTCTGATTAAGCATTTAAATTGGGATATTTTAACCACTTGACATAAATAAACGTGAACATGCTCTCTTCCCCTAGATTGATAGTGTGCAACCTAATGTCCGGTTGTTTAAAATGCTCAAATAAAAAAAACTTGGCCACTTGGTTCTCTGAAAAGTATTACATCTCGTTTGTGCAAAACTGATTGGTGTTATTTCTCGAACAAAAAATAGAATATCGGGATTGTTGAGAGTATTCTGATGTAAATACGTGCTCGCCGCAATGTTTATGTTTTAAACAATGTCATTTCTAGGACCAAACATAAACTTTCCTCTGTGTGAATAATAATCCACTAGGAACAAATGATAAGTCCCCGCTGTTTGACCAAAAATCCAAAATCATGCCAAGCATTTTGTTTATAATTATTGGCCTCCAATAGATGGTTTTGCTCAATAACCGTCCATTATGATGTTGAAGACGACTTCCAAAAATCCGTGATGTTTTGAAATCATTGTGCGATTGAATGGGACCGGCCAATCCCTTAGTACGAAACTTAGAATACCGGTACTTGCGAAACGCCATTTGTTGCCAAGCTTCGCCGATGTTTATACAGAAATCTCATCGATGATAAGTGTCTGATCGTCCAATCGGGTGCTGAGCATGGTGGCTGTAGTGTTCGAAAGATGTTGTTTTTTTATGTGCACAGCGTAAACGGTTTGTTTAAAAGCCATTGACTAACTGTTGCTTTCGACAAATTCTAAAAGCATATAGCTTTTAGAACAACTTAGATCCTCGTTATTTTATTTTAAAGCCGATAATAAATATTGATGAACACATATATTAACGTTGGAATTGATCACACAACTAAATGATCTTTTTTTTTCATTTTAAATACTTTTTCTGTACGGAGTGTGGTCATATATTCTTCTGTTTTTGTTTTTGTTTTGTTTTTAGTTCAGACATTGCGGGTGGTTAATGCATATGAGTCGCATTTCGAAGCCTTCAAGAAACATTCATGATTTCAGAAGCGATGTAATCTAAAGCGTGTCATACGACGGAAAACAAACAGTGGCCTGTACCAATTATTTTTAAATAATATGCCACTTTCATTTGACTTAAAAGCTGTATTGCCTACATAATTATACAAGCCACTGCACAGATGTAAGGGGAATGGTGCCATGGGCTTTATTAATTATGATGAAAATGTATTCATTTAACCACTCCAACAGACGAAGAATTAATTATCCATTTGTGCCTATGTAAAACAAAACAGAAAACGTTCGCCATCCGTTGTCGATGAAAGCTACGTTAGAGAGAATTTGTATTACAGCGCATGATCTTCTTTGTATGGGAAATGATATATTATCAACAGACTAACACACCTCAAAAGAAAGTGCTACGTTTTCTTGTGTTAGTTGTTTGCAGACGGCAGAATAGAGTGTGTCTGTCTGAAACATGGAAATGGACAGGAGTACCCTGTAATTTGCCGATAATTATACATTGGTGCCTTGGAACTCGGGGCGAAATATAGTGTCATCTTTTTGAAACGCAACGTCTGCAAGACAAAACCGCTCCTTTTCACTAATTATGTGGCATCACGACTTTCTTTCTAAGTAAAACAAGCTTATTGATGAAAACGCGTCGGAGACATAAAATAGTTCATGTGTTCGTTATCAACCCTACAATCGACAACTAAAGACAAACCTTAAGCAAAATGGCATCAGTGATGCACACAAACAATGGGGTGCTCGGGGCGTTATTGTTGTGTTTCTGCTATCCATTGCGACGTTTGTTCTAACAGACGTGTGTACAAGTAAAGTGTTACAACATTGTATCTTGGATAATGACAGCAGTAGTTTCTATTTCACAATATTCTATTCATTTGTCCAGGTCCATATTTACAAAGAGTCGCTTCAGTAAGTAGTGCACTACCGCAACAACAAACTATCGAACGCTTACTTTCCTCTTGTACGCGCTTTATATTGCAATTCTACCTGCAAAAACTATTGGTAGAAAAAATAAAAGAAATTGACAGCAAAATCTTAAAAAGAGCAGAGAAATCATGTTAACATGTACGTAGTACAGTTCACAAGATCATCAGAATGCTGATTTAATCTCAGTCTGAAGAAACAACGCGTTTTTTTAATTCTTGTAAGCCTTGCATGCTTTTTGTGATCGACTTCATATCTTATTATTTGTCTTCTTTGAGTATATATCCATAACATCTTGGATCAAGCGGAATCATACAATCATACGCCATACAGCTGTGAACAAAAAGGTATTCTGCAGCTTATGACAGATGTATTTTTATTCGCGTAAGATACATTACCACCACAACGGAAACAATATCCGTTCGCGGAATATAGCAAATAAAAACTATTGACACTTAAATTCTGGCGGAATTACATTGTTTCCGTCGAGGCAATTAGAACGAATCTATTGAAATAGCAAATAAACAGAGAAAAGGAAAGTCTCATCAAACTATACATTAGAGAAAATGAAAACTTTAACATGTAAGTCAGATACGAACAATATATGTCATATAATGATTCAGTTGAAAATGTCTCTTGTCAAACAAAAACTAACGTAGCCCAATGACATATCGCACAATGTCATTCGACGCGTGACTTTGAATATTTAGAGAAATTGTGCTGTTTAATGGTAAACGACAAACACATTTAATATAAAATGCAAACATGCAAACACCGGCATGATTTTTTTGTGTTTCATGCATTGGTTATATGTGGTTATTAGAATGTAGTAATAATTTAATCGATGAAAATAGATCGCTATAAGCTTTAAGGATGTTATTACTATTTTCAGGTTCAAAGATGCTTTGTCATCAATGCGAAAGCGACGTAAACAATGCGCGATTAATTCCGACGCCTGTAAAAATGATACAAACGCATTGATACTACGCCAACGCGAACAACATCTTTGATATTTAGTATGAAACATCAGATAGCTTTCCTCTGTATAGTTCTAATCCCTCCATTAGGCCAAAACTCGTAACTCATGGTTAAAAGAGACTTTATTAACTGAATAAAAACAATCTTTAAAAAAAAGATAAGGTTCAGAAACATAATCTTTGATATGTAATATTGTAGAGTGATCCTCCGCTGAACTTGTTTAAATCATGCTCCTGGACTTCACATTTGCCACTCCAAAAGCATGATGCAAACACATTGGTTTATATAGGCTTATGTTGCAAATAATAACGCGCAATCATGAAACTTTGAAAATATTCGCTGTAGCTAGTGCAGAAAAAATTTGCGTAGAAGTTGGAAAAACACCGCAAGCAAAATGTAGGAAAGATTGCGCAAAAAAAACATTTAAATTGACTTTTACAACAAATAGTAAAAACTCCTTAAAAATAACCTAATCACAAAATATTGACAATAAGCACTGTAGCATATAATTACTATGTAAAAGTTTTACGAATATCGGAGGAGTTGCGCATGAAAGTTTTTAAATGTTATTTTCAACAAACGGTATTAACACCTTGAAAAATAACTGATTCGCTTAACCTTGCCAATAAGCGCTGTTGCAAAAAATTAGATAGATATTAATTATGTTAATTACGTTTAACATTATCGGTTATCACATGCAAAAAAAGGATGAATTCGCTCAGAAGTGAGTGTAAAACGGACGGAAGCACGAACGTTCCAAATAACGCGTCCTATATCTCTATGCCTTTGGAGGAGCATTATGAAAACTAATAGTTAAAGTCAAAAAGTATGATACGTCATATCATGTTTTCTTTGTTCACGAGATTTTACAATGGCCATCATAAATCTATGCAACGGGCGGAAGTGCCAATCGATTTTATTAATTGGCATGTTTAATAAAGAAATGTTATGCTGTGACACCAATCGCGTTCTCATACAACATGATTTGTGCCACATTATGGCTTCATAAAAGCATTAGGTTATAAACGATTTATCAATTCTTAGTACAGATTCAATGTGAAATGTCACGAGACTGTACATGGCTTTCGTGACAGCTTATTATAACTTGCTTTGTTTAAAGAGGGCATTGCGTTTCAAGATTATTTGTACTATATTTGCCGACTTCATCAGCGATTCTTTTGATCATAATGTCGATCAAATGTTGCTGTTTTTTTAGTTTGAAATTGTTGCGAGCAATAGCAGTAATTAAAGGAGAAACGTACTTTTCTTGTTTATTAAAAACTTTACGCCGTTGGATATAACTTGGTTTACGAATTCTCCTTTCCAATTGCTTTAAATTTCCAAAAAAGATGATAACGGATTGTTTTCCACACAAATAAATGGTTCAATTTTACTATTCTTTAATCCCAACACCACGACAATAGAAAGTAGTATCCAATAATCCATCTTGAAAATGTCGCCTTTTTAAAAAATCGACATTTCCAAAACGGTAGAGGATATTGTTTCTGACACAGGTTTGGCTAGCTCCTTTGTAATAGAAAAAAAAAGATTACAAATATCTATATAACGCCATTTTAATTTCAGGTCAAGGTCGAAGGGCTCAGTGTCAAACTACTTGTGGTTGGTTTTTCTCACATCTTTCACAAAACTCTTGTTTCCCATTATGTTTTGTTTGTTTGTTTGTTTTTGTGATCAGTTTAAGACTTTGAAATCTAATTCTTTTGTATACATATAGCTTCTAAAATTAGGTTAGGCAAACTATAATGTATTTGATGTTTTATTGTGAACAGGCAGATTCTGTTTAAGGCATGGCTTTGATTTTTATTTTCAGGGCCAGAATTTTTATTAGAGGGATTATTCCAGCTTACTTGCAATTCGTTTTCCTACCCAGACATTTGTCTTGGATCTTCTTTCACCAATTTATACCTACGAAGATAGCTTAACGCCTCAATTTGACCATCTAGTATCAAAAGATATCCATACTTGAAAAATAAAATATACGACAACAATACAGTACATAAAGTTTACTGAAAGTGTGCTCATCATGTTTTTCTAATGGGTTCGTGAACTTCATTTAATCACAAACAATTTTCCTTTAAAAAGTGTTTTTAAAACACACCAATTTATTACGTAAATAATACTGAAAAGAGATAAACTATATAAGTTTGTTTTCTTTCGTTTCAATCCTTTTCTTATACGTATTGTTTTGTGCATGACTAATTATCACTGTTTTTGCCAAGAGAAAGAATTATGTTTAGATTTACATACAGTTTTCTAGTCTGTAAGTGTTTTTGTATAATATACTGCACGTTAAGAATGTGGACAAGAAGAGTCGACAGGATACAGATGGAACGACATCACAGAGAAAAATAGGATGATTTAAAGGCAATATCGTTCTACAAATACAGCGGTATAAATAGATTTTAACAAAACAAAGTTAACAAACAAATGAATACATTTAAATTGGAATACAGGTTAAGAACATCGGTTATCTTTTAAATGCACTATTGGCTAGTTTTAAACATAATAGTTTTTGCACGTTAATATGGAACACCGCAGGCTATTTGAAGGTATTCAGAGAAAGCTGTTGTTACCAAGAACAAAACGACCGCTACCGTTGGTTACTTGTTATCTCGTGAAATTCAACTGTTATATAATCAAATAACCTTCATTACATTGGTTAGTTCAATACTCCTATTGTGACGAGTTCTTGTACACAGTTCACTACGTTAACGGCTATTGGATTCCAATTGCCTATGACTGTTTGTTGCTATCCATAACTATATCCAATCGTTTCTATAAAAGCAAAGTGTGCCATTTGATCAATTAAAAATCAATGTTTCACCACGATGTCTGGCCATTTTGATGTAATTTTTCATCCTCGATAACCCAGTATCGATTAATTACGTATATCACATTTATCACGTGATTCTTGAGGGTAACGACTACGCACACGTGGGTATTCGACGATTGGATTGTTTAAGCGTGGTTCTTTAAATTGAAAAGTAGCTTAAAACGTTTTTCTAACTGTGCTTAATAACATGCCAATGATTATTATTTTACAAATTTGTTTGGAAATAATTCGATAAAATTTCAGGTACTGCTAAAAAAATTATGTTCAATCAAATATTGGTTTGATTATTTAGTCGATCATTTTCTTACAATGACAAAAACGTATCAGTGAAGTATAAACATATAAATCCGCCTGTCAGAAATTGTGTTTGGCAATTGTGTAGTCTAAGTATTGTTTATTAACCTCGTCTACGACATACCTTTACGAAGTTCTCAAGTTCTCTTAACAGTCAATATATCAAATATATGACGTTCAAAGAAAGTGTACATACATATATACCAAATGAATAACAAATTCAAATCAATCACAAATCATCTTTGTTTTTGGCATTTAATTAAATACTTACACAGTATTTGACATCGGAAGGTGTATGATGAAAAAGTATTAATTCATTGCACTTAGAGGAATTATTACATAATGAAACGGTCTCTCCATGTATAAACATGTATTTTAACATACCATCAGTTATTAACTTTGATAATATCGTTCATAATATTGAATATGATATCAAATTACTGAAATCAATCAAATATAATTACATGTGTGTTTGTTCAAAAATCTTCGTAACCAATTGCATAGTTCGGAACATACGTAAAAGACAAAACATCAGTTCTTTTGTAGAAGATATTGAACGGCTGTCAATCGATCGTACGCTCTTTGGTGTTAAAATTCAAATTCAAAATAGGCACCGTCATCAAATCCATCATCCCTGTAATAACTGCCATCTCCGCTACATTCCATCTCGCCAGCAATGGCACACGCTGAAATGGTAAACGAAAATAATCGTGATTTCTCAAATATTCAAACAAGTCGGTTGTAATACGGTGAGATTCAATTAAACATGTAAAAATCCCAATCCAATTAATGGGTGCGTTAACATTTACTTGTATCAATCTAGAAAGAAGGTTTAAAAATATTTTAAAACTTTAACAATAAGACAAAAAATAATTGTTGGTTTGACTGCATAATAGAAAAAAATGTTATTTTTTCCGTTATCTTGTTATTTGCATCGGCAGAAGATGTGTGAGGGCCGAGGGAATTCCATTCCACGTAGTTCAGAGTTTACATGAATATATGCATATTGTACACTTTTAAATTACAATATAACTACTATTTGTTAAGACAATAATAGACAATACTCAACAAATTAAATATAACGACTATTTGAAATATATCAAACACGAGTAAACATGTGTGTGTGTCTTTTTACTATTACCCCTCCTGGATACAAAACTGATTGCAACATGCTTCTGAGACATTCATGAGTAAAGAAGTGTCGCCTAAAATTATAAAAAAATATTTTCTATGCTATTAATTTCGTTCCCTTAACCTAAGGAGTATACCTTAGTTTCAAAGACAGCAAACAGTACAAGATAACGGATCTAATTTTCTGCAAACACATTGTACAGGAAAAATAAGCTTATTAAAACACATTGCGTGACAAGAGATGGCAGGGTCATATTAAACCATGCTATAGTCTCAATGAGAACTCATGACAAAGAGTCAACGACATTTTCAAAATCAGCAACAGCTGACGGGGAATATCGTTTTCATCTGTGTTATTACGTATATCGTAAATGAGTCGGTAGTTCTGTCCTATGAACCTATCCTTTATGAGTCCAGTTTGGTCATTGTATATTAATTTATGTACTGCTAGTTTCAAACGGTTTGCAATAAATAAATTGCTGATTTATCAACAGTATTTATTAAAGTTATTAGGCACCAGTTTTGTCAATATAATTATATAAGTGTGTCACCGTTTGGAATACATGTAAGTTAACCTTGTGTTTGAATAACGGATACATTTGTACTAATAAAGGCATATTTTAGATCTCAGCAAATTTAGGTTTGCAACTTTTGCATGAATGCCTTAAAACGTATGTTGTAGAACAAAAATGAACCTGAGCATTAACTATGTGCCATGTTTTTGAAGTAGATACCTCATTTTATGTGGTTTGCCCTTCTTAATTATTGAACTGTTCACTTGATAGTTAGGGTATTTCTATGTCATTAACACTAATTAAATTTTCATCATAAACGTTAACAATTTGAGACAAGTATGGAGGTTTATAGAATTAGGCAGTTTCCTTTTGAATGTCAGATTGGTGGTCTAGTATCATTCCATTACCATTAAGTCAGTTAAAGTTTTTGTCATACAATTGTTTGTTTTTTTCAAGGTAACAAATACTTTTTGATGGCTGTTCCCCAGTTTGAATTCTTTTAGTTCGATCTAATAACGGGCCGTTTTTATCATGAATACTTGCTTAAATGTATGAAGAAACTGTAACCTACCAGTAACGGTATGGTCATGTCACTGATTACCAAAAATGATGACTCCAGCGAACGTATACGAAATGTTTGCTAATTCCCAAGTTTTCGAATGGGGGAAGTTGGGAACCTTCAACTGGTTATGACTTTGCAAGTCTTATCATAAATACCGTTATCATAAATACGGGGTTGTTGGAAAGATAACTAAATAAGTGTTCGTAAGAAACAAACCACAGTCGTTTTCCGGATTCGCTGTCCACGCGTCTACCTCATAACCCAGCATTGTTCCGTTCCTATCCACACAGAAGGCTCTGAAACATAATGTTTAAACTATTAAGCATGAGGCAAGGTCTAGTATAAACTCCAGATTTATAATTTAATAAAAACATTTGTACAATAAACTTTCTACCATTATGTGTACATTGTAAATACATATGTATACATTCACAAAGAGCTTAATTTAAGTGATGAAGAGATCAAACCACAAGGAATTGAAAGTTGCATTGACCCCAGTCTTTTTGTGCAGATGATATGAAAGTTCAGAGTCACATTTTCTTATGTTGATAAATATTAACAGTGATATGATAAACGCCTAACCAAGAAGGTTACACATCAATAACAGAACAAGAATTTATGGGGAACGTTTCCTATGATGGCGCATGTCTGTGTTATCGAACTCAACAATGAATTTCGACTTAACACGATACCGATTGGTGGTGATTGAAGTAAACGCAACATAAAATATTTAAAGACTTAAAGGCAACATTTTGATAGTTGACTTAAGTACTCTTCTTATTACTTCAACCAATGACACACGGTTCTACGCCGTGGTTAAATTCAGACACAAAAGCACACAAGGAGACACAATGCATTCACAAATTATTAAACACATATACAGTATTCATTATTACGTGCATGGTTGGTGCCTTAACAAATGACGATATCAGCTTGTTATAATGCATCATTTTAATGGATGCATTCACCAATTGCTTGGTTTTTAAACACAGGATATAATCTTTAATATTGCACACATTGTATTTATAGGCATTTGACGATAGCATCTGGTATCATTTAAAGGTTTAACTTGACTTACACTACGCCATTGTTCTGCACCGGTTGAAAGAAGCCCTCGTCATCACACAGAGGCTGATAATCGGGATCCCCGTTATGCAGGAAGCCTTCGTTCGCAACAAAGCAGGGCCCGAACACTAGAAACCAATATAGTAAGAGCGCTAAATATGGATACAGTATATGACTATACAAACATAAGTTGTTAAGTGTAAACGAACTTTCTATTTTTTTCCAGGGAACATCGCACTGTTACGACACATACCGTATAATATAACAAAGAACATACTGAAAAAAAGAAACATATCAGACCTTGTTTGTAACAAGCAAGTGAATGATATGATTACTGACACCTTGATGAAGTACTATGTGGGACGCGAAAAACTTTAAAGGGAGTTAACATCATTGAGAAGAAAAACGAATACATAAAATCAGTCACTCTTATAACCGTCCGCTTTTTGGCAAGTGCAAGTGAAAAATTACCTTTGCGCAGCAAGACAAAACATGACAAAACAATAACCACAAAACAAAAAAACATTAAAATGCATTTAATAACAAAATGTAAATTGCCGCCTTTGAAATGTTAGAATTGTATTATTCCTATGATGGAACGGTCAATTAAAACATTAGGTCAGATATTTAATTCAATCAAAGGTCAATTATTTAACAAATAAAGTAACCTGTTACCTTCACAATGCTCTCCGGAGTACATTTCGTCGCATTTGCAAGCGAATGCATTGACCCGCGCACTGACGCATTCACCTTTTCCGTTGCAGAAATTGCGGTCACATTTGGGAGTGGAAATAGCTGGAGTAAAACAATTATAGTTTTGAAACACCATTAAGAGTTTAACTGCGCGAGTTCAGTCAAAAGAAAGTACTCAAATTATCGTTTCATACAAAGAATAGTAAAGGGAAATAAAGTTAATCTCAAGCAATGTGTCATTAACGGAAAATGTGCGAGTTAAGTCATGCTTTAATATTGTTTATAATTTAATGACATAAACATGGAATTGTGTTCATAATGCACATATTCATGACACACAATCTCGATCATTTTTAAAAAAAATGTTTAAGAAACCGGTGCCTTCGCAAGATAAACATAATGCATTGCATTTAAATACAATACAAATTTGTTTCTTGGTTATACTTTCTTTGAATTTAACAGAACAATAATATGTAAATAGTACACAGTTTGAATCCCATTTATAGTGACAATACTCGCGTGCATGGAATTATTACAAGAAGATGGCAAAGTCCGTAACTTATTTAACATATTAGTGTAAACATATTTTATTTTAGCTGGATTGCATAGAAAGCCTTAGAAAGGCTTATTTGAAACGATCTCGAGTCCGTTTCCTGGGACTAGAACCAGTACTTGGTGTCTATGCGTGAGATGTAAAGAACGCTCACACAGTGGGGATCGAACCCTTCACCTCCCGATCGCTAGGCGGAAACCATATCCACTACGCCATGGCGACGTATTTAACGTTTTGATAATGAAACATTTACCTGATTGTTTCTGTAGTTCCTGGACGATGCCTAGAACGACGTCCAGCTTCTTTCCGAGTTCCTCTAGCTGGTGGTTTGTTTTTTTCTGCTGGGTTTTCATGCTCAACATTTGCTTCGCACACGAGTCACCATAACAACTTTCCACGAGAAACAAACAGACAACCGTCAAAGCGAAATATCCCATAGACGTCATTTTAGTCCTGTTTGTGCGTCTGTCGAGTTTGGGTTCTCTCCAACGAATGTTGAAAATAGCGAACTTGTTTGCATACGAAAGAACACAAGGCTAGCATTGATATAAATAGGATTGTACTTCAAACCACATAAGTATTCTGCTAAGCGTTTTAGACTGTAAACACTTCATGAGACATTCTTGCCGCGGCATTAAACGTAAACAATGTTAAGTATATAGTTCAAGAGTCCAATGTAAATAACGTGTCATAAATGGTAACAACCATGCAACCTTTTAAACAAAGCACGATGCCCGAGTCTTAACTAATTTGTATAATAGATTCACAAACACGGCTTTTGTGATCATACCAAGCTTTGTATTGCGTTATTACGTAATAGATTTCTTATATTTTCGTATGAACGAAATTAATATATAAACGGAATACTTTTTGTGTAATACAATTTTATAAAACTTAAATGTATATCGCAATAACGAAAGATATTTTGATACTCAATGCAACGTATACGGACTGGTGTTAAGATGTTGTTTTCTAGCTGCAAAATTATATTACGCTAATATAACATGTAAAAAACCTACTACCAACTAGCACGGACGATACGTGAGTACGAACATAAGATTGCTATTTACGGATTTATAACACACTAAACACAGACACATACTCTTTCTGACTGGATATTTCCCATAAAAGGATTTGTTAAACTTTGTTTTATTTTTATTTTTCATGCAAAAAGTTCATGTTCATTTATAGGAACAAAATTTGAACCCGCCTTCAACGCGAAATATATCTTGAATACTTTTTGTAACAATCTATTAATACCCCTATATATATAGCGATATACAACTCCTTTTTCACCGAAATGAGATTTCTTTCTCCCCATTTTTATGAACGCTTTATGTTTGTTAAAACCACTTAGCATCACTGTTAAAGGAAACGGCCGATACAACCACTTAGCATCACTGTTAAAGGAAAAGGCCGATACAACCACTTAGCATCACTGTAAAAGGAAAAGGCCGATACAACCACTTAGCATCACTGTAAAAGGAAAAGGCCGATACAACCACTTCGCATCACTGTAAAAGGAAACGGCCGATACAACCACTTAGCATCACTGTAAAAGGAAAAGGCCTATACAACCACTTAGCATCACCGTAAAAGGAAAAGGCCGATACAACCACTTAGCATCACTGTTAAAGGAAAAGGCCGATAAAACCACTTAGCATCACTGTAAAAGGAAACGGCCGATACAACCACTTAGCATCACTGTAAAAGGAAAAGGCCGATACAACCACTTAGCATCACTGTTAAATGAAACGGCCGATACAACCACTTAGCATCACTGTTAAAGGAAACGGCCGAAACAGCCACTTAGCATCACTGTTAAAGGAAACGGTCAATAGACTCCTTGCGGTTAAAATATTGAACAGTGTCAATCAACAATCTGGTAAAAGTACAAAAGATTGTTTGCAGGTCTACGTTAATTTATTATCCGAAATCGAGTAAATATGTGTGCCTCAAAACACTTTGCAAAAGATATCGTAGACTCTATATATGTAGTATCTGAATAAAAATTACATATTCATCTTACATTGATACTCACAAACAAGATTTTTTCTCTTAAGATTAACTCCGCCATTTCGTTTCCTGAAAAGCCTTTGTATGCACGAATCCACTTTCGGACAACGGTTCAACGGTTAGTCTGGCAACCACTGTTTCTTCACAGCATGGGCGATAAGCTTGGCCTGTCGTCTCCTCTCGAGGGGATCGATTTTCCATGTCTGCCATCGGCGTCAAGAGTTGTCCTGTCATCATTCCAATGTTCTGAACTTGTGCCAGTGTGGATGTGCGTCTTTACTGCAGTACACCATGCACGTGCCCCAATTCCAGCATCGAGTGCACTGCTCCTGTGCATACAGCCTTGTAGTATTCTGGAGTTGTTGCCCCGATGCGTACCAGAGAGCTTCTATAATATGGTATACTTCTGATGCCTCTCTGCTGCATTTCGTCGATTTGTAGTTTTTATAGAAGTCAGTTGTCCAGTGTGACTCCAAGAATGGTTTTGCGTCTCTACTTAAAGCAGTGTTCTATCGCCAAGCTTGATACTGATCTTTTCCTTTAAAGTGGAAGAGGAAAAGAGTGTGGACTCCGTTGATGAGAAGACCCACGTTTTTCGTCCACTCGTACACCCTCCTCACGTCGTCGTGTTTCCTGTAAGTGGCAGACGTGATATTAACCGCTGTGCTTCAAACGGCAAGTTGGTCAGCGTGTCTGTTGTTGGAAACGTGTCGGGGAAGGATTGCTTAGTTCATGTTGATGTAGCTTATGGAGGATAACTCAGCCCGTCCAATCTTACTATTGCTGACCTGTCGTGAAGAACGCAGCGTATCTATATGTACATCCTTCCAAATACACCACCTTAAGCAGGATCCTTCCATGTTAATTTCCCGCAACGATATCTATTCATTCGACACACGAACACTTAATTGGTGCATGAACATTGTGTTGAACATATTGTACCACAAAAAATACAATATAGCATTGTGTACCTTGTTAAAGCCCCTATTACGCTCGAAATCAACGAATATTTCGTAACATATTTCGTAAAATAAAGTTAACATATAAATAATCAGTGTTCCTTATAGCAAAAGCCAAAATTTCAACGCTAGTTGTGGTCTGGTAACATAGATTTAACCAGATATAAAATGCTCTTTTTTAATTTTGTGTGGCATAATAAATTCCATTTAAATTTCACGCAACGATTTCTAATAAAACGACACATGAACACTAAATTGGTACATGAAAATGTGTTGAATATATTGTACCACAAAACTATAGAAAAGAGCATGTTGTATCGATGTGTTAAATATATGTTACCAGAGCACATCTAACGTTGACATTTTGGCTATTGCGACAAGGCACACTGACTTTTTTATGGCTTCACTTTATTTTATGAAATATTTTACGAAATATTCGTTGATTTTGAGTGTAAATGGGGCTTTAAGTTTCCGTAGATAAATCGATTTTTATCGACTGAAGCGTAGCTGACTACCTTTGCTTTCATGATATCATTAAACTCGAGAAAAACATGCACAACCAAAAACCGAGCTCAAATAAAGGAATCAATCCAAGCGTCTAGTTCGAGTTCATGAGTGCCAGGTCAATTTTGTCGTTCTATAAAAAGTGTATATCATCATATATCTGATAATGAGATCCTTACTCAATGGTCAAATGATGCACAGTAATAACTGAAGGATTGGAGGTTGCAACATCATTTAACCGGATATATCTTTTCGTTTATTCATTCTTAGTTTTATATATGAGCGTTCTGTTTACCAATTTTGCAAAATCAACCTTGTATTTAATAATTTGTTTTACTTTTAGTATTGTAATCATACATAGTTTCCGATGTCATAGTTTACATCGGGAAATGATATATTGCTTTCTTGAAACAACTTCATCCATGTTGATACACGCTACATTATTATAGGGTGACTGACCTTGTTATTGGGAAATCTAAACTGTTCTGAGATCTTTATGGATATCCTGTCAGACAGTTAATGTCTCGATATGGAATCCTTTTGATTTAGCAATGAATTGCGTAAATTGAAACACAATTCACCGTTTGAGAAAAAACGTGTATTTTTATATTTTTAAATTAACATTATAAACTATTATATTTATATTATCGTGTCATGATAGTTCGACCCGAGGTCGATGGATTTGTTGCCACAAGATACCGATATCTTATTTTATTAATGCTATTGACACTTTGCATTAAAGAATATAGAGTAATAGAGTTACTGTAATTAGGTGGTCTTAGTGCAAAGGTGCGAGTTTAATTAATTAGAGTTATCACTACACAAGTATTTCAGTAATAATTGTTTTAGAGTTATCACTACACAAGTATTTCAGTAATAATTGTTATACTCAAATTTCAGTTTCGAATAAATCCCTGTAACAGGCATAAGACAGCTAACTATCCATATCTGATTAGTGACTTGTAAGCATGGCTGGGTAGTACAGCAAATATTGGTATTACATATTTCACGATTCAATATACTAAACATTTCATTATTTTAATTTGATTTGAATTTGTATTTAATTATCATTATATGTATGTACCATGTGTCACTTAAATAAAATACGAAACTATGCTTATTTCTTATTTTATTTTTATGAGATCATTATGANAATCTATACCAGTATTTTCATAGCTAAAAAGGCACCACACGCACCACACATATAACTGCCCTTTTTTGCATAAACCGCGCGTTAAAATGCCCTTTTTTGAATTTACTGCGCCATTCCCCTATGCCCCCCTGCGAAAAACACTAATTAAAGTATATAAGGTAATAGAGTTACTGTAATTAGGTGGTCTTAGTGCAAAGGTGTGAGTTTAATTAATTAGAGTTATCACTACACAAGTATTTCAGTGATAATTGTTATACTCAAATTTCAGTTTCGAATAAATCCCTGTAACAGGCATAAGACGGCTAACTATCCATATCTGATTAGTGACTTGTAAGCATGGCTGGGTAGTACAGCAAATATTGGTATTACATATTTCACGATTCAATATACTAAACATTTCATTATTTTAATTTGATTTGAATTTGTATTTAATTATCATTATATGTATGTACCATGTGTCACTTAAATAAAATACGAAACTATGCTTATTTCTTATTTTATTTTTATGAGATCATTATGATAGTGTCAAGTATAATGGGACATGTTTTGATAAGGTTTCATTGCTATATAACTTGACAAAGTAATGTAATTAATAATACAACCATTTCAAATAGAATTGTGAAAATAATATGTTCCCTATATGAGTTAGTATTGCCATCTAGAAACACAGCATTCATATCATTTTACAACTGTAACAATAACAAATGAACGATGTGTCAGAAAATACTGGTTACAATACTGTTTAGACTGACTTATGTAAAGCACTTATACTTTCATTTTTCATTTTTGTAAATTGTGTCTCTCGGGGGCAGTTACTTTATCGATATAATTATTGATAACAACGGTTTTATCGTATTGATAAGTTAGTTTTAATATAAATGTGTGTACTCACAAAAAAAGTTACAAATACCGTGTCATATAAACTTTACCGTCGTCAGATTTTGATTATGGTAGATTCTGTACCATCTACAAAAAAAAAACACAAGGAATAAAGCTATGTGACATGTCATTATCATTGTTATTGTTTAACAAAATGGTGTTGATTTAATTATGTAAAGTCTACTTCGCTTTCTTGTAACAACATTAAACGAGAAGTCCCTTATTTGTCCGGTGGTTTGTAATACAGATGTGGACAATATATACCAGTTAATTACAAGTTAAAGAAGTTAATATAGCTTGCCAATATTAACTTTGTAGTTACCTTTATTCATTTATATAATAAAATACCGTTATGTTATTGTTTCCGTACTTAATGCGATTTAAAGCTATCGAAGCGTACCTCACTAATCAATTTGTATGTCCTTATGAAACTTGTGCGAAACGTGCACAAACAAAACCGAAAGCAAATATAGAAAACACTCGAAACGTTTAAGTGTCGCTAATGGCCTTCAAGAGTGCCAGTGTAGTTCTAATTATGTCGAGCTATACACACATAAATACGCATTTTGATTCATAATTTATAAACGCACACTTTAATGAGCTAATAAAGACAGGTTCCCTATAACATTATTACACTTTGACATAATAATATGTGCAGATAGTTGCCATCGTGTCCAAAATCACAATTAGTAGGTTGCATTTACCGTTGACAAACACTGCGTAGGTGTGGCGGGTCGTGTACTTGATATGAATAAGGCGTTTGTCTGTGATAATTAATGTTGTTCAAGGCGTACTAATACAAATCAATATGACCCTCGCTCAGTTAAAAGTGGTTTAATGCATGTGCGTAAAGTGTCGTCCCAGATTAGCCTGTGTAGTCCGCACAGGCTAATCAGGGACGACACTTTCCGCCTTAACTGGATTTTTGCTAAGATGAGACTTTTTTTAAACGAAAAATATCATAAAAGAGGAAAGTTTCTTCCCTGATTAGCCTGTACGGACTACACAGGCTACTCTGTGATGACACTACACGCACACGCATTTAACCCCATTTTCTCGAGCGCGACTCATATGTTTTCGTCAATTGTTATATCTGGAGCATTAACAACCTCAATGATTTATGACTCATAGAATACACTTCATCACAATTTATATGTTTATTATGTTGTGCTTTTTAAGGACGTTTGTAGCTAATGAGGTGTATGTAGGGTCAAAGCATTTAAAGTAAGGTTAACTATGTGGCAATTATATTTTGTTTTGTTGTGGCTACGATGTTTCTGATGCGAATCCTAACAACAGGAATGCCTAAAAGATCAAAACAAACATGGACTATTGTTAAACTTTGAGTAAATAGTTACTAATTGCATAATAACGTTTCGTTGTAATGCGAATAACGATTACAGAGCAATTCCCGTGTTGTATAATAGCGGCTAAGCTTTGTTGGCTATTATATATAAATGTGAATATACGACTATTTTGGGAACTTGGATATTTTTCAAAATATAATACTGCATGATGTTAGGATGAATAGAACTAATCAAATCTGACTATTACAAGTAGCTGGTTGTCGAAAACTCTTAACACAATTAGAACTATTCTGCCGACTGAGACCGTTGGAATAAACGCGTACATTTATTATCAGAACGAATTATCTTAATCCAGTCAAACGACTTGTTCATATTTTGTCTCTGGATTTATCAATCGCCATCAGACTCAATGCTTGTGAAAGAAGTATCAATCGATGTTATTAATTGGCAGGTTTAATAAATCTGTGAC
Organism: Dreissena rostriformis; assembly: GCA_007657795.1. Classification (NCBI taxonomy): domain Eukaryota; kingdom Metazoa; phylum Mollusca; class Bivalvia; order Myida; family Dreissenidae; genus Dreissena; species Dreissena rostriformis. The sequence goes on from VMBQ01000794.1 coordinate 237,132, forward strand.
ACTAATCACGTTCTTATAAAACATGATTTGTATGTACTACACGCTGGCATCATAAAAGCGTTCGTTTATATGCGTATATGTATTTGAAATATGGCTTTGCACATGCTTTTAGGCCAAATAAAACAAGTCATGATAATTAAAATTGCTACCGCACATAATGTATAATAATTGACTGTGTTTAAATATGACATATGTACGGCAAATCAAGATGATTCATATTACATTTGTAATCTCCAAGTGTGTTGATATTATAAAGTACAGTCCATAAAAGGTTTCCAGACTAGTGTCATTCACCCTGTCAACGGCTTGTGATTTTGAACACATTGTTTGTAAACAAGGACACTCTGGAAGTGAAATTGATCTGTTAGTTTTTACCGCGTGGTATTTGTCGATCAAGAACCGAATACAATTATGGTTTTATCAATATATCAAGCTATTCTTATGCTAGCTCAAAGACCTGGACAATTTGGAATAACGTCTTTCCCCTTTTGCATACAAAATGCACTGTTTAATTTCCATGAAAAGGATAAAACAGCGTACGATTGTTTGCACTAGATTGAGGACAAGTCTGAGTGTCGCGCGCAAGAACCACATGACTGCCTTCAATATCAAGGTCATACTTAGATGTTATATGTAAATCTATTTTCTCTTTTTGCACTGGTGCGCATTAGTGCTTGACATAGGAAATCCTTGCTGAACATTTAAAAGACATTTGTGTTCAGTTTGAAGGGATAAAATCTATTTTCAATATTGCTTTGTTTCGAGGATTGTTGAGCCATACCGCGTAAACAGAACACGTAATCCTTGCACAAATCTACTTTAACAGTGAATGGAAACCTGCTGATTGAACCTGTTTAGTTCTAGTTGAAACAAAAACACGTTTTCTATGTATAATGTTTATACTGATAGGACAGTGTAAACGCTTTGAATTGGAACTATATATGTTGACAGGGTACACCACGTGAAATGACATCCGTCGAGAAACAAAAATTGGTATGGTTTAAGTAAACGATATTACCACAGCTGTTGTGACATTAATACAATATAACAAAAATCAACAACCGTAAACATATATTTTAAATGAATTTTAAGCATAATACAACCTTTTTTTAATAAGCTTCTTACGAGTGTTTAATCATAAGATTCCGTCTGTAAATACGGACAATCCTATGTATAAAGTAAGTTGGCGCCAGTTGTTAAAAATTACTCAACAACATTAATACTCGAGACAAAACTCTGGTTGGCAATGATTCTTCAATGCATTGGTAGGTTTTTGCCGTTATTTTGTGTTGCATGCTTACAACATTTTATTTTCTCTCCGACAAATATTGTAGAGGACAGTGGTGTATGACTAAAAAGAAAAACAAGTCGATACTTGATATAACTAAGATGGCACTTGAGAAAATGTGTTTAATTTGCTAAGCGTTTTAGACCATATACTGTACACAAGACCGCTGTATCAGCCTGTAGCCGCTGCATTGTCCCGTACTGTGAAAAGGGGTGTAATGCATGTGCGTACAGTGTTATTCCATTTTAGCCTGTGAAGTCCGCACAGGCTAATCAGGGACGACACTTTCCGCCTTTATGATATTTTTCGTTTAAAGGAAGACTCTTCATGACGAAAATCCTGTTTAGGCGTAAAGTGTCGTCCCTGATTAGCCCGTGTGAACTTTTCACCGAGCGAGGTTAAAATGTGTATATGTTTATCAAGAGTCCAATGGAGAGAACGTGTTTTTAATTGTCAACATATAAAAATAATATTCTACAAAAAACGATTGCGAAGTCTGAACCCATTTTGTAAATAGATACACAAACAGTTTGTACAGACGTAAAACGGCTATTGTGGAGCGACCCATTTTTAATTGCGCAATAACGAAATTGATTTCGTATGAACATAATAAATGTTTTCGTATAAACGGAATACGTTTTCGTCCATACGTAATTACATTTCTTTCAGAACGTTTCTTTTTATTGTAATAAAGAAAAATATTTATTAAGTTTAAACGTTATACGATACTGTTATTTATACGGAACAATTTATCGTTTTACGAAACTGTTACAGATAAATATACACACACTTTTTCTAACGTGACATTTTTCGCCTTAAAAAAAAAGATTGTTTCAAAGTGTGTTTGTTTCCTATAAGAAATATTGTCGATGAATAAGAACAAACATTGCAAAATCCATTCAGGTGAAATTCGTCACGATAAAAGGTGTGTGTGATCGTTACAACGTATAAATATTCCTTCTCAATACGGAACTATTTAAACGAAATACAATTATTTTGTGTGGTTTTTAAGAATTCGATATTTTTTCACAATTTATTTATATCCCTTCTCAATGCGGAAACCTTTTTTTTTCAAAGATTCGACCTAGTGACAACCAGATAAGAACCACATACGAACCAAACACGAAATACGATTATGTTTTTGTTAATGAATTCGAGATTTTTTTTCCTTATCAGTTTGCTATTATTTTATAACCCAAAAGAACGATGTTCTATATAATGTCCTTTTAAGACCACACTTTTTTAATATAAAGCGATAAAAACGGTTGTGTCACTCAAAATATGTGCTTCGTCCCCTCGTGTTTTTAAGTACTTTATGTCAGTAATAACTACTAAGCACCACTTTAACGGGAAAAATTTCTCTCGTCAGTGCGTTTTATTTTTACGCGTTGAATTACTGCGAATTAGAAAAAAAAACTATCGGGCTAGAGTGTGTACTATAGAGAGGCTAGAGTGTGTACTATAGAGAGGCTAGAGTGTGTACTATAGGGAGAGGGCTAGAGTGTGTACTATAGAGAGAGGGCTAGAGTGTGTACTATAGAGAGAGCCTAGAGGGCTAGAGTGTGTACTATAGCGAGCGCCTAGAGGGCTAGAGTGTGTACTATAGAGAGAGCCTAGAGGGCTAGAGTGTGTACTATAGAGAAAGCCTAGAGGGCTAGAGTGTGTACTATAGGGAGAGGGCTAGAGTGTGTACTATAGGGAGAGGGCTAGAGTGTGTACTATAGAGAGAGGGCTAGAGTGTGTACTATAGAGAGAGCCTAGAGGGCTAGAGTGTGTACTATAGAGAGAGNAACCTACTTTCGTTTCCAAAGTGGCTGCCGTTTTTGTAAAAGTCTTATAATTTATAAAACATGCAATTTCTTTAAAATCAAAATCAAATTAACATTGTTGTGATCATTATATTTTTTTAGTTGTAATGTATTTTCAACTAAAAAAATACTAAAACGCTCATGCATTTTATAATAGAATATAAGTATAAACAATTAATGTTCTGCCAACGCAAACAGGAAGATATGACCATGTTATTACAAGTCACATACATTATCAAGTGATATTTTTTATGTTATGATTATCAGACTTTTTATTTCATGAAAATAGCATCACATCAAACTTTGAAAAGGAGATTAATAACATAAAAACATATACAACTCAAGAAAGGTCTAGGATAAAAAAAGCCAAAGAACTATTAAGTTTAATATAGGTTAACACATTTGTCTATAACTATGGTTTTAAATCGTAGCCATTTCATTTTCCATTGATTGGTTGCAAAAAAATATATAATACATTTTAAAAGGATTTCACACGTATTGTGATATCGAGTCCAGAGAGGCAGCAGACGGGAGAAAAATAATAGGCTGATCTCAGCACGCTAATTTTCATTTTACATATTAACGAAAGCACTAATGGAGTAAATTAATGTGATTACTGTAATCCTTTTCATATTTGTATAACAGAAATTCAGATTCTGAATGAATACAGTTAAAGATCAAGGAACAAAGTTCAGTTCAGAATTGATCGGTTAATCTGTACATTGTCCGTACACACATTGAGTAATTTAATTAATTATTTAAAAAACGGCTGTCTTGAGAAGACTTCTTGTCTATCATTTGCTGACATTTGTTGGTATTTCGGGTGACACGCATTTCCGGCCACCGTCCACGAAGAGGATCTGTCCCGTGATGAACCCGGAAGTGTCGGATGCCAGGAATGCGACCGCCGCCGCGCAGTCTTCCGGTTGCCCGACCCGACCCAGGGGATGAACGCCAGCTTGGATGGCTAGGAACTGAATAAAAGAAAGAAGTATATTTAAAGTGTGTATTAATTAACGCCGACCTACGTTTCCAAGAACCAAATAACAGAAAGTTTATTTGTTCAAAGTTGGTAACAACGGTCTGCGCTTCTAAAAATCAAATAATAGTGAGAAGTTCTTTTTTACAATGTGTGCACTAAATGAGCGCGGCATGTGTTTCTAGGAACTGAATGATTAACAGAGAAAACACGGTTGGTGCTGTCCCGTTTATCCCGTGAGGCTAAGGAAATGAAAATACGGCGACCTTTAGTATGGGATACCAAAGGGTATGGGATACCAAAGTGTTCGAAACTATAACTTCTACTGCAGCATAAAAAAAAATGCTGCTCGAGCAGCAATTTGCTGCTCGAGCAGCATTTTTTCTGCTGCAAAAAATATCCTGCTCAAGCAGCATTTACTTTTTAGATTAAGCCCTTGAACCCGTAAGCCAATCAAATTTGAGCTTACAATCGGACGACATAAGCTCCTCTATGGAATCTATTCGATTGACTGACGGGTTCAAAGGCTTAAGGCTCGAGCAGCATTTGTTTCTGCTGCAGCAGAAGTTAAAGTTTCGACACCTTTGGTATCCCTTTAAAGGGGTCGAAACTTTAAATTCTGGTGCAGCAGAAAAAAACTGCTGCTCGAGCAGCAATTTGCCGCTCGAGCAGCATTTTTTTCTGCTGCAGCAGAAAAATCCTGCTCGAGCAGCATTTATTTTTATATAATGGCATCAGCCAATCAGAATCAGGTCTATTTCGCTTCCGTAGAGATAGCTTATGTCGTCCGTTTGTAGGCTCAAATTTGATTGGCTAACGGGTTCAAGGGCTTAATCTAAAAATTAATGCTGCTCGAGCAGCATTTTTTTCTGCTGCAGCAGAAGCTTAAGTTCCAACCCCTTTGGTATCCCATACTTTAGCGAGTTGACTGGAAAATTCATCCAGATATCTCTATAAGATTAAAGTTGTAAGTAGAAACATGATAAATTGAAGTTCTGTTTTACAACCGGCGTTCTTGCTTAACGCGGTATGTGTTAATATGAAGTGATTCAGATATACAAGTTCTACATTCATACTTAGGATAATTGTTCAATATGAGGAATTAAATTAGCACTTTATGTTTATAAATTTGTGGCCGTTAATATACTCTCTTTGTTCAATAACATAATATGTCATAAGTCATAATATTACTTACGCGCCATAGTTTCCAGTATTGAATAAAACATCAAATCATTATTAGTACATGTTTTCGTCAATTGTTTAAAGACATGCATTAATGAAAAAACAAAATACGGTTACAAGTAACAGGGTCAAACATAGATTTGGAATAATCATATAATGCTCAAAACAGTTATTGGGATTAAGACATTCCATTAAGTATACGCAGTACGTTTTATTAGTCTACGGCTGTTACAATTAAGTGTGAAATGTACCAAATTATGAAAAACTAACTGGTTTTATAATGCTCTGCGAAATTTGCGTCTCTCCTTTGTATGCATTTGAGAAACACGTGTTGTGTTGTATTGTTTTGTGTTGTTTTGCAAGCTTTTGTTTGTTTGTCCACGTACCAGATGTTACAAGCGAACCATAGTAAATTTACAGTGTTTTGCTATTGCAATTTCCTTGAACGTATGGTATAAAAAAACTCCTATAGAAATATATTTATTTCATATTAAATTGCATTTTAATATTGTAAGTGTAACGATCCGTCCGGTATACATATATAGCAACGGCTAGCTCACCGGATGAACCGTACAGAATGGTTATAATGAATTTTCCTCGTGGCTACCTTGCCAAGTTGATTGGAAACAAACAAAACTAACAAAAACAATTATACGATACTAAACTACTCTGAACAGTACAAACATAATCAAAACCTATCTCCCCAAACTACTACCTTGATTTCTCTCTGATAAAACTCGACCAGGAACCCTCA